>NAJI01000779.1:0-47913 GCA_002179835.1 Calonectria leucothoes
TATTATATTAATATTAAATATTATTTATAAATTTCTATAATTTAATTTTAATATATAATATTTATATAATTTTTAATATTAAAATATATAAAATAAAATATAATAAATAATATATATATATATAAAATTAAATAAAATTATATAAAAATATAATTTATTTTATTATATTTATATTTATTCTTATATTATATATAATATAATTAATATATTTTATAAAAAATAAATTTAATTTTAAAATAATATAATATTTTTATTAATATTAAAATAAAATATAAAAATAATATTTTTTAATATATTATAAATATTATATTTATTTATATATAGTTAATTCAGCTTAAGCTTTAATAGCAAGCCAATTAAAAAAAAAGCTAGTTTAAGGCCTATATACCCTTTAAGCTATATATATATATAATTAAATCTTTTATTATAAATCCCTCTTAAGGTAAACTTAAAATACCCAATAAAAATCTCTAAAACCTTATATAAGCCCAAATAAAAAAACCCCTCCTTTCCTATTAACCTAGCCTAATTTATTCTATTTACCTCTATTATTATCCTATATACTAAATACTATATAATAATAATCTCTTTAAATATAATCTACTATATACTTTACTTAGCTATATATTATATAAATCCTATTTGTATTTTTATATATATTTATTAATTCTAATAAATATATAAAAATATTATTTCTAAATTCTATATATAAGAACTTAAAGTAAATTAAATATTTAATCTCTTTGGCTTTCTTTATATAAAAAAACCTATATTAATATTTATATAATTAAGGCTAATTATCTTTAGCTATAATTATTTTATTTAGGATATTAATTTTAATAATATAAATAAAGATTTTATCTAATAATAATAAAATTATATTAATAATTTAATTAATATATATAAATAAAATTATAAATTAGATTAAAAGGAAAGAATCTTTTTATTTAATATTATATTAGATTAATATAAGACCTAGTTCTAGGAGCTATTATATGTTCTAGAGACTATATAAATAGTTACCTAAGTAATAATAGAGTAATTAGATTGGTAGGTTAGGTTGGGTTAGCTAGGTTGGGTTAGGTTAGGGTGGGAATTTTTTTTAGGCATTAAAAAGACTAGGAAAATTAAATTAGGCTATTATTATTATTTAACTTATTTCTTAATATAAAGCTACTAAAAGATAAGTGTGACTCCTACCTAAGAGGGTTAAAATATTATATTTATATAAAATATAAGAAAATTTAATTTTATTTTATTATTATATTATATAAATTTATTTAAATTTATTTTAAAATATTTAATTAAAATTATATTATAAAAATAAATATATTCTTAAAAAATATATTAAATATATATATTTATAATTTTTTTAGATTATAATATATATTTATATATTAATATTTATATTATATAAAAATATTTAAAAAAAGAATTTATATTATAATTATTTTTAATTTAATTATTATAATCTTTAATATATATATAAAATATTATATAAAATATTATATAAAATATTATATAAAATATTATATAAAATATTATATAAAATATTATATATATATATATATATATATTATATAATCTTTATAAATATATATATATATAATATTAAGTTAACTTTATAAATATATTTTATTATATTTAATAATTAAATATATAAAATATATAAAATTTGTATTAAAATATATTTTAAATTATATTATTTAAATATAATAAATATAATAATATTTTATTATATTAATAATATATATATATATATATATATATATATTTAAATATTTTATATATATAATATCCTTTTATTTTATTTTATAATATATTTCTTATTTATTTAAAATAATATCTTATTTTATTATTTATAAAATAAATAATAATATTCTATATATATAAAATTTATTTTTATAATATCTTATATCTACTATATTATATATATTTTTAAAAATATATTTTCTTTCTTATAAGACTTTAAATCTATTTTTCTTAAATCCTTTAATTTTTAGACTGTCCGGATTTATGTGGCTGTCCGGGATTTTTGTGACCAACCTCGTGAGAGGTTGGTCGGGCGGGCGCCCCACCCGACCAACGGGTAGTTTCTTGTGAGCCGGACATTTTTTAACTAAAAATTCTTTCGCTGTTTGGTGAAGGAGATATATTTTTGAGTCGACTATTGTCACCAAGAGTCCGCATAGATCTCTTATATACTCAAGAAAACGTCGCTCAGACCTGTGAGGAATCTCCCTGTAGGACCTATGGTTTTGTCGGAGCGCCAAGGCCAGTGCCATTTCTGCCACCGTCAAGGGTCGTTCTGCTGCGACGATAATGTGCAATAGCTTCTTAGATTCCTCAACATCCCGACCCTTGGCTAGAATCTTCTCGTATGCTTCATCAACGGTTTTTGGGAGGCAGGAGGTGGCCTTTTGTATCCCGATTTTGTCGATATCAATATCAGTCTGTACTAGGTCCAAGGTAAGATAAGCCCACAAGTATGTCCGATTAGGGTTCTGACGAAGCTTATTCATGAGCAGAGTTACTTCATCTGGCTCAAGTCTTAAAATATCTTGAATACTCTTGACCCGGGCTTCTATGAATATATCGATTTCCTTTGCTATTTTGGACATTTCTTCATCGCTCTCCCCACTAAGGTGAATGACGGGTAGGTCTGGCACCTCAAGGGGTTGAAACCCCCGCCTGATTTGGCCATAAAGCCGGGTTGTTAGGAGAAATTTTATATTATCATTATTCCTTGTGTTGCGGTAAAAACTGCACAGGGCACGGGCGAGCTGGGATTGTCCCTGGCTCTCGCACTCATCGAATGCATCAATTATGCAGACTATCTCGCCGGCGTGCTTATCTTGAGAAGCTGTAATTAGGACGTCCCAAAGCCCGCCAAATGAGTCAAGAGATTCTTCGACCTCAAATCGTTCGGCAATTTCATTCGTGAAGAGATCCTTTCTTTCACTAAATAGTTGATATAGAATGCAACGGAGAGCAGTATGGGCACTTCTCTGATCTTCAAAGTCATTTTTGAAGAAGAAGTAGCAGGTCGTTCTAGTTTTTGTAGTTTGCAGCACAGAATCGATGAGATGTTTGGCCAAAACAGACTTTCCACACCCGGGATCCGCAGACACCCAGAGCATGCATGACGATTTGTTCTGCTGCCATTGTCGAAATAATTTGTGATCTACAAACCAGTCACAGGTGCCTGGGACTCGATCTGGGTTTCTGTCTTTTCTGTCTTTGTATGGGGTGAACAGTGACTTGAGTATTTTTATTTTCTGACCACGGGCCAAATCAGGCTGCAAGTGAAAATTTTGGATTCCGCCCTGGAAGTTGTTGCTGGCCAAGACAGTGCCACTGGGAGCATCAATCGAACCATAGTAAGACGATTCGCCCATTGGGGCACTGTGGGGCGAACTCTGAAGATGTTTCTCGCAACAACTTAGGTTGTTTGATGACGCTGGATGCTTGTTTTTGGAAGTTAATGCCTCAATTTAGTCGTGAATTCGATGCGGGGCATCATTGTCGCGTGCTGCATCCATGACCTGGTTCAGATTCACGTGATTGGCGCAGCCTGGTCGGACACCCTGACAGCTTTTTGAGGCCTAATCACCAGCTTGGTGCTTCTGCAATATGGTTGGGACAGGGACTAACGTACAAAACCCCTATATCCTACGTTGGCTCTACTCTAGTAACTTGGCCATATCGTACCCAACGTTTTGTACCAGTCTTGAATCTCCTTCGACTCGTGTAACTCGACTAACACTTGGACATGCTTGATATAGAAGGGGCAATCTTGGTGGCGCGACATGATTGAAATAACGCGTTCCTGATTTGCTTACACATGGTAGGGCTACGTGTTAGATCACGATAGCAAGTGCTTCGATCTACCGCTAACCATGCCGCCATTTGAAACTAGATTAGCATCTGCAGCTACCTGGTATAGGGTAGCAGCCTAGGAAAATTAGGATTTTTCCCTCTAGGTTAGTCGATCACATACTGTACGTGTATCAATTATTTCAACTTGAGAAATGTAGGATTTGATTTAATTGAAATAAAGAATGCCACGATTCGATTAATTTATTTGGGGCAATTAATTGATTCAGTTGACATATAACGAACGCTGGCCATAGCGAACACCTCCAGAGACATGACTTGCACTAACTTTGCCATCCTTGAATAAAGTATGGGCCGTGAAGCTGCGAGTTGTTCCAGTGTCGTTGTAGCGGTTGTTGCCACTGGAGGCGTCGGAGGCGCTCTTGAGATTTGTCTGCTTCGTCTCGAATACAAGGCTCGTGCTAGGAACGTGAATACTAGTTCCCGGAACAGTCTTTCGCAGACCACGAGCCAACACCACTGGCTAGTGTGACGCAACGATTGTTCTGTCCCCCGCAAGTAGACCATGGCCCGGAACAGTACACCGCAGACCAACCACCGTTATGGTTACTCCCGTACTCTAAGACGTACCCCCCGTACATGTTGAGACCTTTGTCACAGTCGACAAGCATAACTGAGTGAGTACCAGGCAGGAAGTTGCCTTTGGTACCAGTATCGCCATCGATCTGACCTATCCAATTACCACAATTGTTGTCGCTGTACATGTTGAGATGTTTTAGCGCCGCAGCGGCCTGGATGAAAATGATGACGGCCTTCAGCGAAACGGGTGTCATGATGGCAGTTCGTATGTATCTTAATCAATTTTAGACAGTGGGGTCGATGATGATGATGTTGATAATGATGATGATGGTGATGATGATGAGGATGAGGATGAGGATGATAAAGTATGAACGGCTGCTTGACTCGAGCGGTGCTTTTATACGCAGCGCATCGTGGTGGATCTCACATGAGCCCAGTCTCGTACTTCCAGTCCAGATTCTAGGGCACCTGCCCTCTACCAGACCTGCGTATATCGATATCCACCAAAATCCCGACTCGTATAGCCATATATGCTGCGTCATGTCTGACAAAGCCCAATTGTACTGGGATTTGGCCCATTCCAGCCCTCGATGATCATGAATTCAGCTGTAGAGAACAGTCCCCCCCCACACGGCTGATAACGGCGGTGCAGTAAGCAAATCTAGTACTATCATAGATGACCGGGGTATTTGAGCCGCCTTGCGTACTAAGATTTGTAAGGATCTATGTCAAGTTAAAATTTCCTAAGACCGTAGGAACAACTCAACACGAAGATTTGTAAGGATCTGCGAAGGAAGTGTCAATATGGTAAATAATGCCCTGCCGCTGCTCGTATTCATCAAGACTCAGACCGCCAGCCGAGGACCTGGGGAATTGTACCAGGGATAGGGTCGGTAACAAGCAACTCAACCTTGCACCATGGATCATTTCCTTCGCCTTCGCGATCCTGTTGGTAAGCCCGCCCTGCCCCAATTTTTTGCTTTTTGTTATCTCTTTACTAAAATATAATTTCTCTTTGCACGTTGAATATCTAGCTGATTTGAGTTGCTGCTAGAGGCTGAGACCTCATGACTATCTGTGCCGGGAGTCCGTTCGTATTTGCTACTTCCCGTCGGCAATAGGAGCATGATTCGATAGCCAGAAATTAGTTTCCTCACCGCTGTGCCCATTGAATCTAACTCTGGCTGCATCTTTGTCAACTTGGTGAAAGGGCTGAAAGTTAAGATGAGAAAGCCTGGTCAACTGAATCACGTTTCTGAAAAGCCATGGCGGTTAAAGACATGTTACTCAGAACAGGGTCAATCTGACAAATCATGACATAACGACCCTGAAAAGTCCCTAGCCCCCAAGAGCTGCGGGGCCGCCCGTCGGGTGCCAAGTCCCGCCCATGCATCTCCCGTTTTAGCACACCTAAACCCCTGAGTTCAGCAGTGCGTTGCCTAGCAGGGGTGCTGAGAGCCTAATTTCCTCAACCTGGTATTGGCGCGTTTACTCTATCGAGGGACGGGGATCTCTAGATTTCAGTAGACTTCTAGCTGCTTGTAGAGGCTTTTGTTAGATGTGACCATGTATGTATATGCCCACTAGCAAAGGGGAATATCTTATCCATATTTGCAGGCGCACTGAAAGCCATTTGGATCTAAAGCCAAAGCTGATTAGCATATCGGTAGAAGCCGCAATCTGTTTTGTTGGTGTCTCGTAAAACTGATGAGTGTTTTAGTTCTCGACAAGTAAACGAACTTTCATCTTTGGGTCTATGATGAAGAGGGGAGATTTGACACAAAAGTAGTTGCTAAATTGCCATCAACAACGCGTCGTCTATACCTCAACGAAATGGATTCGTTTGTGAATATGGACGAGATCAGGTTGCTTGATATTGGCCATGACATTCTTCATTTGATAAAACACTCGGACGAACTTCTAATCATGCCAAAGCCCATCTCGCCATGTCCATATGGGCTAGAACCTGAATCATGGGTGTATTCTGCGTGTTCTATGCAGAATATCGTAAACATATTGCCTTGTAGGAAGAAGTCGGAGAGACCTAGTCGATTAAGACTAGTTATAGGCATGGTTATCAACTACGAAGATGGACACGCTGAGTGTGTGGGGCAGATTCGTCTGGATTGGCTCGGAAAGGCCATCAATATTTGTCCGAGGGACAGGGTGTGTATATTCAACGTGGAAAATACAGGAGAAGGAAATCCTACGTCTCATCTATCAGGAAAAAAAACCCTGGCAATGACAAGAAAGATGATTGGCTTGATGTTGCTCAGACTGGGGTACTGGAATGGTAGTTTTCACTTGAACATAATGTCTTGTTTTACAATGGGGAGCGGCTTAACTGATTATGAGGGACAAAGCGCCAGCATAGGTTCTGTTGAGAGAAGAAGCTTTAGTTATGAGAAGGTAGCGATATTCGATTTGACCTTGTTACTTCCAAATCCCTGGCGGCTCCATCCCCAGGGTAGCTATCGCCCAAATCAGGAATGAAAAACCGAGTCAACCAGATTGAATACCATCAGGGATGAATTATCACTGAGCCCGTGTTACACACAAGATGCCTCGACGTTCTGACTCATTGTGCAACGTCCATCGCTCTTCAGGTTGCGCATCCCCACCAACACGCCCCCTTGATTGAAACTCTGGAAAATCCCGTCTGCACAGTAGGACACACCGCAGCAATGGCTTAGATAAGGATATTTTATACGAGGTATAAAAAGGACCGGTGTTGTACTAAAGTACTACGTGGGCCCCGCGTTGTTTATTTTCATGCCGCTTTCCGTCCGCTCGTCACTTCTCTCTCCCGCGGTACATGCAGGATCATTCAAAGCCCGTTATACCATTTGGCACCCGAAAAGAAGAAACTTATACCCCTGCACCAAATACTGAAGGGGTCCTTTTTCGATCAAATCATCCATCATGGTGTCTGCAACTAGCGCGTCATTTGAAACGCTTCCACAGGAGCTGCACGACGCCATTTCATGTGATTTCGACGCTAAAACGTTCTTCGCCGTCAAACTTGTGTCCAAGGCTTGTAGAGCTAGATATCTGCGGATCATCTTCGAAGAACTTGTCATCAAAGGCAGTGTCGAGAGTGTTTGCCATCAGCTAGGCGCTTTGGTCAAGAATGGAGATTATGGTGAGCTGCCTGATGGAAGGTACTTGGTCAGGCAAGTCAACGCGCAATTTCCCCTGCACGACATTATGAGAGGATGCGCTAACCGTGACACGGCAGGAAAGCGAGTATCCATGTGGAAGAGAGGGAGAAGACGGCAGATTCTTCCGGGTACGTGGACTTGATGCGCAACCTGGTTGAATGCATGTATACTCTACCTTGTCTCAAAAAATTGGAGATTGTTATGAAATGGAATGATTTCGTGCCGACAAGCGAGTTTTTGCAACTCATCGAGTCTCGTCCACCGCTGGAAACAATCGGCTGTTTATCCATCGACGTTCCTCGTATCATTGGCGCACACTTTATCCGGGCCTGTGACACCAACAAACTTACAGCCCTCAGTTTTACAGTCAAGGACATGGATTCACCTGTATACCAGGGGGCTGTATCGCACCTTCCGAATTTGAAGAATCTGCGAGTCCGGTTGAGCTCGCCGGAAGAGAAAGCCATGGCAGGTGCTTTCAAAGCCAAGATTCTCGAACAGATCAACAAAGATTTCCAACACGTGAAATATCTGGTGCTCGAAGACTTGGCTGACATGAACGGAATGCCTGCGCAGCTTTCAGACTTTGTAAGTCCAGCGTTGTGGTGCTTGGCCCCCAAAACCGAGACACACAGATGATTGAATGTTGCTAATATACGTGTACGAAAATAGACTGAATTCATGAACGAGACCCTGGAGGTTTTACCGAAACTCAAGTCACTCAAACGCCTTGCATTCTCGCTCCGTGAGAAGCAGATGGAGCTGGACACCATCGTGGCGACCCGCTTCATCCACGCCGAGGAACAAGCGGCCAGCCACCACTACCGATTGCTGGAGCGGATTGGAAACGCTCACCCGCAGTTGGAAAAAATAACCATGACGGGAGAAAAGCATGCAGTCTACTCTGCAACCAGAACCGGGAATGGTCGATTCGATACGGCCAGGGAGAAGAGCTCTGTCTTTCCTTGAGACAGCTTTAGGCTCTGCATTAGGCACCAACTCGATTAGGCAAGATAGCCAGATGTAAGATACAACAGTTATGCAGTCTAGTGCTATTTCCAAACAACACAAACTTTGGCATGTGCATGCGGCCAAGCTAATGCACTGGGGCTGACGCATCACTATCGGCTAGCAAGGGTTTTGTTTTGGCCCTTGTCTCGCGTAGAATATCCAAGTCTTGCGGCGCAGTGTTTGATAAATATAACAGCAACAAGTGCCGAGTAGAGTAGAATTGGTTTTTCGGTAGGAAGCTTGCGTCGAACTATATAAAGAACAAAGGATGTGTGGTAGGGGGGGGACATCTCTATGGAAGATGCAGAAATATACAAGACTGTGTGCAAAACGCAATCGCTGGGCAATCATAATCAGACAACGTCCATGGCAAGCAGCAACCCATCAATCAATCATCAGTGAGCCCAAGCAACCCGGTTTCCTCTTCCTTTTCCTTTTTTTTTCTATTTCACCCCTCAATTTTTTCATTTTTCTTACTTGAGCAGTCTGCGAGCGGCCGTCTCGGACCAGATGCGGGCGTACCACTGGTGAAGCTCCTCCATCCAGGGGGGCATGGGGCCCTTCTTGCCCTCGACCTTGCCCTCGCTGTGGTACAGGCAGCTCTTGAGCCTCAGCTCGACCTCGCCGTGCTCCTTGTCGACCGAGGTGCTGATGATGAAGAGGCCGTCGGAGCCGCGCAGCCCCTGGTTGCGGGGCGAGTCGCCGCAGCGCACCGTGATGGCGTCGCGGTTCTTGTCGACAATCTCAAAGTGGTCAGTGATCTTGGTGCCCTTCTCATAGGTGCTCTCGGACAGCTGCTCCGTGGACCACAGCTGGTCCTCGGTCTCGGGGCCCCTCCACTTCCACTCCAGGTACTTTTGCTGGACCTTGAAGCCTGGCGGTGGTTGGGTTAGCCAAAAATCGGGCACATGTGTGTTTGTGTGTTTGTGTGTGTGTGTGTGTGGTGCGTGTGAGGTGAGGGCTTTGGCACAAGACTCTGGTTGGGCACTCATTCACTCACCTAGGCCGCTCCACAGGCCTCGGCAAAACTCGAGCGTCAGGTCGCCGTCCTTTTGCAGCAGCTCAGGCCGGATCTTGTCAATGGGCAGGCGGCGGATGCACACGTCCTGCGTGGCCGGGTTGCGGTTGGGGTTGAGCCTCTTGTAGGGCTTTGACCACCAGATGGGGTCATCCTTGGGAAGGGGAGAAATGACGGGGTTGCGGGCCGCCAGGTAAGCGGCGGCCGTGGAGGTGCCCAGCAGGCCGGCAAAGACTGTCTTGCGGATGATGCCCATTGTTTTTGAGTCTGGCTGTGTGCTGCTGTCGTCGTCGTCGGGTGTCTTCTATGGGGGCGAGCCGGAGGTTTGTTGGACGTTGATAAGAACGCGTTGACCAGCCTCAAGCCTCCTCTTGGTTGCGGCCCGGCATCCTGGCCGACCCGACGCTTCTTTTTTTTCTGCTGCGGGAAAAATGTTGTCCCAGCGCCAGGGCTCCCCACTGCGAGACCTGCGATAAGCTAAAAGCGGTGGCGGGGGATGCCACCCTCCCGCGGCGGCAATCTTATTCATTCGCTCTGCGTGTTATGCGGACGGTACTTTTTCTTTCATAACACTGGGCCGCGCATAACGAGTCGTACGCTGCGCAGCCATTCGTCAACGGGTTGGCAGCTTCTTTATGCACTCCTCGCACACACGCGCACTGCCATTGCGACTCTCAGACACACAGACACATGCGGTGCTGGCTGGGCTGGCAGCATGGCGGCTGCTCGCTACTAACTCCTCGGGTATCGGCCGAGACATGCAATTGATTTCATGTGATCTGCAGCACGCACCCGAGCGACCCCGCGGTTCTTGGTCCTTGCGCGATAACAGTTTGAGCCATTTGAGGGGTTCATGCCGCCATCCAATTGACCGTTGAACCTGTCAAGCACAGGGCACACGGCCATGCATGCAGATAAAACAAGTGGCCAAATCTATTATCGCAGTTATGAACCATCCATGAATGGGCATTCTTGTACAGCTCCGTCGTCAATGCCCTTAGCACTGGGTATCCTTGGTGAGAATCCTGGAAGGCAATCGCCCGCCCCACACCCAACGGCTTTTTTCGCGAGTCTTCCGCTTGTGCCTTATCCCCTTCTGTCTGCCCGCCCTGCACCAATGATGGAGCTCGCGAATGACTATGGATCATGCAAAAGGGACGAGTCTCCACCGGACCAAAAAAAGATGTAGACTGCTTTGTGCAAGTTTCTTTATTCAAGACTACTAGGGAAATGCCCAACTATTATATGATGCAACTAAATTATTTCTTTTACGCTTACAGGCGCTCGCCCTTCTCGTTAAACTTGACCACCTCGCCCGTCAGCAGAGCGTGCTGCAGAGCGCGGCCAATGTGCATGACGAGCAGGCCGCCCTCCATGGGCAGCGGGACGGGCTTGTCGTTGACGACGCTGTCGGTGAACTCGTTGGCCTCGAGGGCAAAGGCGTCCTCGAAGCGCTGCCAGTACTCGGGCTGGACCTCGTGGCGCACGCCCAGCTTGTCGCAGACGACGACGTTGTTGGCGCGCGGCACCACGTTGACGGCAATCTTGCCCGTCTTGCCCGTCACCTCGGTGCACACGTCGTGGCCGTGCGCCTGCGTGCGCGAGCAGTAAAAGTAGGCAATCTTGCCGCCCCAGAACTCGACCACGCCCACCGCGTTGTCCACGTCGTTGAGCTCCCGCAGCTCCGGGTGGTGCTGCAGCGTGCCCGCCGCCCAGCACGCCTTGGGTACCGGGTTGCCCAGGTACCACAGCGACAGGTCGATGTCGTGGATGGCGCAGTCGACAAAGATGCCGCCGTTGCGCGCCGCGTAGCGAACGAAGAAGCCCGTCTCGTCGCGCAGGTCGCACGTGTTGGACCGCACCATGAAGGGCTCGCCAATCGCGCCCTCGCCGAGAATCTTCTGCGCCGCATCACGGTACGAAGCGTCGAACCGACGTGAGAAGCCCGCCATGACCTTGAGGTGAGGCTTCTGCTTGGCTGCGTCGACGACAGATTGCGCCTATCGAATGTATTAGTGGTTTCGTTTGTAAGCAGCATGGTGTAAGTTGCTCACCTCGGCCATATCGGTACTCAACGGCTTCTCGCACAAAACGTGAAGGTCCTTGGCAATGGCAGCCAGCGACTGGCTGGCGTGCACATCAGTGCTGGTGGACACCCACACAGCCTGGAGGTCCGGGTGGTTGAGCATGTTGTCATAGTTGTCGTAGACGGTGATGCCAAACGTCTTGTACTCGGGGTTGGCCTGAGCCCACTCAACCTCTTCAGGAGTAGAACTGCACACGGCCACAACCTTGGCGTGAGGCACGCGGTAGAGCAGAGTGTGGACGTGACGCTTGCCCTGTTTTTCTTGTCAGATGAGTTGAGAAGAGACTTGAGGGGAAGTTTACCATGCGGCCAAGGCCAACAACAGCAATGTTGAGAGGAGCCATGGTATATATATGTGCGTATTGAGAGTGGTGCTGGTGATGTAGTTGGGAGAGGTGAGGAGTGATGTGGTTTGGTTTCTGGACTTTGAAGGGAAGATGAGAAGATTCTTATACTTCTCGATCTCTCTTCAGAATCCATTGAAGCAAGCAAAAGGGGCAAGTTCGAGCATCGCGTGTCCCTCGTGTTTCTTTGCATCGTTTACTTTGGAAACTGGTCTACAGCATCGCCACGTCTACATGCCAGCGGCGATGCCTACCGTATCAGGCAATTTCGCGACCCGAAATTGCCTAAACCAGTGGTCTAGTCTTCTCCGCACCTTAGTCATCCGAGCTTTTCGGCGATGCTTGCTCAGCTGGACAATTTCCACAAACATGCGGGGAAGATATGGGGTAGCGGCTAGCCGTGTTTAGTAGGTGCGCCCTACAACCAACTGCAAATTTCACAGACCGAGTCCTTCAATTGCCATTTCCAAACGGCTTGCAGGCGCTTCAAAACGCTCGACACTTGGTCAGCTGTCCAAAGTGGATTTTAGGTAAATGCAAAAAGTTGCCCCATGTTGATTGCTGTGGAGTTTGTTGCTTGGTTTTGGAAATAGTTTCCGAGGAGGCTCGGGATTCGGGTTGTTCATTGACGAACTTCTCTTATATAAAGTTCAATCTCAAGCGGCAGGTATCTTGGAATTGTTCGTTTTTTTTTTGAAATTAATACAGCTTGGTAACTGAATTTTCACCGGGTCTCATCAATCACCATCTTGTCAATTTCCCTTGGCCCTGCTTGCATTTTTCGCCCGTCACCACAAACACCACGTTGCGAATTTGAATGGTTTTACATCAGCTCTCATTACCATCTTCCTTCCTCTTTTGAAACGATAATGGATAAACTCCAACAATTTCCAGCATCAAGAATCCAATACCCCCAAGTTCATCAACTCCAATCACCGGGTATTCTTTTTTTTTCTGTGGCAAAACGTTACACTTCAGCTATTAGATACAAGATGGGGGTAGGTGCTTTCACGGTGCGCCAGACCCCCCTTTAAAGTCCTGCAAGGCTTTGGGCACCGGCCATGCACGCTGGTCCTTGAACCTTTGAACCATGCCCCTCAACGCCTCCCGCTCCCACGGATCGGTAAAATAACTGCCGTACAGCTGTATAGCGAGTGCTGCGTTGACAATGGCTGGCGGTGTGGCTGGGTGTTGCAGTGCAATTCCGCAGACGTCCAGCACAAGGGATCGAACCTTGCCTTCGGCTTCTCTGAATGCTAATCTTGCATCGGGCTGACTTCTCCTGGTCCATGTTAGCGCATGTACGGTGCTGGCTGTTTTGTCTGAGGAGACTGTACCCAAGGAACGGTGACTCGGCAATCAGAATCATCTTGGCAACCATGAGATGCTGCATTCCGATGAGGGCCATGCTCGAAGCGAACCAGATGGCAGGAAACACCTCACCCTTTGCTCTGACGGGCGTCCGAGAAAGAATGGGTGCGAATCCACCCGCAACATGCTGGTCAAGATATTGCTCTTGTTGGTGCAGACGTTCTGTTAGGCAAGCCATCAGTGTCTTTTCCGTCCACGTGTTCATGATACGAGTACTCACGCCATTCAGTTGCTGACTTGTCGTCGTAGAACCACTTGGCCACCTGACTTGTGTGTATGATCAACTTGTTGGCTGGGGAAATCTCAGCCCAGTCGACGGGAGGCTCCACCATTTGCGGCGAGTAACCTCTCCGAAGAGCGTAATAGACTTCCTGCCTGAGAGCGATCCAATACGAGGCCTCGAGTAAATCTAATCGTTTGAATAGGTGGGCCGAATTCGAACTTCTCAGAACCGTGTTGAGGATGGCAAGAAAGTTGACGCGTCCGTATATTGGCGTGTCGTTGAAACTGCCATCCTGTCTGCCAGAGGTAGCAGCATCTTCCTCTTCGTCCTCGTCGTGATCCATTTCTTCAAACTGTCTGAGGATTACTGCGGTTGTTATGATGAGCTCACGGGTCTCTTCATCCCGCGTATCGTGAAACTCTTTTAGCACAGGGATGCACTTGAGCATGTACTCGACGGCAGTATCTGGGGTAAGGTTCGGCAGGAGCTGGCCCTGGTAGAGGATGCCTTCGGACGTTTTTAGCTCCGGGAGACGGCAGAGATGACGGGCTGAGACGGCGTATATTGCATATAGTAGTGGTGGATACTTTCTTGCCCTTTCGGGAACGTTAAACTGGAATCTACTCCGGGGATCACAGATGTCGAACTGGGCGGCGGGTCAGCGGAAATAGCACCCAAAAAATACATCCTCCACATACCCAGTGCGAGAGGCAGTTGACGTAGTACCGCAGTAGACAAGCTTCCTGGATGGCCTGCAGGGTCTCGTCGCCGTCCTGCTTGGGCTGGAAGTCGAGCACCGTGTTGGCGGGTCCATGGCGGGAGAGCAGCGGGAGGACTGGGGAATCTCCACCGGCGCGGTAGCTGCCGGAGTGTCGCTGTGGCACGGACTGCTCCAGGGCCAGCGGTGAAGGGGCGAAGCCGTCTGCGGCGTCGGAGCCGGACGATGCATGCCCGCCGACGCTGCTCGGCGGATGCGGCGATGCGGCCGGCGACTTTGGACCCAGGTTGTTGGCCGACGGGTCGAACTCAAGCCGGACGGCGTCTCTCACCGGCACGGCGGCGGCATCGACCTCGGGCGCAATCCTTTGAGCGGGCCCTCGGGGCTTGGTGTGAAGCCGGACTGGACGGGGTTAAAGTCGTTCTTTCTTTCTGAGATTGGACATGGTAGATGCCCATGGGTGTCTCTTACATTCCTTGGCGTTGCTGTTCACCCAGCTCTGGGTATTGGAGAACTGGGCGTCATACTTGGCCGACGAGCCATCGCGGAACTGGCGCTTCCTGCCTGGGCGGACGCACTGGAGACCTCTTGAAATACAGCGACGGCACTGCAGGGCATCTTCATCACCTACGCCGGTTGTCCAAGAGACGAGACATGTCAGCCGTCAAGGGCCCAGCTTATTTAGCGGTTCCCCCATGCGATGGGATGGGATGCGCGCGCACCGCCTCCCAATTACGTACATTTCAGATGCTTTCCTGCGCAAAAGGGGCGTTAGCAACACGTCGCGTCGCAGATACGGGCACAGGGGGTGGAATCAGGCCGTACCTTTGCACTCGGAGCAAGGGTTCTTCAGCGAAGGCATGTTAAGGCCCCCCCCGCGTTTTGCAAGTGCGCACGCAGCAGTTCTGGATCAACAAGGAAAACTGGGTTGAGGGAGAGCCGCCAACTAGGAAAGTGAAACGATGCCCTTGTGCGGGGTCACCAGCCGAAGCGGTAAAGTCCGGCCTGGTGCAGGGTAGTCGTGTAATGGATGCCCTGGAAACACCCGCTGTGCCCCCTGTTCTTTGTCCTGCAGCGCATTATTCCAGGCAGCAGAATTCATCGCTTGCCTTTGATCCATTATTTGCACCCCTAAACTTATTCGTTTTATGCGTTTCGAGCCTTTTCATTAATAACACATCTTCGGCTATCAAACTGGCTAGTCTCGGCTAACGAAAGCCACACTAGTGCATCAGTTACCCACGATGCGCAAGGTATACGTCCAAGTGCAGAAGCTTCGAATTTGGTTTACAACACAATGCCACACCCATTATCACCCTAGGGTTTCCAAAATATTATTAGTAATAAGATATTTATTTTTAGCTTAGTCATAAGAGCATGAAGCATTTATGATATCGCGAGTGATCCACCCTGAAGCCCTCCCCACGGCCATTGTCTGATCGTGAGAAATATAGTAGCATCATATGTTCATGCTCCTTCTGTATCTGCCGCAAAGATACTGGATCAATGACAAAAGGCAGATCCAAGTTTTTTATAGCGTCTCCATGAGACCAGAACCTGCAAGCCACATGTCGTGACTCAACTTTGAACTTGTGTCGGGAGTCCTTGTGCACCACTGTTTTCCATGCCTGTACGACGTTGTATTCCAATGTAAATCCCCAAGTTTCTGACCAACCAATAGACCCCTTTTCTCTGCGATATATGAATGCGGAGGCCACCCCTTCAATGCTGTTCCATAAGGCCATGATCTGTAGTCTCGGCATGGAAAGTGCCGCTTGACCAGCTTGCAGCAATACGCGGGCAATGTCTTGACAGTCCGAATTGGGATTCATCAACCGTGAAGTCAGCGTGAGTGATTGTAGTTGTTCCCACCTCCACTATGGCTCACACGCCTGGAAGAAGTGCAAGGCGTCGGCCATGAAAGAGATAGACAAGTGTTCCAATCGAAGGCTTCTGGCCGCAATCGCTTTACCAGCCCCTGGTTTTGGAATGCGGACTCGGTCTGGGTCGATTTCGGGTATCTTGCTCGGTTGGACCCAAAGAAGGACAAAATACTTTTCACTAAAGTCTTCGAAGAGTCTCCTCTCGATGATCATTTTCCATTCTTTGGAGACGCTGACGTAAGGAGCTAGAGGAGAAGACTAGGTAGGCTTTTATGAGCACTATTTCACCAACTTTGAAGAAAATGGCCATCACGGGTTTGCCAGACCTGACTTTTACCTCAAGGTTGTCCACCATTGAATGTGTGATAGTATTCTTGCCTGATTTTAGTCATGCTCGTTGCCTTTGCAATGACATCTCCGTATTTCTAGTATTCTGTAGTAGTAAGCCTCTTAGTTCTAGCGAACTGGTTCAGTCAATTTCTACTCGCGGCAGCTACTTTCTATCAATTCATCACTCGCGGGATGCATTGCGAGGAGTGGATCCTGAAAGCTGCGGGCTTACAAGGATGCATCTCAGCGGGTCTTTGGGGCGGAAGCATGCGGCGGCCTCTCATTTTCGCATCCAGTTGTGGAGTTTTCGGCATACCTCAATTGGCCAGTCGGTAGGCTGTGCAAACAGCCCATCAACCGATCAAGGCAACTACTTAAAGGGCCGAAACAACAAATTCGGATAATATGACTCTTTTCCACTTTTCAGAGACCGATCGCCCACTTGGAGAGAAAACCTAGCTCTGCAGTATTCCTAGCAACAATGAGTTTGGAAACCCTCCCGGCCGAGATTTTCCTCAACGTTGTGTCCACCCTCCCAGTTAGCGACATTTCAAACTTGGCCTACACTTGCAAGCGACTCAACGCAGTTGCGAGCCCCCTCGCATGGAAAAACATCGAGCTGCACGATGCGGGATACCATGAATCAGGACAGGAGCTTCAAGCGCCCCCACCTTTCACGTCACCATCGCAGCGGCATTTCCACTACACAGGCGGGAGCGCGTGGAAGATGGTTCGCGTGCTTCAGCCAGACGACGGCAAGGATGAAAGCCGTCTAAAAGAACTCAAGCTACGCATCAGAAGCCTGTGCATGCCTGTGCACGCACACCTGAGAACTGATGTCTGGCATTTGCTACCGCAACTGAGGAATCTCAAAACGCTTGAGCTCAAGGCTTACTATTGGCAGTCCTCGAGCGAAGAGGTCTTCGTCTCCAAGATAGATGCCCCTCCTCTTCCTGCGCTTCAGTTTGCAAACTTGTCTGGGTACATCCCGCGCGCCGTCGCCAAGTGGGTGATTTTGCAGGGCGGCACTACACTAGAGCGTCTGGAACTCGGCATGCTGGACCGTCCAATCTCCGATGTCCGCTGCGATGAACCAGCCTTTCTACCACTGCCCGAAGATGCTCGGGGCGAAAAAGGCTCGGATGGAGAAGAAGAGGGTTTGTTGCCCGAACATGGCAGCGTGTGTGGAGAGAGAGTGATTCCGCGCCCCTTGGGCGGCTTTTTGGGCGTGAAAAGGAACGGGCAAGACGGAAGCCACGACGAAAGACGAGCCGGCTTGAAGCTCCCCAGGCTAAAGCATCTTCACCTCTGCCGACCTTGCCTGTACTTCACGCACAGGCTAATTGTCGACTATACTTGGTCCTCCCGCGCGGATGAGGGAAGTCTTGCCGACTGGCGAGAATTGCTGCTAGCGTCTAGCGAGACGCTTGAAACATTGGTCCTGGAGCAGAGACCCGGTGCAGTACCGATTGAGAGGGCCAGACGTCACTCGTCGGAGTTTAGGGAGTGGGATGTGGAAGGGGATAGCTCCCAAGCTGTGGTAAAAATGCTAAACGAAGTCCTGTTCGACGACAACGCGTTCCCGGCATTGACACACGTCTACCTTTATGGAATACCCGTTATCCCTTCTCTCTCCAACCCATACAGGCTTCTTCCCGGTAGACAACTCATGCAGCGCTTCAAAGACCGAGGTATCAGGTGCGAGGCCCGGCTTGGAAGTTGGTGCTTCTTTGACGGCGATACGGGAATCACTGAGTGGGATGAAGAGACTGACAACGGCGAGGAGGATGAGAATGAAGAAGACGATGAAGAATCTAATATGAAATGGTATAGCTTGCTGCACAGTGTTTGATTGGCTGTCTGAAATGTCTAGACGAGGAGGAGGCATCATGCCTCCAGCAAGCTCCAGGTATCCTGAAAATGCGCAACTGGAAGAAAGTCAGATAGAATCGGCCTGATGTAAAAGATCTTGAAATGGAAACAAAAGATATTCTTGTAGGTAATCATCCACACCGGAGGAGATGGATTGGCA
This sequence comes from Calonectria leucothoes, assembly GCA_002179835.1. NCBI lineage: Eukaryota > Fungi > Ascomycota > Sordariomycetes > Hypocreales > Nectriaceae > Calonectria > Calonectria leucothoes. The sequence goes on from NAJI01000779.1 coordinate 18,594, forward strand.
GAGTGGCGAAAGCAAACATAAACCTTTGGCGACAATATATGACCTATCGCGGAGCTGGCTCAAGAAGGAGGTTTGCTGGTCTTGGTTTTTATTCATTTCGTATTCATTCTTTTACGATAACCACAAAATTCGTGCAAACGCATCCAGAAATGATACCGCCATCATTATTTTATCACTAAAAAGGTAACAGTCAGGCCGACTTGATTTGTGCGCAACCACTCCCCTCTCATTATCAAAGTAACGTTAATTTCTCAACCCGCGCCCCTTTAGACGCCAACCAAAAATCCCAAGGGATGAACAGAGCATCATTGCTCCCAAGTACAAGATGAGCGGCTTGTACTTGCCCATGCCATACCCAGAGGTAATGGGACCGGCCAACAATGCCGCTGAAATAGGGCCCGTGACAATGTTCCCGACTCCCTTGGTAAATGCCATGATGCTGTATACTGGCTGCGGATCATCCGAGCAGAGGGTCCCAAATTTGGCCCAGAACACGACGTACGCGCCGGCGAACCAGCCATAAACAATGGAAAATGCAAGAAGGGCCTCAAAGGAGTGAGCGAATCCCCAGATGGTAAATGCTGCTATCGACGACACAAATGTGGTGATGAAAACCAGAAGCAGTACGTTGTGAACTCGGTCCGAGAGGTACCCGAACCCAACTTGTCCAATGACTAGAGCGATGTTGTTGGCGGCGAGTATCAAAGCTCCTACTCGGCCAGAAAGCCCAATCGCGGCAGCAAATGTTGGCAGATAGAGCGATGGTATGTAGAAAGCAAACCCTTGCATGAGGTTGGAGAATGTGAAGCACCAAAATAGCGGGCGTCTCAGGAAGCTTGGGTCCATGATTCGCATCTCAGAGTGGCTGGACGCAGGGAGTCTACCTTTGATCAAGGGCAGGATTGGAGCAACCGTGACAAACTGCAGGGCCGCAACGACTCTCAGCGTTGTGCGGTAGCCGTAACTTGCCAGAAGCCATTCCAGAAGAAATGGAAGACCAACGCCGCTGACACCGCCGCCGGCATACAGCACACCATAGGCTAAACCGCGACGCTTCACAAACCACTCGTTCAGCATGCAGGTGATTGGGAAGTATACTAGTAAAAATCCCAATCCATAGAGAACACCTTGGGTGGCAATTAGCCCGTGAACAGAACTGGTGAAGGATGCACCGAGAATGGATGCGACGCAGATGATGGACCCGACTCTAGTCATGTGCCTCTGCCACCGCTGATACTTCTTCACGAGCGGTGCCGCAAATGGAGCGCCGAGGAAGTAGATACTCGTCGACACAGTTCCGATGACGGCAATATTTGGATCGTCGGAAAACTGTGGTTGCTTAGAGTAATATTCCTGAAAGACACCAAACGCCATCGGGAATCCTGAGACATGGTTCAGTTTTGTTTGGGCTCCAGCTCCAGTCTTCAATCGACTTACCCCAGAGAAAGGCCTCCACCATGAATGAAGCAAATAAAAACTTCCAGGCCCCTGGGCCATTGTCCGTCGGAGGCAAAGATTGGATTGGGTGCGGATTTTCTTCGCTTTCACCGGGGACCGGAGATGTCTCCTCCCGGGCTCGGCGCAGCTCGACTGACATTCTGATGATTCCGAGACTTCAATTCAAATTCGAGGGAAGAAGAAACGATGACTCCGACTAGCATTGAGTCTGGTTCTTTTAAATATTGTAGTCCCCGCACTCGCCATTGCTTATCTAGTCTAGTAGAGCCGGTATCGCACGTGTCATTGAAAGGCGCACCGGCGGCGCTTTTGCGGTGTGCCCGCGATACTTGGGTGTGCTCGTGATGCTCTAGTGGCCATGGTGGCTGTGCACTCGTGGCTGGGTGAAGCGGTCAATTTGTGGCTGATCACCTTGACATGTCCACAGTTCAAAACTTCAAATCGCAAGCCAAAACAGACCAGATCGAGGGTTCAGTTAAAAGTAGGAGAGCTTCTGGAAATTTGACTTTTGGACATCCTGTAAACCCAATTCACTCCCCCCCGAGGGCACAGGGGTGGAAAGGGGAGTCGCGGAGGAGACACTGAAGAGGATGAATGTTGCTCAAGTCAACGGGCTATATGTAGCAGTGTGCGATGAATTTGGTCACAGGCGTTGGCAAACCGGGTTTATTGCTTCATTACATCCACCAATGGGAAATATAATACATCTTCGACTCATCATTGGCCCCCACTCCTCAAAACGTCAGTTTGCCAGCCACCTTTACAATCCTTTACAATGCCTTGCTAGGCACTGCAACGAGCTAGCACTGCAAGAAACCCCTGAGGGTTGCAGAATGTTTCATTTGGGGCTGAGGCTCTGATTGCATGACGAAGTCTCCGCTTATCTTGTGGGCTCGCCGTGCTCACTGGTCGCCTACCTACGCAAGCGATAAAGACGAAGGGAGTATCTCTTCCATTGGCCACGCATGCTCTCCTTATTGCAGCCTGGCTCGAATGTGCCAATGCAATCCAATCGGCAAGATTCGGAGGCGAATTTTCCGACACATGCAAGCACGTGCGGTGGAGTCCTCGTCGAGTTGCCAACACAGGGTTGCCACATTTTCTCAGCCATGAGTCCACAACGATGCAGCGAGCTCCGTGCCCTGCAGAAGTGTCCAAAAAGGCTTTTACGCCCCCAAGGCAATGGGGAAAATAGCCCAGAGAGTATTCTGTAATGCCGCATGGTGGTTGCACCTGATCTGGCGATAGGGCAGCGAGGTGTGCATCAAAATTTCATCATGACAAGGTGGCGTACGAAACACCGAATGAGCAGGTGAGACATACCAAAGGATTGTTATTTGAGATGTAGGGTGCCAAAACCGGCAAGCTGAACTGCCCAAGTCTTACGTCGCATTATTTAAATGGGGCATCCGTCCGGAATATTTCATCCCCCGCATGACTAGCCATCTTGGACCCAACACACTGGCCTAGCTGCCTGATCTAAATAAAGAGCAGTGGTGCAAAAAATAAATCCTTTGCATCTTAGTTGATTCCCCGGCATATTCTCCAAAGCGTCTTCCAAATACCACCATTTCAGGTGTTTTTGCCTCCAAATTCCGGCTCTCCCATGTCCAAACATTATCTCCCAGTTAGAAATGGAGAAACGGAGTTTGGGGATGGCCCACCGGGAGATGTTGCTGCCTTTCCCATGCATCATGGAGAGCAAGCCAAGCAACCCTTTCTCAGTCCGCAAGATGACGTGCACAACTCTAGAGCTGTCATTCAGAAGCCAGAGCGGAAGTTCAAGAAATGGACCCCCTTGATGCTCCGGAAATGGGTTCTCATTGCTTTTTCCGTAACCTTCTTTCTCTTGGTGCTTTCTCTGGAAGTTATTTTGAAAGTCTCCAAAGACAGAGAAGGGTTTGGCCCGACATCCCAAAAACTACACTACCTATGGAAGTATAGCCCAACTGCTGGTAGGAGCCCTTATCTAGCCCTGGGAGTTCAACTCGCTAACGAGGCTGCTCTCCACGGCTGAGGCAACCGACGGAATCTCATTTGAGTGGGATGGATACGAGGCAACTTGGGCGTGGCTGTCTATTGGATCCACCCACAAATGATGAGTCCTGTCGTTTCCTTAGCCTGTGGGAGATTTAGTGTTAAGCATTCTCGCTGCATTCTGGACGCAGGTAGATTATCGCACAAGGTTAATGCAGCCATGGGCGGAGCTCGCAAAGCGACCACAGACGGCGGACTCAAATTTACTTCTGGATTACATCTCCCCAGAACCCATTTCATCGTTGATAAGCTCAGCGAGGAAGCTCCATTGGCCCGTCACAGCCGCGATTCTTGGGACTATTCTCCTTCAAGTATCAATTGCTGTTTCCACTGGCTTATTCCTACTTCGACCTACATTGCCAACGATGCAGGTGCCCTTCACAATGGTAGAACAATTCGACGGATCTTCGTTCAACTCATCTGCGGTCGATGATGTGGCAGGTGCTCTATATGCGGGTGCGTTTTTCGGCAATATAAGCTATCCCCGTGGTACGAATGCGAGCTCTGCTGTCGAAATGTTCAATACTTCCGAGGCGATTCAAGGTATGGATGCCCGTTACCAATCGAAAGCATCATAGAGAAGCTAAAAGAAATCTCGAAGCCCCTCTGTATAATCTCACTGCAAATGCCATGTCATTTCATCCAAGTCTAGAATGTGAGCCAGCAAGAATAATCGGCAATCTTACAATGTATAATTGCACTTCGACAGGATGTGAACAATTATGGGCGACGGCAAAGGTCAAAAGCCAGGGATGCTCAATCACTTCGCTATCGGGATTAATTGTACGCAGCGACAACACTACTCTTGCCTGGGACTTTTGGGTTGGAACCGTCCTGGCTGGGAAGTGTGACGGGGAGCATAGCAACTCAGGGGACGCTGAACGCCTCGTGGTTCTCAGCTACGTTCAGCCGCACTTGCATGGACCGATAGCAAACAGCACAGCCGTCATCTGCAAACCATCCATGGAGATACAAAGGAGCAAGGTTACGATTGATGAAGTCGGCTCATTAAAAACTGTTCAGAATGGTGGAGAAATACAGACGTCGCCCAAGATCAGCCCCGCCCAAATTGCTGATGCTGTTAATAACACTCTTATTCAGCTCAGCGAACTTGGAATATTTGCAGACACCAACGCAAACACTGCAAAGGGCGCAGTGAAACAGTTCAACAACTTTTTCTCCCTAATAATGTCAAGTCAGGGCGCACTAGACGCTAAAGAGTCGTCTAATACAGATCTCATCGCTAAAGGGGTGCAAACCGTCTTTCAAGGCGTTGCCAGTCAAATTATCAAACGCTACTTTCTCGTCGCCAACTCTACAAGCCCCACCAAAGACTTTATAGGAACAGCCGAGTACATTCAGCAGAGGGTATTCATCAGCGATCTATCAATGAGAATCATGGAGTTTACCATTGGCGCCTTGGGCATAATCTCACTAGTTTTGGTTTTTATATTGCCTAGGGAATGCACGCCAGAGGATCCAGCATCTATTGCTCGGATAGCATCACTGATTTATGAAAGCAAAGACCTTATGAATGCTTTGTCGACAAGCGGCTCTCGATCTATAAAGGACCTAAAAGGGCTACTTCGTGGAACCTATGTGGCTAGGTTTATCAGCGATGTCAGCAGCCATAATGCACGGCCTACATTTGTCATCGAAAGCAACGGATTAAACAAGAATCAAGTATCCGAGGAGGAAGACCAAGCAAAGGTTGAGGAGGCATATGGGTATTGGCAGCCAATTACAACGAAATGGCTAGCTCGACTTGCCTTGCCCGTTCTCCCCCTTTGCATTATCGTCATCCTCGAAATCACTCTTCATAAATCACAGAAAAGTAATGGCCTTTTGGACATTAAAAATGACACGGGAACGCAGATAGGATTCACCTATGTACCTGCTGTAGTCATGGTTCTTGTCAAGCTCCTCTACTCCTCTTTTGATTTCAACCTCCGGGTACTTGACCCTTATGTTCAACTAAATAGCAGATTCGCAAAAGCAAAACCTAGTATTCTGAGCAAAACCATATATACTTGGAAGACGGACGCATTTTGGAATTCTTTCATGACTGGAAGGACTGCCGTTGGCGCATCGGCACTGGCTATGATCCTCTCATCCTTTCTTACAATTGCAGTGTCCGGCCTTTACACGCCTCAGGAGACCCAAAGCAACAACACAATGGAACTGGCTCGCTTAGACCAGCTTTACAACCCTGTGGCATATAAGGCTGGCACCGAAAACAGCCTTGACCCCTATAACACGAAAATAACTTGGCCCTCTGTCCTGGCAGCGCGGTTGGTCATATATGAGGAAATGGATACTCCAACGGGGACGTATGGACCAAGTGTTTTGCCCAATCTCACATTGCCACACGATGAGTCTCCAGGGCTGAATGTATCCTCCATCGTGGTTTCCGTCCCGGTACAGCACGGTTCATTATCATGCAGCCTTATACCAGATGACCAAGTCATTGTCACCAACGATAGAGAAAACAATGCGACTAGCAACACGACAAACAGTGGGATGGATATTTACTGGCCCATGCCCAACGTCAACCTAACTGAATGTACCAACTTTGGCCAAAATGCGACCATGGCTAGAAGTTACATTCGCCGCGTAACGGATGGCTATTGGGCAGCCTATTCGACCTTTGCGCCCTTTATTGCCCCGGAATCTGCAAACTGTCCCTCATCGTGGGCAAGATTTGGCCAATGGAAGGACGGACGCGCCACCGAGGTTAACGTCATGACGTGCTGGTCGTCTATCCAAGAGTCACAGGCCCGTGTGTCCTTCTCGCTGCCAGATTGGAGAATCACTTCATTCAAATTGGACGAGTCCACCACGCGTAATATATCTACGGCCATGGATACTAACCTCGACCTCGCCAATATGGTCTTCACCGGTACGCGTTCAGCCGGCAGCATCGATGATGTCTTTTCCGGCATTATCCGCAATGAAACGACGGATAGCTTGGATATCACTTTGCTTCGGCGGAGTGATTTTGACAGGCTCTATTCCCGGATGCAGGAGGTTTACAGCCTTAGCTTTGCCCAGATAATGAATCTCCAGGGCCGCAATACCACTGTTGCAAACAGGCAGTCCATAAGGGCCACAGCAACCAGCTTCGGTGCCTACCGTCTCCGCCAGGATTCCGTATCGACCCGGGTGCTGCAAGGGCTACTCGCAGGCTTAGTCATTTGTGCGATAATATCTTTGCGCACAGTCCACTTGAGCAAGGCAATGCCTAAGAACCCATGCAGTATCGCTGCACAAGCTAGTCTCATTTCTGACTCGTCCATCTTGAAGATGCTGCCGCCTCGAGCAGAATGGATGGATGACAAGGAGTTCAATGAGTTATTCTACAATAAATTATACTCCATGGAGTGGAGGATTAACGAGGATGGGACGAAAGCTTTCTGTATTGATGTAAAGTCCAATGGCAGTTAGGCCACATCTTCTTGCTTATTTCTGATGGGCAAGCAAATGGCAAGGGGGCATACACAGGCCGCTTGGCAGGCAAGCTTAAAATTGTACCTGGCCACATATCTTCTGAAATGAATCGCCTTCGTCACGTATTTAGCTGCCGGTTCGTATCCATCCGAAACGCACCCATATGTCAAGGCATATGGGATAGACTATTCTCGACGCAAACGTTTGTTCTATCAGATGTGGCTGCTGATTACAGTCGCATGAAACAGCTTAAAAACAAGAAGCACACGCAAAATTGCTTGGTTATTGGGTTAAGCACCCGGGGGATGAGAAAAATCGACGAGATATTGTGCGACCCCAAGCACTTTGATTGGTAAAGTCAAGGTTCGACAGATACTGATTAAGGGGTGTATTTATGAGTGCAGGGTGATACTGCTAGATATTGATTTGCTCTAAAGGAATTGTAGCTTTGAAATTACGCTAGATTGAATCAACTGATTGATTGACTCAATGTGAGTCCTGTAAATATTATCGGGGGTTGCTAGGTAGCTAGTTCTAAGTTCTTATTGCAAGGCTAACAAGTATAACTTCCATCATTCAGATTATACCTTTCTCTCATAAATGCACAATTGGCCACCACTACAACTGCACGAAGAAGAATCGACTGTATAATGATCGGTCGCATCCAACTAGCCTAGCGGGGTTTTTGAACTGCCATACTCGCCTGGCTCAGTCAACGGCTACCACCGATTATTGTGGCTGTGATCTAGGCGGCGTTCAATATTTCGCGTAGATGCTTGTTCATAGTCACATGTTGTCGCAGGAGCGAACCTCGTGAATATTGACTCAACTTGTTCCCGTTTTCCAAGGTTGCTCTGCTGCACCTGGACACCTCCCACAAATCACGCTGTTGGCTCTTGATCGCCAGCGCACGTTGATCTCACAAAACCGACATATTTCAATTTGGGTATAAAATCAGGCCAGGCCGGATGTATATCTAATGAAACAAAAAACACGAGAGACTCCGTTCCTGTGACCGAGCTGTGCTACCTCTGCTGGACATCCCTGTAACTTCTGTGGCGAGGTAGGCTGAGCTGCAGCTGAGCTGAAAATTGGCGACCACTGAGACAGAGCAATAAGCATCCGTGCACGGCATCCTGTTTCAAAAGCAGCAGCCGGGCGGAGACAGACCCATGAAGCGAGTGTTGAGGCGCAGCGCATTCCAAACGGAACTGTCTCAAAAGTAAGCACAACACGTCATCAGTAATGGCTCAAATGATCAACTCGTCCAGAACTCCCGCCGAATTCTTCACATTCCTCTTCAATGCGCGCACTCATCCCTCTTCCCCGAAATGGCGCATCAAGAACCGACGCAAGACGCCGCATCCGCATCTGCGTCAGCGCAGCTCACCAGCAGCCAACCCGAACTCGGCTACCAAAAGTGTGTCAGGTGCTCGGATGGAAAAATCATCCATCTCGTCACATACAGCTTCGAGGACCCAAATCATCTCCAAGAAACCTCAAAATGGCTTCGATTAGGAAAACCGCCCTCCCGCGTTCCATCAAGAATCCATATTATGAACTGGGTTCTATCTGCAACGAGAGAAGATGGGAGCAGAGGTCGCGTTTTTACTCTAGGCTCCGTTTCTTTGACTTGCTTGAAAATGGTCGCTGCATCTCCTCTTATGCTATTTCTGGTGAGTTCTCAGCGTACACTACTAACCTAGGACACTTGATTAATGAGATCGTACTGCCAGAGCACTGAATTTGGCGCCAAGTCTATCTTTGGCTACATATACGTGCCTAAATATGATTCGCGATACGAGCCAGTGAGGAACAACAGAAAAGGTCCAAAGCGGATAAAAGCTCCTGGAACAGATGGAATCAACTCAAGTAGAGGGATACCGTCGTATCTGGATCCTATCCAGTTGCACTCACCCCTCATTTTGCCCGACTCAACCCAGCCAGATTCTGCACCTCGTACGATACCCGTGCAGCCACTGGATGCATCGGCTTTTCTCCCAGCCCGGCACATTTGCATTGTGCGAGATTTCGACACATACGAGTATGAAACAATCAATGTATCCGACTATATTATTGAGCATGGAGATGAGATAGATCTCGAATTTGTATTCGTTTCGTATACCCGTATGCATTTTAGGGTTGCCACTGATGAAGAGATTGACGATTTCTCATACCCCGACGAAGAAACTCGGGCTGCAAACAAAGAACTCGCGCATCGAGATCGGAAGACCCTGACATCATGGGGAATCGACGCTGCTAGAGAAGCTGGAAAGAAGGCATTCTGGATTGACTTTGAATGTATCCAGGATACTGACGGAGTAGCGAGAGCGTCGAGCGGTAGCGATGACGTTTATCGTATTGGGGATGTTGTTCGAATCGCACACTCAATAATCATTGCTCTTGGTCCACCGGCTTCTGAAAAGGTCCAAGCAATTCTATCAGACACGACCCTTCCGGATTACAAGCCTCAGAATAAAACGACATGGTTAAGGCAGTGGGGCTCACGACTTTGGACGTTGCCCGAGTTGCTTCTCTGCCCCAGCGAACATAGGATCAAGGTATACGTGCTAGGCGACCCATCGGAGCCCAAGGCAATGGCAAAACGGAATTTTGTTGCGAGGGCCTGGAACGATGCCGAAGAAGTAAACGAACTCGTCAATCACTTTGAGGGCTCAGCAGTGCTCAGCCAATTGCAGCTTCTGGAAGCCGCCCTTACATGCTTCTCAAGGCGAGAGACGGCTCAGTTTAGCGGAGGAGATATTGCTTACTCCATCATGGGTCTCTTGCCGCATAAAAACCGCCCCAAGGTCAACAAGACGGACTCAAGCTTCCAGGCTTTCGCCAAACTTTCTCTTGCAGGTGGGAACAGTGCCTTCATGGAAAGATTAATCTGCCTTTATCGCCCTGGCTCAAACACCCCCTGGCACGATACCAGGGACTATTGGGGGAGTAGGCTGAGCAAGATTGACCCCATGTTCCAAATTCTGCAAGTGCTGGAATCAGATGCTGTCATCCTGAGCGGTGTCCACGGCGCTACAATCCAGTGGAGCGATTTTGACAGTGCGGTGCCCGCCTTTGAGCGAAAAGACACGTTTTCAAGCTGGTTCGCTAGAAACGCAGGCATGCTTTTCTCAACCTTCTTCCTTTTCTTCTACATCTGCGTTAGGCTTAGCACTGATTCTGATAATACTATCAGAATAGAAGTGATTGGGATAGATATGATCTTCAGCGTGGTGCTGACGCTGATTTGGTGTTATTCCATTTACAGGTCTACTAAACTCACACACCAAAAACCGCGTTTGGTAGGATTCGAAGGGTTTGTTGACAGCGAAACGATTGAGAAACATCTCTACGGCTGCAACCGCGGCACTTTTACGCTTGAGCCCTATCTGGGACAGTATCAAGACAGTGCATCTGGAGATGGTCCATCTCAAGACGAATACCCTCTTACTCTCGTCGATACATTTGCAAAGACGATTACTCACTTCCGCGCCAAGGCACCTCCGGTTGCTTTATTTATCTGTGCCCGTGATGGGGATATGGTGCGAGGGCTTTTATGCTCCTACGACTGGCAAAAAGACATATACAATCGACAGGCTGTGCTGAGATTATCACCCCAAATGATCGAGCGAATGGACCAAGTCGACACGCTGCGATTTTCTCCCATGCCCCCACATGATGAAGAAAGTTCAAATAACGACCTAAGCTTTGGCCAAAATGAAATCCTCAAGACTGGAGGGTTTGACGACAAACCTCGAACATGGAGCGTCGAGTTTTCTTTCGTTTGTGTCCTTGCGGTAGGTAGGCCACTGCTGAAAACTTTAGACAGCTGCTAACAGCGTGGAAGCTGGCTTTAAGAGTTAATGCAATCCTCAACCTAGTGCAGCAGGGCAAAAGATCGCTCAGACTCCCGGACGATCTAGAAGTGTATTGCTCCGCGCTATACAATGTAGGATTTTTGGTCGCCCAGCTCCCAGCCTTTCTGATACTACGATATTGCTCAATGCAACGTGTTGTCCCGCACCTTGCAATGCTGAAATGTGAGTCAACCAGTCTGAACCGTGCTCTTCTGTCTACTTATCTTCTAACCAGGGATCGAATTGGGCATCTCATACTCAATGCTTTTCGAGCTGTACTTGTATGAAAGCATCATGATGGATGGTATGTTGGATGGAATCATTACCTGCATCGTCATCAACTACGTGTTGTCCTGGTATCCGCTGAGAGAAGTGCCTTTGCGTTTGATGCTTTGGGTACTTCTGAGCTGTGGTGCGTACTACACAGCTGTAATAATGCTAAGCATTGGCGGCGTGTTTGAACTGGGCCTTGCGATATCCAGAATACTCTGCCTCTGCCTCGGAACTTTGGGCTCATCTGTTATCGGGCGTCCAGACGAGGTACCCTGGCTCTCTGGCTACGACAAGCTTGTATACTCTCTCCGGGCGTCAACGTCAAGGAAGGATACCAGTACGAAATCCAATGCTTGGCAAAATCGAACGGTTGGTTTCAGAGTTGTTCCGATTCTGCTTTTTTGCGGGTTGACTGACAGGCTGATTAGCTTTCATCCATCAAATATGTAAAATACGGAATCATATTCGGAATATCCCTCTCGAGCAGTTTTCTAGGGAATGCGCCACTAAGCACTAGTAAATTAGAGAACTGGCTACTTCCTTCAGTTGCTGGTCTTGTCGGAGCCGTATTAATTATATTCCCAAAAGTAATCGGTTAGTTAAGAACCGACATTCAACCCCACACGCTCAACCTCATATACTAACAATATGCAGTTGGTGTCATGTTTGTACTTTCGATATCATCACTTCCAGCCCTTCTTTTTGGGAGTAGTGCCTCATCAGGGACCCCGATGAATGTTTTGAAAGCTTTCACGCGTCTAAATAAATTAATCCTGCCCTGTAAGACATACATAAGCCTAAGTATACTATATAATTACAAGCTGACCTTTCGAAGTAACGTGGGCGACATGTGTTCATGTGTCATCAAGATGGTCAGAAGCACTGGCAACTCTCTCAGTTTCCCTGGCGGGCACAGGCCTGGGTGCATGTCTCAAGTCTCAAGTCCCAGAAAGATTATCGATCATTTTTATCCTGACAAACATAATGCTACTCGGGCTCCTATGGGGATATAAATATGCCATATCAGCCAATCTTCCAGCAGCCGATCGTATAGAGCCCATGCTGCCACCTCAACCAGATGAGGCTGGAAATGAAGCCGCTGAAAGAGGCTAAATTATTTCTGTTGATAGAATGATAATGGTGTTATGGACGAGGTGATTTCATTATTGATTCTCAATTTATATTTACCAGGGTTTTCAAAGTTTCTGGTTTGCCTAAGCGGTTGTGAGACCATGTCTTCGTCCGGCTTTTACCATGATCATAGTACTCCAAATGCCCTGCGCCTACGCATGGGCAACATTTGTAGCTGTCGATGCCCAACTCGTCCGAGTGGAGAATTTTGGCTAGTCAAAATGAGTTGTATTTTGCGGCGCGCTTAAATACTGCCCTATTCTGACCATGTGTTCATTTTGGGATAGTGGGTGGAAGCAAGCCGGCAAGTGTCCAAGGTGGGTCGAGGATCAACCCGAAGTAGAACGAGATGGGAGATGGCTGGGGCGCAGAGTGGTGCAAGATTTACTGGAAAATGGCGTGCGGGCTGCAGTAACTTGAACATTGTTTGTATGCACAGAAATTATATCAATTTGCCTTACTATTCACATAGGAATTGCTAGACCTCTACTAAGCGGTGATGCTCAACCCAATATCGACGATGGCAATGACAAAGGGCCTTTATATTGGGCTGTACTATGTAATAACATGCCACTCGTTCAGAGTCTCATCGCTGCGAAAACTGACCCTAAACAACCTTCCGAACTTCGGGCCATCGACTGAGATTGAAGGTCGGAGAGTTGACGTTGACGGAAAATCAATTTGAGATGCACTTTTCCATTTCTCCACCGCTGCAATTCTAGTAGACGAACTCCACTACATCTTAACCCTGATTGTGCGGTCCGATGATCAACGCCTCTCCCGCTGTTCCGCCTTATCCGCTCACCCCGCCTACTCCGATCGCCTCGGCTCCGTCCCTCGCTACGAGGGATTGAACACAGCACATGGTGCATTAGTTGCCGCTTGGCAAACTGTGCACCCGTATTGTTTCCGTATTTGCATTGATGCCTGGCACGCGAAACACAATGTGGCGTTTGATAGGTTTAATTGAGCGACAACATTCAAGTCCTAACGCGTCGTCGATTCGAGGGAAGTTTTCGGATACGTTCGCCCGATTTACTGAATTCTTAAAGCAATCCCATCGTGCCTATCCTGAGCAAGAAGTAACCAAAAAACCTCACACGCCACCGAAACCTACCTAAATCACCAACATGAACACTTTGAGATCCAGTGCTCGCATCAATGCTACGGTTTTGCCATTCCATCCTAGATCAATTGCTTGTAGTGCAACCCGATCACAAGAGCACATTAGAGGCATTTCCACCCGCCAAACACGTTTCCAACTCAACACAGGTGCCAATATTCCCGCCATCGGATTTGGGACCTTTCAGGACCCCGAAGCCCAAGAGGATGCCGTTTCTCGCGCGCTTAGAGCAGGACTTCGTCTGATTGACACTGCTAGAGTGTACGATGTTGAGAAACAAGTAGGAAAGGGCATCAAAAACAGCCAGGTACCTCGAGAAGAAATCTTCCTCGGCACGAAATTGTGGTGCAACAGCTATCATCCAGATGATGTCGAACGAGCTCTGGATGAATCTCTGGAAGACCTCGACACGCCATATGTGGATCTACTGATGATGCACTACCCCTGCACCTTTGAGCGAGGAGAAGATCGCTTTCCCAGGGACAGCAGTGGTAAAATGATCCTGGGCAAGACTAGCTTTGTGGACACCTGGAAAGCGATGGAAAAATTGGCCAAAACTGGCAAGACCAAAGCCATAGGTGTCTCAAACTTTAGCAAGGGGGAAATAGAAACACTCATCCGGGAATGTTCTGTGGTAAGTAGCGCAAGTGCCTGTTGAAAAGTGAGGAGTCATGAATTGACAAAAATAGGTTCCCGCCGTTCACCAAATGGAAGGGCACCCGTATCTGCAACAGAGATCATTCAATGCTTGGCTGCGCTCCCAAGGCATTCATGTGATTCAATTCAGCCCTCTTGGCAACATGAACGACTTTTATCGCTCGACTGGATGGAGCAAGGAAGTTTCCCACATGAAGCGTGTGATTGACCAGCCGCTGCTTCAAGACCTTGGCCGCAAGTACGGAAAGAGCGCTGTACAAATTGTGTTGTCATGGGGAATAAATAATGGCCGTTCTATCATTCCTAAAAGTACCATCGACTGGCAGATTAAGGAAAACGTCGAGGCCGATTTCGAGCTAGACGCAGAGGACATGAAGGCCATAGAGACACTTGATATCAAGGCAAGATTCAACGATCCTAGCCTTGATTACCAATGGAGGCTGTACAGTGATCTTGAAGGGATCGAAGGTACTGTGGACGGAAAGACACATTGATTCTGTAGATGCCGCAGTGAACAAGCATACTTTTCTCCAGTGAATGAATACTTCGAGCAAGAACAGTCCGTGTCTTGTATGATCCCATTGATATTTTGCAGGGGACAGAGTGTGGGATGGTTTAACTAAGGACCAAAACAAAACAAAACAACAACATTCGTTTATGCAGGCTTCGAAGTAATAATATTTGTCCCTTCGGATCTCTGAGGCAGTTTGACATATCCGACTATCCTTTCAGGTGCCGAATAGCTGAATTCAGGTATCAAGCAAAGTATCTCATCAGCCACGCACATAATATTTGGGGTATAGTATTTTGAAATTTAATCATGTGATAAAATTAGCCCTGATAATTGTCCCAGCTTATTTAAAGCTATGTCGCGTCTGTTGATAACCTTTTATTCTCAAGTGAATGTGGCGAGGTACCCGGCAGATGCGGGTTATTTGATGACTGCACAGTCTCATTCTATCGAATCTCACCACATGAGGCCATTCTATGGTAGTGTAGCTCCCCCGAAACGTGATTGCAATCAAAATCCGATGTGCTATCTAGAGGCTTGCGCTGCTGCGGGGTTTACCCTCGCCTCGAGGGTTGCCCCACGCGGGGTTAGTCCCCTCGACGCGACGCCGTTGATCATGTATGGACCCGCAGCATCAGCGGAAAAGCGTTCGCGAAATTGAGGCAGTCATATTCTTCGCCAAGAACAAGATTCATCTATCATCTTCCGTTAGTTGGTATCCTTCGAACAACAAAGTCACCAACCTTACCAACAAGATGAGTGGCCCCATAAGATTACTAGCAGGCAAAACAGCGGCCATAACGGGTGGCACAACGGGTATTGGCCGGGCCATCACACTTGAGTATCTCCGCCAAGGTGCCAACGTCGCTGTGAATCACCTTGGTCTATCGAAGGATGAGCCTTTGCGCAAGAGCCTGATTGACGAGGCTAAGCGACTGAAAGCAGAGGCGCCCGATGGAGCACCAACTGGTGAACTGTTGGAGATAGCAGGAGACGTGACAATCCCGCAGACTAGTACAAATTTGGTTGCGGAAGCCGTCAAAGAATGGGGAGCCCTCGATATTTTCGTCGCCAACGCGGGAATATTCAAGGCGTCCAAGTTTCTAGAGTAAGCTTCACGCAGTTTATTTGACTCTATTACTAGTACTGACAGCACTTCTAGCATTGACAAGGAAATGTTTGATACATCGATGCACGTCAACGTCAATGGGGCTTTTTACTCTTGTCAAGCCGCGGCTAAGCAGATGGTGAAGCAGGGAAAGGGAGGTTCCATCATCGGTATCTCGTCTATCAGTGCGCTCCTTGGTGGGGGGCAACAAGTTCATTATACCCCAACAAAGGCTGCTATTTTGTCCATGACGCAGTCAATGGCCATTGCGTTGGCCAAGGACAGAATCAGAGTCAACGCCCTTTTACCCGGTACAATACATACTCAGCTGGCCGACAACGACATGGCGAACGAGGAGAAACGTAAATATCTCGAGCACCGCATCCCATGGGGTCGAGTAGGCAAGCCTGAGGATTTGGCTGGGCCTGCAGTGTTCCTCGCCACAGATCAGATGAGCGGCTTTGTGACTGGGGCGCAGCTTTTGGTAGACGGCGGAATGTATGTTCACTTACAGTAGCGAGGTAGACGCAAAAGGGTCGTGTTGCTTTGACATTGACCATGTAAGCCTACAATGTAGATATGGTGCAAAGGTCAATTTGAGAATTTCCAGAGCTATTAGATATTGGACCCAAGTTTTAAACAACGCCTTTTTCTCTGAAGGATGAAGCATATTGTGTTTATTTCCGTATCGTGATTCAGCACTTATGCTACTTTCTGGGCCATGAGTTGAAAGAAGCTTGGAGAGCAGATTAATAATCACACTTGCAAAGATGGAAAGAAAAGACTTGAATTCCAGTCTTAAGGTAATAACGGATGTTGGGGACCTCATAATCTCGTCTGGGTAGATATAGCAAGGAAGAGTACTCAAAACATTATTTCATACCCTTTATACCCATTTCTGCAGCATATTGTTGATGGCTACTTCTTGTTCTATTTCGACGGTGCTTTCCCCGCGGAACCAATGATTTCCATCCATTCTACGGTTTGGTTCACCACCCTTTCCACTCCCTGTTCCATCAAACTTGTATGAGTCTTCATTTGCGACGTTTCAGCTCGCAGATGGGCGTAATAGTCATCCAGGACAATTCTGTTGACATTAATCTTGGTGGCCCCCGCCTTTATGCACTCGCGCATCAAATCGGGTGCAAATCCGTTTGTGCCATGGAGAGCAATGTGCGCTCGCTGGTTCAGTTGTGCTTTGATCAAAGCGAACCTAGGAGCGGTAAGTTAAAGAGAATCTGGCTTGGTTTTGTTGAACTACTGACCTTTCAAAGTCAAGCTGGGGTCCTTGGGGCCCGTATTCGCCGTGCACGTTGCCGAATGATGGGGCCAAAACGTCGACGCCTGTTGCGAGAAACTCATCGACCTCGTCTGGTGTCGTTTTACTAGCCTCGAGTCCGGCTGTGTCCATGACACCATCCTCGCCGCCCTCAATACGGCCCGGCTCTGCTTCGGTGGCGATTTGCTTGTCATTGCAATATGCCACCCATTTGGCTGTCTTGGCTAAGTTCTCTTCCTTTTCAAAATGCGACATGTCCACCATGATGCTGTCGAATGGGAGAGAGTCTGCCGCAAGCTTGATAATCTCTTCATCTTGCGCGTGATCAAGATGGACAGAGATGGGTACTGTGGCGTGTTGAGCAGCATCAGCTGCCGCGCGCACAAGCAAACCGCCAGAGAATGTGATTGCCCATGGAAAGAACTGCAGGATGAGCGGGGAACGGGCCTTCTCAGCAGCCTGAACGAGACCGAGAATCTGCTCGATGTTGTATGCGATGGCGGCAATGACGCCGTACTGTCTCTCTTCAGCAGCTTTGAGGATTTGAAGGTGGCGATTCTTCGCCTTCCAATCGTTTGCGGAGGCCATGATGTGTGGTGAATGACAGGTTTGTAAACAGATTCAACCTGATGGCCGGCGGCAGCGATAGCAAGCACGACACCATATCATTTACTACGGCACCTCCTCATGTATACGTGGATTGCAGATATTGGCTTCAAGACCAGAAATGCGATGCCGTGGAGTGCAGGTGAGTGGGTCTATCCTACAACTAACCACCCTCGTCCCGAGGGCACAATGTGTGTGATTGGACGGGTGTGGCCTCAACAACCCACTTGTCTAAGAGAAGCCGGCGAATCCATAAACAGAAAATGATACACTAGAAGTCTCTATTCTGTAGAGTATTAGGCCTTTCTCCCACGCGCCATGACAGAAGCATCCAGCTCAGACCCCATAAACGAAGCCTAACTCATGTGACTGTTTATCTGACCTGACCTTGGCTTGAAAGCCTACGACTTACACATTAGCCTTTTAATCCGCCACTGTGTCGAAGGAAGTCGCGACACACCACATATCTCTCAGCCAGTGGTATTCTTTTTTCGCCCAAAGAAGCACCATCGGTCAACGTGACGTTGTTATTAATAATGAAATGAACAGAATAATTCACATTAATTTCTGCTTCATTAGAGACGAGATCTCCGAGGTGGGATAGTGCTACTTGCCCTTGATCGGCCAGTGTATGCATGCCGTGCAGAGGACCTTTGGTAAAAGTACTAGGATCATACAGACCCCAGTTCGACGTTACCTCAGCACTTCAATTCACCACTTGTCTGACATCCTCCATGGCTGGCTTTTCCCATTTCGCGTACAAATAAATGCGATTGGTTGAGGAAACGATAGCTTTTCAAGAATTAATCTACCCGGACATCTTCCGGCGGTAGCTGTGGCTTGTTTATTAGGTAAGTTGATCCGGCAAGGCTGCCCAAGCGGCTGTCGGTATGTCTCCAATTAGGCATCGCTCACAATTCCAATCCCATGTACCGTTGTAAAATTCATTGCCAAATTCCTCTTACTCTCTACTGAAATGCCGTGGAATTCGGAAGGCACTGGGTGGGTAAGCGGCGATGCTAGCTGGTGTAGGTTGGAAACGATTACATGTTCGTCTCTAACCGCGCCCGACGATGTCGTTACCGTGTCATCTCCACAGAAGGACAAACTACTCCTGGGAGCGTCCTCGCTTTCGGATATATCCAATCAACGCGCTACTTCCATACTTCAAAATATTCATAACGACAGAGTTGCTGCCGTTCTCGGACGGAAGGAGACTGCGCTATCCTCCGCCCCGTTCCGACTAGTCAAGCGACGCATTACACAGTTCAAGCACCCAGGCCCTGCCGCAAACGAATCATTTATAGCCTTGAGTTACTGCTGGCACAATAACACATGGTCATCAGCAGGGTCGGGGCAAAGCAGCGCCACGCCTGGCAGCAAAATCCCAATCTCACCAGATCTTTTTGAGGCCATCCTGCAAGAGCGGACTTCGGATGAGGAAGGAATATGGATTGATCAGCTTTGCATCAACCAGTCCGATGCAAACGAAAAGTCCATGGCGATCGGATCCATGGACGTCGTATACCAACGGGCACGGCTGGTTGCGGTGGTGCTTGAAGATGTTCTCATTGATGAGTCTGAGGTGACTTCCCTGCAACATCTTATCAACATTTTGAATGGTCAAGATCCTTTTTTATACCGAGAGCAACTTGAAACAAGCCGCACTCTTTCCAGACTGGCGTTCAAAATCTTCTCGGCAAGGTGGTTCTCGCGGGCTTGGTGCGGTCACGAGCTGCTCATGAGCCATCACCAAATTTTTCTAATTCGGACCAACAGTTGTGACAGCTCCAGCCCCAATGTTGTCAAAATGAGCTCCGAATTTCTTCTGGATTCATCGAATTTGCTCATGTCCATGGAAAGTTTCCTACCCCCTGATCAATTTCAACCTCCTGCAATTGGATACAAGAAGCAGCAGCTGTCTAGATTCTATATGTACTCTATTAGAAAGGCAAAATTTTGGAACAGGGAGGGTGATGGAGAGGATAAGGCGCTCACGTTCAGCTACATGAGAACCTTTGGCGAAATTTTCAATTTTGATGCCTGCCTGGGTTGAAACAAATACCACCACCTGCAGTGCCCCATTGCTGTTCCTTTGCCCAGAAGGAGAGTACACAATAGCTATACCAGCCATGCTGCTACCTAACAACTATGATTTTCTCAGACGCTTATGGTTTCTGAGCCCGCTACATTTGGGGGGCATTAGCAGCGGCTGGCAGGTTATTGGCAAGGGTGGGACTTTTGGTGCCGTTAGATTAGAGACCTCGGCAAAGGGTTGGACCGTTATGCGATCACAGAAGATATGCGGCTAATTTGAGAAGACGCTTTAAATAAAGCACATTTTGACTTTTGATCAATAGACAGATTTTACTAAGCAGAAGTCCTCAGAACATCAAGTGTTTTAGAAAGTTCCTGCATTCCCGTCCTAAATTGGAACAAACCCATTGAACAAGCATGTGATTTTGACAAAGGAACAAGCAAGGCGAACTGGTTGGGGCTGCATAAAAAGATGGCATGTCCTTATTTACCCGCTCTAGAAAGCTTTGAGCTCTTCCAAGCGCCTCAATATGACCATATCTCGGTCGAACCGGTCCCTGTTGAATCCCGAGGACCCAGATTCAGCGTCTGCGGACCGGTTCAACTCCTCTTCTAACTCCTTCATTTCTTTCTCCCTCTGTTCAGCAGCCTCAGCGGCTTCGTTTTCGTACATCAGCCAACCCGACAACGAGGAGACAGCAGTGAAGGGCGCAGATGCTTCTCCAGTGGGACTGCTGGCTTGAATACCGATAGAGCCAGCCAGCATGGTGCACTTGGACTCCTTTCCATTGTCGTTGACCGTAACTGGTACCGAGGCAAACCCAGAGGGAACCTCGTCGACATCAACGGTTGGATAGGCGACTCCGTCCAGCACGACCTTCTTCTTCTGGCTCGTCTTTGCTTTTCCATCTTGGTCCCAAAAGCAGAATGCACCGATCCAGCCAGAGATGAAATTCGTACCGCTGCCGACAGGGTTGTGAGTGGCAATGGTATTCCAGAATCGAATCACGTCCGGGTTGGTGGGCTCCTCAAAAGACAGAACCATGTGACGCAGGATAGGCTTGAGCATTTCGGCAAACCGCTTTGCCTCGTCGCCCAGCTGATCGAGCTTGTCCAGCCTCGCGTGGATGTCTTTCCAGTCCGACAGCTCTCCAAGCAAGGTGACAGAAGGTATGCCGCAGGTCAGGGACATTGTGTAGGAAAAGTACTTTTGCATGGCGCCCATGAACAAGACGGAGGCGACGACGCGGTCGCTCTCGGTCGTGGTGGAGAAGGAGGGCATCACCCAGGTCCGCAGCTCGGGATCATTGACGTTCTTGGCGATCATTTCCGTCATCCGCTCAGCCATGGCACCAAAGTCAACAGTGCCGATGGTCCCAGCAGCCGACACCTCCAGAGGCTTTTGGCCCTGGTGCGCGACGAAATAGGATCGCAGGTCCTCGGCATTCGCGTTGATGTAGAAGCTCAGCTGCGTGATGATGGAGAACCAGACATCCTCGGGCCTGATGGTCAGGTGGTGGTGATTACTGTACGCGTGGTAGGCGGCCCAGACGAATCCGTTCTCTGAAGGCGAGACGTGCCGCTCACGCAGCGCATTTGATGGAAATGAAGTTTGAATAATGCGCCCGCTGCGCCTGAATTGCCTGGGGCATGATTGTTCGAATAGCTTCTCGGGCGTATCTATACTCGGCTTGTCCCAGCTCTTGGCTTCATGGTCGACAATGGCCAAAGACACAGGCATGGCTGGGTAATGTGGCGGAAGGTGTTGGAATATTTGCAATGTATATCGATTGATGCCCGAGAAACATAAATCTTCAGAAATCGCCACGTGAGCCCGCGACTGCTCTCGCCCTCATAAATACTTCACCACTAAGGTGGCCACACGTTGGAATGTGGGGCTCTGGCCTGATGGACGAATGGGCAAGGCGGTTTCGGTATGGCATGACGTCGCTGCCTAAAGCTTCATGATTTGCTCGCTCAGTTGGAAAGCTAGCAGGCCGATTAGCAGAATGAAGCCGGCGCAGAACTTAGTGGTGGTGGGAGAAAAGTCAGTATTGATGCGTTGGGTGGGAACAGGGGAAATAAGCTGTTTGTTGGGCAAGGTTGTGAAAGAATTGTCAAGCGACTTTTTGCTTCAGGAAAAATGCAGGCCAACTGCAAATAAAGAAGCAGCGGGTGATCACACTACCCCGTTGAGTCTGAACTTTCTCTGGTGGTTATAGATGCTCTCTGGGAACGAGTAACCAAACTCACGCTTGGCGCGTATGACGTTATCCAAATAATTTCACATTGAGAATACAAATCCGTCTTTCAAAGAGAAACTGTGAATGCATCTATTCATTTGAAATGGGAAGGAAAGCGACGGATACTGTTGAATTGGAGACGATTATAAGTCGGATATCAGAAGAACTTGGCTCGATGTGGATGCCAGCATGAGTTCAAACCAACAGCCAGGTGCGGTACACC
Organism: Calonectria leucothoes; assembly: GCA_002179835.1. NCBI lineage: Eukaryota > Fungi > Ascomycota > Sordariomycetes > Hypocreales > Nectriaceae > Calonectria > Calonectria leucothoes. The sequence goes on from NAJI01000779.1 coordinate 40,587, forward strand.
ATTACTGTTCCTCTGTCCAGGCTGACAATACACAATCGCCATTTTATTCGGCCCCACCACATCAAGGCTCATACATCTTAGACCGGCTGCAGTTCCTGATCCCAGTGGGTTTGAGAAAGCCTTAGTTGAATAGCGATACAGCATTCTCAACTAATACCCGCTGCCGTCTTTTCCAAAGCTCGGATGCCCCTGGCCCTTCCTCTCCATAACGGCCAACCCATGCCCCCTCTGGCATTCCAGAAGCTTCATTTCCATGAGCTTCTCGTAGAATGGCACCGTCCGTTCCCAGTCCGCCGTCATGAGCATGCTTCTTCGCAGATGCGGCATGGATTCGACCACCTCTTGCACACAAGCAATCAACCACGACCCAAGACCCTGACCCTGGCGCGAGGGGTCAACCCAGACGTCGGTAAGGAATAAAAAGGTGGTGAAGTCGGTGATGGCGCGAGCAATTCCAACAAGCGTCAGCGAGCTTGCATCCGTCTCTCGAGCCTCGTTTTGCTGAGAAGCCTGGTCGCGAAGGTAGAGGCCAAAGGGGAGAGAGTTCTGAAGGGTCTCTTTCATGACATTTTCCGGCATCGTGTTGGCCCAATAAAATTCGTTTGATGCAAAGATATCCACCGCTTTGGTGATGGGGATCAAGCTTGGGTCGGTTGAGATGAGGTAGGCTCCATTTGTCCACGACTTTGAGCGAAGTTGGCCTGCGGCGGATTCCATGATTGGATAGATTCAAGTAGAAATATGTTGTTTGATTTTTCTAATTAAAAAAGAAACAAGACTGATGATCTCGAAAAGTAGCAAGACCCAAGTGAACCATTGTGTAGATGCTCGAGGCCGCCATTGACAAGCCTGTTATACAAAGGAGTTCGGGATATTAGGCCGACATCTCGGGGATATGGCCCGGGATAGAGACTGCTAATGTCCATAAGAAACAACCTTTTGTAAAAGTTTCCAGTCATTTCCCGGATAAATGATACAATACTGCTCAGGTGGCTGCGGTTTGTGTGGGTTTGGCCCGCCTTATCGCCAAAAGGCGGGCTCGATGGACGATAAGATCCGCACTGTTGGAAGCGCCTCCACTTTGGCCGAGTTCTTGCAGTTACATGTCTAATTGTTTTATGAGTAATCGGTCTTTTTTTTCGAGTCGCACCGCTAGGCGACAAACCATTCGCCCGATCAAGCCCTTTCAGACGAGGTGTTGCTCCAAAAGGTTTACGGAGCGGTGGGTGAAGTCCGCAGCGTTTAGTTGAGTGGGGGGGGGCTAGAGCTAAAAAGTCTGAACTAACATGAGAGGGCGCGACGCTGGATAAAACAAAACAAAAGTCTTGGTAGTGCTATGGCTCTGGCTTCAAAGAAATGATTGAAGACGCATTGTATTGGCATCAAGTATGCTAATAGAACCTTTTCTTTCTTTCCATTTGAGGACGTGGCACTTGCACTACACCATGTTTCTACATCCAAGTCTACATTGCTCAACACAACGCAAGACATATCTAAGGCCTCATACTCATTCCCATCCCATCTTGTCACATGGTGTGGGATCTGGGCCGAAGTCATGGCGAACAACAAAAGCACCAACCACTTTCGCATGTGATTTTTTTCTCTCATTGTCTTGCGCTTTATTGGCCGTCTGCTGGTTGGGTTACATGCTAGAAGCCATTAATTGGCCGCCCTGTTGTTGGGCGGTCCCTTGGGTCGTCTTCTCCCCGCGCTTGGACTGCTGGCTGGCCCAAGAAGCGGGGGATTCTTCCGGCACTAGAAGGCCTTGGAACCTTGGACTTGAAGAGCAAGGACGCACGCCTAAAGCCACCAAAAAAAAAAAGAGACACAAAGAGAGCGAGGCCATGAACCTGCTCGACCTCCCCTCGGAAATAATCCTGGCCGTGTGCCGGCAGCTGTGCAGGCACTGCGTCTTCGGGCCGCGGGACCTGGACCCGGACTACTGCTGCGACACCAAGCTCGAGGCGCGAACCAGCTTATCGGCCCTCTCGCGGACGTGCAAGAGGCTCCGCGACTGCGCGCAGCCCGTCCTGTTCCATAGCCCAGACCCAAACGAGGATGACGTCGCCAACTTTATCCGGACGCTGCATCGCCATCGCCATCTGGCCCACGAGGTGGTGCACCTGCACATCCTCTTGGCGTCCCCATTCGCCAACCGGAGCATCTCCTCGCAGGACTTCGACTTTTTCAGCCAGCTCATCGCAAAGCACTCTAGCCGTGGACCGAGTTCATCCGACCAGGGTTCGGACGAGACGTCACCGCATCTGGGGCACCAAATCGGGTGGCTCTTCCAGCACTCCCCCGCTGCTGGCCTGGCAGCCCTGATCCTGACCCAGGTACCCAACCTGGTGAGGCTTCAAGTCAGAACCTTGTTTCACGTCAAATTCCCCTTTGTCCAGCAGGGGTCGCTCTCGTCCCTGACCGATCTGAGCATCGAGCACAACCAGGAACGGTTCGACATCAACAGCCTGGGAGGCATCTTGTCAGCCGCGCCGGCGTTGACGGCCCTGACTTGCAGCGGAATCTGCGGCAGCCTCCAGCAGCCTTTCCCGACATGCGGACTCACGCAGCTGTCCCTGATCAAGTCGTCCATCACCAAGGCCTCGCTCGTGGACCTGCTCGACGCGTGCTACAACCTGCAGTCCTTTACGCACGAGAACACGGGCTACGACTCGACGCAGCAGCCCACGCCGCAGGACATTGGCCTCGCGCTGATCCAGAGGGCCGACTCGCTCAGGCACCTGCGCATCTACCGCCGCTACGTGTTTTCGCGCGACGGCGTGCCCGACGGCGTGAGGAGCTTTAAGAAGATGAAGAAGCTGAGAGACCTGGAAATACACAGCACCGCCCTCTGGTCCATCAGGGCCACAGACCCTCTGCTGGATGGGAATCGCCTCGTCAAGCTGCTGCCTTCCTGCATCGAGAGCTTCACCATGGCCGACCCGCACGAGGCCTTCGTGCCCGATCTCGTGCGGCTGGCAGAATACGCCCCCGTGCGGTTTCCCAAGCTCAAGAGGGTGCGGTTTGGCATCATGGACGAAAAAGCCTGGGAGGTGGTGGGCGCTGCGTTCAAATCCCAGGGCATCGGGTGCAAGACCAGGCAGGTGATTCCAGCAGTCGTCTCGGACGAGAGTTGATCAGGTTCAACCACTACAATGTCATTTCTTTCTCTGTATTTACATATACCCAAGAATCAAATCCATGTCATCGTTATCCGTAAAATAGAAGCACGAGGGCCCTGCTCTGTAGTGAGGGCAGGCCCCATGCACCCAATAATCAACATCAACCCTTGCACGCCACTCACAGCTTGGATGGCACCCTGGGCGGCCTGCTCCACAACTTTAAAAGCCCCTTGTCCGACTGCCCCAGGACGGGATCCAGCTTCGGCGGCGGGACCGCCCACACGCCCGCGTACGCTGCGGCGCCCTCGCCGCCCTCGGCGAAATCCCACTTGGCCCCGTCCCTGGGGTAGGCGCCGAGCATGGTGAAGCCCGAGAGGTCGATGGCGTCGAGCTGGTCCCGAAAGTCGTCGGGCAGCCCGTGGCCGTCCCCGGGCGTCAGCAGCTCCAGCGAGCTGGCGGGCTGGGCGCTGTACGTCTTGTGGGCGACGCCGGCCGGTATGACAAAAACATCGCCGGCCTGGGCGTCGAGCTCGATGCCGCCCTCCTCGCGGCCGCTGCCAAACGTGTTCTCGTCCATGTCCTCGACCGTGTCGGCCACGCCAAACCGGATCCGCGCCGTCCCCGTCAGCACCACCATGCACTCGTGCGAGTACGAGTGGTAGTGCGATTTCTGCGTTGGCCCGTACCGAAAGATCCACTGCGCCTGCCACTCGTTCTTCCGGAGGAGGTCGTAGAACTGCGTCGCGATGGACTTGGTGTTCGGCGACAGGAATCCGCGGTACTGCACCAGCGGGTATTGCGAGTTTGGTATCAGCTTTGTGGGGGGGAGGTAGTATGTGTTGATTTCGACCATGTTTGCGGCTGATCAAGAGGTATCCGGGGGTATTATCCAGGTGGTGTTGACCGCCGTTGCAATGACAAACGTCGTTGAGCGGCCTTGCTAAATACCTTGTGCAGCACGCCGACGGTCGGCATCGCTTACCGACACGCCCTTTTAGGTTGACATCATTTCTGGGGCGAACCCAAGATACAGCGTCAAGATTCCCTCCATCGGGTTATGAATTCCGATCCCAGGACGCCAATCGAGGTGGGGTTCTCCGATCCTGGTCCCAGATCAACGGCATCGCTACCGATCCGATTCGGCACCCGCCCACCGGCAGTCCGGACTGCCGGGTGCGCTTCCGCCTGGAATAAATGATGGGTTGGTTGCCTGTAAGAATGAGGATGAGATAATGCGGCATAGAATGAGAAGCTTGCTTGACTCTCCCGCCATAGCTGTTCGAAAAGCCTCGACAATGTGTACAGCTGACGGCATGAAGCCCGAATGGTGCAATACAATCTTGCCGGTCGCAAACATGCGACACTGACAAAAAGATTAATGTTGAAGAAAAAAGGGCGATGAAAGAAGCATCCAACTTACAATCGGGCAATACACCTATATGCATCCGCTGCCACATCAAACACTTCTCCAGAAAGATGGGGATTTCACCCACTTCCCCTGATTCACCTACTCAAAGCCTATTTCTCAGGGTCCCAAGACCTGGGGATGCCAGGGTTTGGTGGGTCAGCGGTAGCGGCCCGCTAAGCAATCCTGACAACCGCCGACGAACTGCCCGATGACGAAACGCTCGTTCTTTGACTTTTGCCCCCTTTGTCCAACAAATACACCACTCAATCGCTCGTCCGGTTTGCATGTTTGTTTATGCTTGGCTCTTTCCCAACCAATGTACAGGAATGGCTTGGCAATGTCGGCATGCAGCAATGGAATCATGTGTCACAAGCTAGCAAGAAGAGGTAAATGAGACCAAGACATTATTTGCCAACGGCTTGCGCCGTCTGCATAATCATTTCTATTATTATATGTACTCTTATAATTATGTATTCCCGCCCAAATCTCAGCAAATATTTGTACGTGCTATAGCCGATGCAAAAAGATGGCCCGGCAAAAACGCCAGCTCGATTCGTCGTCACATTAGATCCAGGCCATGGGCCTATTTCTCATCCTTGGTGGGAGCGCCACTGTAGAGTTGCTCACCATCCTTCTTGAAGCCGGTGATGGCAGACTGGCCCTGCTCGCTCACGAGCCACTTGGCAAAGGACTCGGCCTCCTCGGGGTTGGGGGCGTCGGTGCCGATGAGAAGATGAGCAGGGTTGAGGAGGAGATCGTCAGCCTTGTCGGAGCCAGCCTTGTAGATGACGGCCTCGTCGCGGAGGTCCTTGTCGAGCGACAGGAGGGTTCCACGGTCGGTGATTGTGTACTCGTCCAGCTTGATGGCAGCAGTCAAGGCCTGGATGGGGAAAGCGATGAACTGGTGGTACCAGGTGGAGTAGGCCGTGGCCCAGGGGACCTGGCCAATGCCAGCCCAGAGGAGCGTCTCCTTGATGTTGGTGGCCGACTTGTCGTAGCGGCTCAGGAAGCGAACGGGAGGCTCCGTGTCCTCGCCCTCGGCAGCCTCGTGCAGATTGGCGAAAATTGTCAGGATGTCGTCTGCCTTGGAGATGTTGGCAGGGTTGGCCTTCGGTCCAACCAGCAGGAAGTGGTCGCGGAAGGCATAGTAGCTGGGGGACTTGGCGACGCCCTGGTCAATGGCAATCTGCTCGGCTGCCACGTTGTAGGTGATGCCGACGTCAATGTCGCCAGTCTTGAGGTACTGGATGCTGTAGGTGGTGTCGCTCTTGTACCAGCCGACCTTGAAGTCCTTGGCGCCGTCTTCGGTGCGGTTCTTGATGTAGGCTTCGGCGAGCACTGCAGGATAGTGTGAGTGGGAGCTGCGATGTAGAATGCAGGGCTTGATGTTTTACTCACCCTTGATCAAACCACTCTGGCCAGCACCACCGTTGCCGATGCGCAGCTTGATATCGCCGTTCTTGCCGTAGGTAGCCTCAGGGTCCAGTGCAGAGGCCGTCATGGCCAGCACAGAGGCTGCGAGGGTGAAGAGCTTCATAGCGGGAGCCATAGCAGCGAGCTTGTGGTGTAAGTGGGGGCGTGTTGTTTTCTAGCGTGGAAAACCTGGCTCAAGCTGCTTCCAAGGTGTTGACCGGCTCTGAATAGAAGATGGGGGTTCTGTAGCAGATACGCAGAGGAATTCTATCGCTTTTTAAGAAATCCCGACCAAAATTGAGCCAAGACACTACCGTCCATCGCGGAATCGTGTTGTCATGGCCAGCTCGACCCAACTGGCGCTAGCGATGCTCTTGGAGCTTGGCAGCTCCAAAGGCTCTTCGATTTTGACGAGCATCTGCCCACAGCAAAGATGGCCGCAGGGATGATCGGCGATGATGGGTTCCGTTTTGGGCCTGTGGCTTGGCTGGCTCGGTCGAATTGACATGCACCAGCTGGCTCTCATTTCTTGGCCCTACGGGTCTAGCTGAGAAGGCGGAACTGCTCGGGTATTAACCCTGAAAAACGAGGTTTGCCTCTTGAATACGTGGGAGCCCAGCATCACAACAACGGCCTCGGCACTGTGCAGCTTGGGGAGTGAGAAGACTCCCCGTCCCGCAATAAGCATAATCCGATGCTTCATCGGCCTTCACTAGTCATCCACATGCGCCAAGACTTTTTTTCTCAGCTCATCCACTTACCTTTCGTCCTTTTCCCAAGAGCATACCGCCGCTGACGTGTGAAGTTGCTTGGCAGAGGGGTGAGGAAAAATAAAAAGATTGGCCCATGAAACGAAATGAACTTTTTTCCCCAAGCGACGCGGGAAACACGTAGCGAGCGATCATACAAGCAAGCAAGCACGCCTTCTTTTGGCCGGTACCGAGTACTCAGTCGCCACAACGAGGCACCCGAATTGTCTTTGACAAGCTGCGGGCAGTAATCTCCCCCACAAAGACATTACTAACATGCGTGAGCGTTTAAAAACGGCTTGGTGGGTACTTGTGTCTCGGTTGCAAATAAAAGTAGATCTCGTGGAATCTATGAGAAGTCCGAAGTGTAGGGTAAGTCAAGGGTTTTATTAAACAGGGATACTGTTGGTTTCAAAGGGAAAAGGGGTTATAATGCACTAGTGCAACAGGGGTCAGCTTGGGGGTTTTTGTGAATTGATTGATTGTTCTATCTAGCTAGCTACCCGTTCAGCTTGTGGTGTTGCAAGCTGGTCACGTGAGGCGGGGTCAATCCCGCTATGCCGGGGTTACGCCGGTCAACCCGACGTTTTGCCGGTGACGGATTGAGAGCCGATTCCAACAGTCCACGTTCGCAG
>NAJI01000078.1:0-393776 GCA_002179835.1 Calonectria leucothoes
GGAAGCTCGCCTAGCAAGCCCAGCGGCTCGTACGCTCCTGGTGGCGGCTCTTCCTCTGGCACCACTCCTCCTACCGGCGGCTCTGGCTCTACTCCCCCCACTGGCGGCTCTGGTACTACTCCCGGAGGCAACGGTGGCAGCAGCGGCAGCGGTAGCAGCTATGGCAGTGCTCCTGGCGGCGGCTCCTCTTCCGGCACCACTCCCCCTACTGGCGGCTCCGGCACCCCCTCTGGCAGCTCTCCCAGCAAGCCCAGCAACTCTTACGCTCCTGGCGGCGGCTCTTCCTCTGGCACCACTCCTCCTACCGGCGGCTCTGGCTCTACTCCCCCTACTGGTGGCTCTGGCTCTTCTCCCAGCGGCAACGGTGGCAGCAGCTACGGCAGCGCTCCTGGCGGCGGCGCCTCTTCCGGCACCAAGCCCTCCAGCGGATCCGGCAGCTCTTACAGCGCTCCTGGCTACAAGCGCTCTTACGGTGCCGACGAGAGCCAGATCTGCGACAGCCTCGACGAGCTCCTCGAGGGCTCCATCAAGATCGCCGTCGCTGTCGATGCCAAGGTGGACATCATCAAGGGCTCCGCCTTCAAGGCCGATGTCCAGACCCTCATCAGCACCGCCAAGGACTGCGTCGAGGACTTTGGTGCCAAGATCCTGGTCGCCGCTCCTTCTTGCAAGTCGACCAGCCAGCACGACCTTGAGGAGGTTAAGCAGAAGCTTGAGGCCTGCCTCACCAAGCTGAACTAGACTGTGATTTGAAATCAGCGATGGAATGACTATTCGTTACTAAGTTTGCTTTCTGGGAATTGTTATTATTACTTCTATTTACTATCTCTTGAGGAGGGGATATTGAGTGAGTCGGGGCATTGTTCGCCATGCCCCTTTATATAATCAGATTGACCATAGTTCTCAGACAGACAATCTACTATGTTTTTTAAATATCTGGTTTCATCCTTGTGTGATTGTGACGTTTTAAAATATGTTCTTATAGTTGAATGTGATGTCTGACTCTTATTTGCCATTATATCCTCTATCCTGTGGGATATTTGCGAGTTAAAACAACTCGTAAACGTTTAGAGAAGACACTAACTTACTAGCACCAAAGTGGCCCCTGCTGGGGAGCATCCCTAGTTCAACTATTCCCGACATTCACTTCTTCAACATGCGATTTGGCTGGTTTTCTCTTCTTGAGCCTGCACTTTTTAGTCCACGTCTTGCTTTACAGGATTGAATAACATGGACAAGTTTGTTATTCAAGCTATGGATCAACGATGTTGCGGTTATCTTGAAGCCGTTGCTGGGTGCTAGCGTCAACTTAAAGCTGGGATCGAGCATGTTGGCTAGTGCCGCCAATCCCACATCATCTGTTGGCCGACATGGGTAGTTCCCCGCCGCCGTGGTAGACGAACCGGTTCACTGGCATCATTATATCCCGCAATTTCCTCCCAGGACCGACATCTCAGCGACTTCTGACAGCAGAGCGGAGCCTCGTTTCCACTCCCCAGCCGTATTCATAGGCTGCCTTGCCTTGGAGAGCTGGCGCACCGCTGCGAGTGGGCACCTGGCAGAGGTTGGCCGAACAGCTAATTTTAAATGGTGGGACGTTTACTCCACGATAGAGATAGGCATAAAAATACACTACATCCGCGAAGGAGAATGACGACACTATAATTACGCCGATCGACCTACTCGCTCCGACGATCCGAATTCTTTTTCCTTTTCTTTTTTTCCTCAGCCCTAGCTGGCAGTTAGGACGGACATCCATTCCACGCGGGGTTACGTGCGCGACAAGGCTAAAAGATGGCCGCCATGCTTCAAACGCTGACTCTGGCGAGTCTGCTCGCTGCTCCCGTGACGGCCAGCTACGCCTTCTACGTGGGCAAAGACCTCACAGCTGATGGAAGTGTGATGGTTGGCGGCACCGGCGAGGAAGTGTCCAGCCACTGGCTCCAGCTGTTTGCGGAAAAGGACCACGGCGCCAACGAGACGGTGACGGTGGGCGTGACGGAGGACGCCACGATCCCCGGCGAGCTCATCCAGATCCCGCAGGTCAACCACACGTTCCGCTACCTCAGCATGGAGTACTCGGACTTTGAGGGCTTCCCCGCGCCGCTGACCAACGGCGGGCTGAACGAAAAGGGCGTCGCCGTGCGCGACGTGTGGGCCGACAACCGCCAGGAGCTGATTGACATGACGCCGACGCCGCAGCGCGGCCTGCAGTACAGCGACCTGGCGCGCATCGTCATGGAGCGGGCCAGCACGGCGCGCGAGGGCGTCGAGGTGATCGGGGACCTGATTGCCAAGCACGGCGAAGCCACGTACGGCGGCAACTCGCACCTGATTGCCGACAAGGACGAGGGCTGGGTCGTGTGGGAGATGGCGGGCGGCGCCGGGCTCTGGGCCGCCCAGCGGCTGGGGCCCAGCGAGGTCAAGGTGCTGTACCCGGGATACATTGAGGACTTTCCCGTCGACTTTGCCGAGAGCGAGGATTACATGGGCTCCGAAAACATCGTCTCGTTTGCCGTGGAGCAGGGCTGGTGGAGCGCCGGCTCGGGCGAGCCCTTCAACATCTTCAACGTCTACGGCCCGCAGGACCCGCAGTACACGGCGCGCGACGGCGGCTACAAGTACATGTCGCAGGCGGCGCTGGAGAACGCAACGCTGGCCATGGCGCCCGTGACGGAGGAGGACCTGATGCAGCGCGTGCGGGACCACCGCATCGCCGACGACGAGGCCGGATATGGGCAGGTCGTCAGCCTCAAGGCCGGCGTCGACAGGGACCTCCTCCGCATCTGGGTTGCGCCCACCACGTCCGTGGCCTCGCCCTTTGTGCCGTGGTGGCTCGGCGTCGACTCGGTGCCCCCCGAGTTCGGCGAGCACCGGTACCTCACCACGGGCGCCTCGAGCAGCTTCCTCAACCCGGACTACCAGCTGCAGGAGGCGTCCGTGTTTGCCGGCCGCGTCTTCAAGCGCATCCTGTACTACATGTGCAGCGCGCCCAGCACCTACCTGTCGCTCGTCACGTCCGTCTTCACCGGCTTCGAGGCCGAGTCGCGCGAGCAGGTGTTGGGATGGGTCGAGAAGAGCGCAGACGTCCTCATCGCCCAGGGCCAGCGGGACGCCGCGCGGGACCTCCTGACCTTCTACTCGCACACGCGCGCCGCCGCCGCCCTGCACATGGGCCGCGCGCTGGCCGAGTCGCTCGACGGGTACATCAAGATCACCGGCCAGTGGAGGAGCCCCAACGGCACCCAGATCAACGATGCCGGGGAAGGCGCAGAGACGGTCAACTGTCTGGTGGGCTATGACCCCGATCAGCCGCCGAATAAGCAGAAGAGCGCAACGCGGAGGAGAATGATTCGGCAATCTTCCATGGGCCGCAGAAGGCACATGGAGCTGTAAGTGTCGATAAAAAAACAATGTGAATAAGGTGGTTAGATTCTGTTCTGTTCAAAGCATTCCATTTGGAGGAGTTTCTCACATCGTTTGTGTTGTAATATCGTACTTGTATATCTAACAACGGGGACAAAAGAACGTGGACGCACACTTCTCAGGCTGCTCCTGCAGAGTGCTCCAAGTACAAGCATCAATCCCGAGAATGTTGCCGACTTGCAAGTTGCATCCAAAGTCACAGGGCGGAATCTTAAATCACACTAGATATTATTGAATATAAAAAGGAATAAGTAAAATGTCACGAACCCCCATTGGTATCATTTTTTCTCTTTTGTGCCCGTATCCACATCATGAAACAGAAGCCAACATGTACGAGACAATCCGATGTTCTGCTGGGTATACCCATCCTGCCGCGTAAAGCAACCAAAGTTCCTCATTACTTTCCTGATCATTGTGAGACCGACAAACCCGAAACACTAGCAATCTGAAGTATTCGTAACCCTATCTCCTATACGCGATCATATCCGGGCAGTGTGCTGTTGCCCTGGAACTCATCTCGTGGCGGGCTGATGACGCGGGGTCGTAGCAGTTCATCAGCATCGGCCTCCTCTTGAGCGGCCAAGACATCCTCAAACGTCGGGAGTCCCGAAGAATCTAGCTCTGGCTGGGGAAGCGACTCGACCATGACCTGGACGGGAACAACCAGGTTGATTTTGGCGTCGCCAACCGTGAGGGCGAGTTGAATCGCATACGTCCTTGAGGTGAGGCATGTGTGGAAGGTTGGGAGAAGAAGACGCCTGGCTGACGGAAACTTGAGCGAAACCTGGAGTGAGCTCTGGAAGCTTGCGGGCAGTGTTCCCTCGCTGTGTCGTCGAGATGATTCGTCCACCTGGCCTTTGTTGAGTCCTACGGCGCTATCGGATTGGCGTCTGCCAGCTTCCTCGGTAGGAGGAAGGCTCGAGATGGACCCGACGGATGACCTTTGTCCTCGCCAGTTGCTCTTGTTGATTGCGGGCGTATCCAGAGATGTGGTAGTGGAGTAGTTCATGTGGGCGATGCCGGTCAGGGCGTTTTGGTAGTCGCCCATATTTGGCATGTTCCCGATGGGCATCCGCGAGAACCAGGTCGAAGCCTGCAGCTTTGCCGAGACCTGGTTCACCTCGGGAGGTACATCGCTACACGAGGAGGGGTCGAAGCGGAGCTTCACCTCGAGTGAAGTATCCGACGACGCTGTTCCATCAGCCTTAACTCTGAACGGGGACGGCTGGACTGCCGACGCAGTAATCCGTCCCTTTTTCCCTGCAAAAAGATGCTTTCGGATGCTGCTTGATTTTTCAACCAGGTATCCCTTGTCCTGGGCCGTGATGTTCAAGGGCGGGTCTTCGATGGAGGCGGGGAGAACATTGATGCGATGCGATGTCTCTAGCAGCGTCGACGGCTTTTCTCCAGGGTACGCCTCGCCCTCAATGTATCCTAAAATGAGGTATTCCACTCGAGCCATGACGGGCGCCATGTCATCCTTCTCCCAGGAGCCCATGGAGGGAGGGGGTCTGACGTGCTGGTGAGCAACGTCATCTGATTGATTCTTGTGGCGGCACGAGCTGAGCGTCAAGTGCTCGGGGATGACAAAGTTGAATGGGATGTTGTACGTCTGGCCGGCTTTGAAGACCTTTTGCGAAGGGTACGAGGACTCTGGGATTGGCATCTTTAGCTTAAGAAAGGTGTGGGAAGCCTCTTGGAGCATCTGCGCAATCTCAGACTGCGTCTTTGTGACGCCCAGGAGGATGATGGAAACATCTGAAAAGGCAATGTCCCTGGTCGGAACAATGGCGAGTTCACCGGCTACGGGCGATCGCGACGTGTAAACTTTCGAGGTGTAGTGGTTTTTCAGTTTGATCTGGATTGGCGGCCCGGCCATGGAATTGCGCCGCGAGAACGAGAGCATGGAGCCAAGGTCGCTGGAGCTGGAGGGCGTGCTGTCGGTTCTTGAAGCTGGCCTGTTGCTGCGCCAGCGTCGATGGAACTCTTCATTGAGAATCTTCATGTTGACGGTGTCTTGAGGAAGATTGGTGAGGACTGGGGAGGGATCTTCAATTAATAGTTGGCGAGCGAATGTGAGAGTGTCGCGCACGGGTCAATTAATGATGATGCTGAGGTCTAAGCCATTCAATTTCTTGCAGCGGAATGCGCAGTATCAAATACTGTTCCTGATGTTGACTCAGATAGTTGACAATAACTAAGCGTGGGCCCCCACACTAGGAGTAGCCTCGTTGGGCATGAAGCGAAAAAAAACGACGGCGTCTTGCTCTCCGTGGTCAATCGTGACTGTCAGATTCGGAGGAAATTGCCGACCCCGATGTTTTGCAAAGGGAGGAGGCTTGACGGGCTAAAACTTGGTTGCGTGGTAGCGGCAGCTTACAAATGGTTTGATCATGTAAGCGCCTGTTTTTGGTGGTGGGTGGTAAAGGAGTACATGTGACGACACGAACAGCCGCCGTAATCTTGGGCCTGCAACGGGTAAATCCTGTCCAAATGGCGGTATCGTTTCGTCTCTGGTGACTCGCCTGCCTTTCCCCAGCGATGCCCGGTACCGGAGCCGAAATAGACGTCCCTTGACCCTGGTTGTCTTTGAAGGGCGTCGTGTTGGTCCACTTGACCAAGACGTCTTGGCCCAAACCACATAGCACCATGCTAAGGCTCATTCTGGCGGCGTGGCGCCCTCCAGACCATGCCCAAGCCCGTTCCATTGGATCGCGACCAGCATCGGGCCCATGTTGCTCTTGATGTCAGGGCCCTTCCCTCTCCCCCGGTTGCTCTTCTCCACACTATCCCCAGGTACTGGTTCTGCCCAAAAGAAGTTGGTGGGGAGAATCATTTGCCACCCACCGCAAAAAGAAAGGAAAAGCAGCATGGATTATCAGCAAATATTATCAATTGCCGCATTCAAATTTAGAAAATTTGGTTACAAAAAGAACGGCTCAAGCACGCATACAATGTTGCGCCACCCACCGTTAGTCAGGCCAGTTTCTGGTGCTCCCTTGATGACATTTCTCCACATTCGCAATGACCATGGTCAACACTAACATGCCATGTCTTTAAAAGGCGCGCCTAAGTATTTTTTCGCGTCATCCCGTCACTCGCGACCATGTGGCTGCATTAGTCCGCACCCGTATTAGAAACGGCGCTTGCTGGGGACATGGGGCATTTCTCAGCCCGCGGAATTAATAAGAGCAACACGCACACACGTCTGAGAACCGGTCGCGGGCGTGACCGCCATGCCCACGCGTGTAAGAGTCAGACGGGACACGAAACCATGCGCCAAACTTGTAAGCGCACCCTCCAATCCGTCGCTCGTCACTCGTTTACCAAACACCATTGGGTAAAGCATGCGCTAAATGCTCGGGGCTTTCACCCGAAGGCAAGCCAAGAGCCCTTGGCCAAAACTATCGGCGGAACGCATGAGACATACAGTGGGAACGCAAAAATTCCGCTCGGTCTATGATTTTCTACCAGAATAATATCTAGCAAATTTTATATAAAATCTAAAAATAATTATTCCAACATACAAGTTTACTTATTTTATTTTATTTTATTATTATTTTTATGTTATTATTTATTTTATTTTAGTTTGTATGTATTGAGTTTTGGTGTACAATCATGAACCGAACGTGAGCGGAATTTTTGCGCCTGAGCTGTACATCACCTTGGCGCTCACAGCTAGCTGGCTGACAACCACCGATCCAAACTAACGCGGGAATACATTCGAATGGGATTAAAAATTGCTCACCTCTTTCCTCGAAAATAAAATGGCGAAATCCGGATTTACCGCTAAAACCGATCGCCTGGGATACATTTGGTTCTGACTCATCCCACCTTGGCGTGCCAAAACTAGAGGTGACCGACTCTTTACTTCACCCAAACCCCCGCGGAGAAGCAAACTACAATGGGGCAGTCCACCAACAAAACCAACATATCCCCTGAGGGTCATGGTACTCAGAACTCTCTTCTCTCTTTTTTTCGTCATTGAGTTTTGTCACAGTGCTAGCGCCATCTGTTGACGGCGCATCGACCTGTACAACAACACAGCCTCAAGCCAAGTCCAGTCGTCCGTCATAACAAAATTGTGACCACGCTTAGCGCGAAACCCTCCCCAGGAAGTCATCCAAACTTTCAAGTCTATCCATCACCGTGGGTGCTGCCAAATTCAACCTCTGCAGCGTTGCAGCCAACACCGCCCAAACAACCATGAAACCTTGGCATCATTCCTCTGAAATGGAGTGATGATAATGATGGCAGGATTCCCCAATCAAATGTCGTTCGTATCGTCTCGTTCGAGGGTGGTTATCCCAAGACCACGCCACTACGCTCGGCTGCGTAAGCCAAGACCTCGGGGCGCGCTGTGGCATTCGGTCATAAGGCCTGTTTCGGCAGCCTGATTGATTGCTCGATGCCACAAACCGATCGTTGCATTATTCGTGGCATGTGCGATTTAGCCAAGTGCGGGGTTCAGGATACCATTCCCTGTCGCCGTCGGCTTGGCGCTGCTAGTTGGTGGCATTTCCTGCCAATTGCGATAAGAATGATTGGTGACGCCCTAGACTGCGCCCATGGTTGTGTCTTGGCTCGCAGATGATTCAACATTGGCATCAAAGGGTGTTATCTAAACCCTATCACATCTCGCCATTCCTCTTGTGTTTGTACTGGCCATTGTACATTTCTTGTCCAGTCTAGATAAGGTGCTGTTTCCCCGGGTTTCAACCCTCGTTGGCTCCGGTCTCGGACGGCTTCTAGCTTTGTTCTCAAAAACGGACGATTTTGGCCATAGGGCGTGTGCGCATCTTGAAATGATCTTTGTACTGGGTGAAATAGCTACACGGTCTGAAACTTTGCTCGAGGTGAGTTGCGAATGGCCAATTGCGAATACGGTTCGCTTCAGTGACCCATCGGCCGTGCTTGTATCAAAGTAATGATTCCAAAACCCGAGCAGTGATACACGTCATGGCGCCAACCCCTCGTGGGCTCACAAGACTGACTTAATTGAAGAAGAACGCCTAGTGAGTTCAAACGAACAGTACACTCTTCATAAATGGACCTAGGATATTATCAACCGGCTGGGCTGAGAGAACCTCAGTCATTGTTCGGCCCTGTCTTGATGTATACATCTCGTCGAAGCACACACTTGCAGGAAGAAGCATATCCATCCAACAAGAATTAAAATTGGGCAGATAAGTTTTATTTGTTAGTCTGCAACCTAGAAACTCAATTCATGGCCAGTAATCACCAAAAGCCTCTGCCTTCAACTTGAAGCGAGTGTGATTACACTCGGGCCAGTGAATTCCCCAGTTTATGACGTGTAGACATTGTTGCAAAGGCACTAGTATGAAATGATATCATGGAGCCTTTCGATTTCTACACAATTTTGTTATTCTGGGGATCCCAACACGGCAAACAGACCTCTCTTTAAAATTGTTGCGGGAGAAACCTCTGCGCTGGAAATTATGCGGCCATAAACCGGCATCGAGATGCCGAACAAACCCCTGCTGTGCTGCAACTCTGCAACCACCAGACTACACAGCACCCACTCAAAACAAGAATGTGACGTAAACGATTTGCAGTTCCTGTGAATCTATTACATGTAAGCTGATGCTAGGTGAAAGGCCAGCTGGTTAAAGCTGATAGAAAATCCGCAACAGCTGCCACTGCGCCGGTTCCGGCCCCGCTGCCTTGCTGCTCCGTGTTTTCAAGGCCAGCGCAAGCGTGCATCCCGACTTGGATGTCTGCCCACGAAAGTTTTCAAGCATGCTAATTTAAAATGGCTGGCCGATTAAAACCTGGAGCCCAAGCCGTTTCGCTCAGAGTCTGCAATCGCACCAGTGGCCAATTGGCCGAACAACCCGGCAGACCAAAAATTGTCCCCGAAACTGTCCGACGGCAGGTTCCATTGCTTGCGTCTGGTCCATCTATATCCTCAAAGTAAATATCATGGCGAGGATGAAGCCTGCTGCAGCTGATGTCCCCCAAGCGGCCGGACGTGCTCCTCAAATTTCCCATAAAGTTGCGAAACGTGACGTTGGAGATTTACATCTTGCTGGTGCCGCTGTACGATCCGTTGCTTCCATTGTCTTGGGTGATGTAGGGCCCACGTTCGACATTTTCGAGCTGAAAATTGGAAAAGAGCAGGTTGCGAACTGTGCCCCATCCACCACCTCTCGGTTCGCCTTCGCTCTCGTATGACGTCTGAGGCACGAGCTCGCCGACCCAAGTTTTTATATAAACACTCCAGCGCATGTTCCAGCTGGCTCTGATCATCTAAGAGTGGTAAGTTTCTAGCCCCAAAGCGTCTGTTCAGTCTCGCTCACCTTGGCGTTACTGATGGTGACATTCTCAACCGAATTATCTTCCAAATACTGCCCGAGGCTGCCAATTGCGATGCCATTTCCTCCTTCGCAAGCGATATTATTGATGTCAATATTGTACGACCGTGACTTGATGGAGATGCAATCATCACCAACACGGTATACAAAGTTGTTCAATGTGATGTTCTCGGAATCCATCGTGTCTGATGATAAATTATACCTTGTCACTTCAAACACTCGGAGCCACTCAACTGAAGCCATCGGCATTCAACCCAGTTGGAATCACTTGGTGCATTGGTTGCAAACGCGCTGCTTGTCACATTATCAAACTTCAGGTTCTTGCCATTCATAATATTGGTGGCTCAGAACTGCGGTTGTTTGACAAAAAAGCTGTCGACAGCTGAGTCGGAAATGTTCCATAGAACAAAAGGCTCTTTTTTTAGGTTAAAATCACCTGTTTCTTAAGCATCACATGGAAAAGTTATTGTGTACCATTGGACAGCCTTCGGTTGAGACCCCTTCATCTTCTTCGTACCAAATATCACCGTTCCCGTTGATCCCCCCTGTACCATGCCCGTCGACGTGGATTTTCTCGCATGACAGGATGAATCCGGCACGATGAATCCGGCACGATGAATCCGGCACGATGATTTTAAAATGTAATGTAATAGGAAGAATTCCTCCAATATGAGGTGTCATTTGAAAACTGCGAAAGGTTTAGCCGACCAAGCAAAGACTCTGATTAAGGACGCATACAAGCCACTGTCCTTGCCACTTTACTTCCACATCATGCAAAGTAACATGTAGCTTTTCCCCTATTCAATAAGTCTGATATTGGGGGAAAACTACCGTAGCACCGGTGGAACATTCTTCGAAGGCGTTGAGAATGTTAGGAACATCATTTTCTTGATTTCCGCGAGCCAAGACAGTGCATGTTTTGCGCCCATCGGAATCTGTCACCCCGACATAGTCATTTTTAGTGAGAGATCCAACGCACCAGTTGAAATTTGAAAAGAAGAACAACAAGCTCTGCATGATATTTACGGAGAGCAAAGTTTAAGATGATGGGGCTGTGCAGTCTGGATGCCACGATGAGTTTGTATTAAACCACCTCTAATATATCATAAAAATATACAAAGTATCATTCTAATTTCGTCATTAGGAACGGAGAAATTAGATCATGATATGAAAATGATTGATGGAATAATATCGTGCTTCGCTGTTGTTTGGCACGAGAATGCGGGGCCGTCGTTTGGGGCCTTACGAAATGGCTTCCCAACGAGCTACTCGGGGGGCTTTAGTTCGACCGACACATTTGACGATTTGGCAATCACGGGTGTCAATTCATTGACAAGATTGATCATAATTTAGAAAAGGAAATTAACTTGCCCAAGAGAATACAATGAAAAGCAAGAAATTTATCTTCATTTGTACTCTTTCCAAAAGATTGCCTCACGTGTACATGCATTCTTAGCGACGTAACAACCAGCTCTCAATATAAATGCAGGTAACTTGCTCAAAGGGCAGCTTATATCTCTTACTGACGCACACAAAACGTCTATGCATTATTTTGCTCGTAAATATATCCTCCGTGACTACCGAAGTGCGACAAAGGCTCGGGTTAGAGACGGCCGAGTAATGCAGACCAGCCTTTTCAAACACAAGGTTGCTAGATGCGTCCCTCAAAAGCCAACCTCGGACATAGCCACAGGAGGCACAAGTTCCACTCAATCCATAATTTGGTACCACGGTACTAAACCCCACATATGTGAGTGAGGATAAAATAAATAAACAAAAATAAGAATAGAATAAAATAATTAGGCTAATGCATTGCACTAATTCTTTTTAGATTTGAAATAATATTTTCTAATCATTATGGTAGAAAAACCGTGGACTGAGCAGAACTTTTGCGCCCCCACTGTAAGTTCACCCGGCTAATAGGCAGAAGACCCAGATGATGGTAGGCAAATGTTAAGACTCACATTTGACACGAAATCGTACAAACAATTCGGGAACTTTGACGTGGTTGTGAGTGACTACTCAGAATCCCGCCTTGCTCAGTTCTTGTAGCAGTGGGTTTGGTGAAAACCGACGGCTTTCGTGAGTTCCAGTCACAATCTCGCAGGCTGAGCCCCAAAAACACCCACAACATTCACAGAATTATCAAACTGGTCATGATCGGAAGTCAAGGAACCCACCAGCAAGTTTGTTTTCTGTATTTCTAATCATGAAACGCGAACAAGGAAAGTACATGAATGAAACATATTCATTTACCCATCTCTTGACACCCCAACAGTGTCAAAAAATGGCCACACCATGGTGTGGCCAATATACGCCCAAAAAAGCATACGTTCTGAGCCTCCTAGACAATGTATTCGCTGTGGGTTGTCGAACAACTGCAGCAAGGATCTTTGCTTCCAAACATCAAACCCAGGGTCGACCACCTCCAGCTCCATTGATGAGATTCGATCATAGTTGGTCGCCGTAAACTCTTCCCGAGATTGAAGGTCCATCTTGGGAAGTCTCCGGAGCAAAGGAATCCCTTGAGTGCAAAGCCAACTAACATAGCAGTGTATCTTGCTCAGACCTTCCGGTCTTAGGGGACAACGGGCAGGAACACTGATGTTGTGCCATTTCAGTGGCTCCAGTGCAATAGTTTTTGATACTTGTTCAAGAATTCCGAAGTGTCGATTGAAGACAAAATGGAGCATTGAGTAGAATTCACCTACCTCTTGCTTGACATCGTCATCTGCGTTTAATAGATACCACGTAGGAATAAAGGATAGCTCGCCCGTTAGATATCGCACAAGGGTGTTTCCAACCCGGAAAGACGCGCAAGAATAAATTTCGAAGCGAAATATTGCTATGTATAGTTTGGTCGATTCCGCTCGGGTTAGGCGCCGTGGCGGGAGTAGCGGTTGGTCTAATTTGGCATCTACTTCTTTCGACTCTGAAACGTACCAAGATGCCAAGTCCTCGGAATCTGACATAAGTTCGGATAGCCCGACTAAAAGTCCCAGGCTTTTGGTTTGGCCAAGGTTTTTATTTTGCAGAATCGATTGGACTTGCTGATTGTAACCTGAATCGTCGTACAGCTTCGAGCTTTCCCTCAAGTACCGAAGTCTGACAGTAAGATATGCAATGGAAGACAAGTCCGCGAACGATGCATTCGTAAATAGTTTTGCCTCGCAGGATGCTAAAATTAAACCTTTGTATGTCTTGTAATACGTGAAGGCTTGAGGATCTGCAGAAATCAACGACCGTATTTGCTGAGGGGACTCGCATTGCTGCATAATCCAGAGGTACAGCTCAACAGGAAGGCTGCCCAGAGTCGTCCGTGGATATGGAGCATTTGGGGATGGAAATGAAGATGCCATGTTGACTGGTTTGCTTGAATTTTCAATTTTTGAAAGGGATGCGTCTGGTCTTTTATGTGTGTGCCGGGTTCAGCAAGGTGTCGCGCATCTCCGATGTACCGGTATGGCCTGACCCTTTTGGATTCTGAACTTTCTCGACGCCCCGTCGCTCAGACACTGATGACTATGATAAAAATGAAAAATAATAAGATTATACCTCCAAAGTTTCCGGAGTCAAAATGTGGCCAAGAGAACCGAGAGCCCAAGTGGGAAAATGTCAACATTATTTGGCTTGTATACGGAGAGAAGATGATCGCATGTCACATCTGATCGTGTTGCATCTGTTCGTCATGCACCGTATAAATTCTGTTTTCTTCGTAGATTCGATAGTCACGAATAAAGGACTCCAATAGCTACCGTACTAACCCTTTTAGTGTGATGAGCCTGTATGCGTAGTAATATACTTACAGTACAGAACTGTTTGACTGACCAACAGGCTTGGCGCAGATTAGTCCGATCGTTGTGCCGGGATTTCTTTACACAAAATCACACGTCGGTGCACTGCAATTATAGTGCGGCCGAGGGAGGTGCGTAGCATCTTTACTCGACACTACGCCGAATGCTGTAGTGTAGTGCGTATATTTTCTAAACGACGGTTGAACAAAGGTATGTAAAAATAGATATGCATAGATAGATAATAAATATACATGTGTATGGATATAAATTCGTTTAGACTAACCCGTTAACCAAGAAAGCAATCCTCTGTAGCTAGGATATTATCATGATAACCACATTTGGTTGGGACAAATGCCAAAAGAACATTATATTAATGTATATAGACTGCAGCATAAACTCAAAATATTAAACAACATCATACAGGGGAATCATCTCCGCAAGAGTGGCCTCCAAGAGCTCCTTTTGCTCAGTGACGAACTCCTTGACTGACTCAACATCAAACTTGCGGCCCGCCTCCATCTGTTCGCGAAGCTTCTTGCGATGATCTCGGAACCGCTCCTCCAGAATTTCCGCTCGGTACATGCTGTAGTCGTACAAGAGCATTGATTGGTCGCTAATCTGGCGAGAGCCCGTGAGAACCAGCTCGTCCTTGACAAAGGGCGACTTGGGTCGGAAAGGAGTAATCATAGTAATACGCTCTTTTCCGAATGCTTTCAGTGCCGCATGCTGAATGTACCTTCCTTGAAGAATAACAGCGGTCCCCTTCAATTTTGGTTAGATACGATTCGTAATGATATCTCTACGGAGCTCACTTACCATGGTAGGACCCCGAACCTTCAGAATCTCACCGCTCCCCGTCTTCACTGCAGTCTCACCTCCCGTCATGTTTGAGCAATCAGAAAGCATGGTGACGCAGACGAATGGGAAGCTGTCATAATGCCAAGAAAAGCCTACATTATCGGCGGCCTTCTCTGCTTCCTCGCCATCATTCACAATAATGTTGACGTGGCCAATTTCGTATTCAAAGGCGTGGACAAGGTCGATTCCAGCGATTTGAGATACAGCATTCTGGACCTCGTTACTCTTCCACAAAGCATGGATGAAAGGGGCCATCCTGGTCATGAGTTAGCATTAGTATTCATCGCCAGGGGCTAAAAAGTCCTACTCCCGAGTGTAGCCTCGAACTTGGTTCTTGGTAAAGGTGGAGGTGAACTGGCAGTTACTGAGAACCGCCTCGCTAAAAATCTCCCGCCTGGCCTGCTGAACTGCTTCAGGGGTAAACAGAGGGAAAGGGTCAGACCCAGCAACATGGGAAACGCCCTGATCCTCATAGCCCCATTCCTTCATGGAATAGGTTCTCGTTGGGGGCTCGAAGCAAACATGCTTTTTGGCATCGAAATCAACTTTTGGTGCGGCTCTAGCAGCCTCTATGAGACTTTTCGGAAGCTTATTCGTGGGACGCAGAGGTGTCTTGTTGGTTGGACCGACGACGAATGGTGCTGGCTTGCGCATCTTGGGCACAGATGGTGGCAAGACTGCCGTCGCCATGATGTGATGTTGACAGTTGGGAAAGGAGTTATTTGAAGCCTGTAAGATGTTGATGACAACTTTGTTTGTGACCATGGGGGGGGGGGCTCGAGTTCTAGGAAATGGAGGCTCCTTTTATAATCGTAAAACGCTGTGGTTGTATCCCGAATTCGGAGATAAAGCAGTGGTTTACCCAATAAAGCCGTGGTTCTGGAAGTGTGTGGCGTTGCGTATGATGATTTGGTAGGACATCGTCAAGTGACCATTCTCGTAGTTCAGGTAGCATGCCGATGCAAAAGCAGGGGTCTTTTAGCTTCCGCAAAGCAGATTGCCTAAATGAGGAAGACGTCTCGGGTCTATAGGCTAGCTTGATCCTGTCACGTCTAGGGTGCGGGCCCCTCATTTGCCGAGCGATTCGAGTTGATAATGCTAAATAAAGCTTTGTGTGGGGTTCGGATCCGGTTCCCGCGGCCTCAAATCTCCATCTCCACTTCGCAGAGTGCTAGGGCGCGCGTATGCATGGATCACAAATCAGTTTAGTATCGGTAGTATTGGCCTGTTCTATGGAAAGCTAGCTTTCAATGAATGCGCCGCGATTGTCGTTGATGGCTGGCAGGTGTGATTTCGTGGCCCCGGGGACTCGGAACGAAGTCCGATAACATGGGTGCCAGTTTGTATCTTCCAACAGGGGGGCAAGGTGTGTGTGAGAAATCCGAATGGTAGTATTGGGATGAAGTCGCATGGGACTCATGAGTAGCAGGCGGGTGACAGTCCAATCAACACAAATGTGCTTGAATTTCTGAGCTGGCACATTCTTTATCTACAGTCACCAGTCACATGGAGTGATTTCTTGAGGGTTCCGCGTCAAATTTTACTTGTATCTCCCTTCTATATTCACCCAGAAAGTGCCATGCAAATGTCGGCGTGTAATACCATAGTTGGTCGAGGTCGTAATTGGATTCAATCATGACCGACACTCAGTGAAATGTCTAAAAAGAATCTTTCATTTTTACTTCACTGAAGGTTCATTTCAAACTGCCGTGCTTTCGACCGAATGCACAGGCTACATGACAAGCGGTGGTGCAGTGCCATGATAAGATGGTCCCATTTGCCATTGCGTATGCCTTCTCCATTCTTGGTCATGCTAACCGTTGAGGCGTGCTCCAATACCATCCCATTGGTCAATGAAACATCACGGGGCATGCTGTATTCTCTGAATCCTTAAGTTACTACCCAATTTCCTTCCATGTGGTCAGTAAGCGAACTGCAGCAACCTCAAGAACTAAACACGCTGTGCATATTTTTGCTTGGTATAATTGGTTGGTTACATGGCCGACGGCCGACTCGCGCGTTTCCAAAGTGCAGCCAACACATCTTCTCGCCTTCAAATCGCTAGTCGCAATTGTCCACATGACCACTTAGGGGACCTCTCATCACAAACGGGCCGGAGAGCCGTAGAGGAACTTTTTAGTAGCCCAAACTCTTTGAAATGTGGGGTGTTCGTTGATTCGGATGAGGAGAGGCGAAAGCTGGGGAGGGAACACTGTTGTGCAGTGCATGTTCTCTTCTCAAGAGGGCATCCCCGTACCTTCTTTCCCAGCTTTCTCGATGAATATTTCGAATGCTATCTTCGTTAAATCACCTGGTTCTGTCATCTTGGAGATGCCAATCGAACGAGTGTGAAGGATCGGAGGGTGGCGTAGAACCGACAGCCGCTTTTCACCCAGGAGGGATAGTCCAATTTTCCCATGAAACCCGAGCCGGCGAGCCGACAAGACACACGTTTTAAAGCAATTTCAATCCAAGGCCAAAAGTACATACCGGATAACCATAACCAGGATCGGGAGCCATGAAATGTGTTCTAGAGCCGTAGTTGTACAACGTCATGTGACTACCCGAGAAAGCCGATCCTTGACTTTTAGACTAACACTTGTGTATGATCCCGACGCTAATCAGCAGACCATAAGAGGAATGTACATTGTGCAAGAAACTGGCCAACAGATTCGACTTTGCGGCTAACGATTCCCCTCCATCTCGGTAAACTCTTTGTGATTCACCGCCACCTTCTTGTATATGATCTTTTCAATAGTTGCAACATTGTTCTTCCTAGAATTTACACTAAAATATGTTATTGGAGCACATGATTTGAATATTAGAGTATAGTTGTACAAACTGGACCTCGTATTCTACATACTCTTACATGTAGCCAACTTCACTATGCTCAACATCAATCTCTTCACGTCTTGTTGAGTGTAGAGTAACATATTTTCACCTCTCATGTGATATACGCGTAATCTTCCCTGTAAAGATTCTTTCGGCCACACCGGTGTGCATGTCGGGAACCCGAGCTGGTAGGGCTAGTGCGGTAATGGAAGCCGAACCAGGTAAACAAACCCCACTCTCGGCTCACAACTCATAAACCAAAAGAAGCCCACCTTGATCAAGTTGAAGGTTTTATGTCGATGTTACCTTGCACTCGGCAGTTGAAGCTCACATCATGCAAGTTCAGTATTCAAGCCATCACAAAATCTAAAAACAGGTGTCCATCTTGATCTATTTCTTTCAGCTCTAGGAATCAAGTCAGATGAAGGCTATTTTCATCCCTTGGAGCAAAATCAGGATCCGACTTTCCATTGGTAAATAGCTAGAACCAAATATTCTGCTCCTGTGATATTGTGTTGACCCCAGGCAAAAGCGACTCAGCCCTGGGGATTGGTTGTCACATGCACCATCCGTTCAGTCCAACATCATGCCCATCACAAATCACGATATGAAAACACGATACGGCATAGAAAATATGTAGTTAATAAAAATGACATCAATGTGCTGCCAAGGATCTAGCGTCCCACTACCTACTCTACTCCGCCGGGAACGACTCCGACGTTCGGCCCATGACCCAGAGAAACCAGCTATTTGAGGTTCAACACAAATTTGTTTCTTTCATTCCATGTTTCTATGAGCATCACTGGCTTTGGTGCTCTCTATCCTTAAACTTTACGTTGACATGAGCGTTGAACTCGGACTCGCTCCATCTCGGCAACAGGCTGTCCGAGATGAAAGCGGTGAAGATGGAGACGCCCTCATCCAGTCGCTCCCGCCGCCAGACAAGGGCCGCGAGGCCTGGGTATTCTTAGCCGGAGCATTTATCATTGAAGCAGTCCTCTGGGGTAAGATCTAACCTCTTCACATGTTGTGATTTGCATTATTGACGGCGCGCGCCACAGGGTTTCCGCTTTCTTACGGCGTGTTTCAAGATTACTACTACAAACAGCCCGAGTTCGAAGGCAACCCCAATCTCGCCATCATCGGCACAGTGTCGACCAGCATCTACTTCCTGGGAGCCCCTCTTGTTACGCCCTTGGTCAAGCGGTTCCAGCGCTGGCAGCGCCACATGATTTTCATCGGTTGGGCTGGATGCGTCATCTCGCTTATTATTGCATCCTTTATGGCGAGTGTTTCTGGCCTGATCGCGACCCAAGGCGTCCTGTACGGCATCAACTTTCTCCTGCTGTACTTTCCGGTGTTGAGCATGCTCAATGAATGGTTCGTCCAGCGACGGGGGGTCGCCTACGGCGTCATGTACGCGGGGAGTGGCTTCAGCGGTGTCGGATACCCATTCCTCCTTCAGCTGCTCCTATCCAGGTACGGCTACAAAACAACGCTTCGAGCGGTAGCCGTCGCCGAGTTCATTTTGGGTGCTCCGACCTTGTTTATGCTCAAGGGAAGACTCCCACCATCAAGCTGCGGCGCCTTGCGCATGTTTGACTTTAGTTTTGCGAAGCAGCCGCTCTTCTGGTGTTTTGCGGTATCCAACCTACTCCAAGGCTTTGCATACTACGTCCCAGCTTTGTACCTGCCCTCTTATGCCTCCGTAATTGGCCTCTCGGGGACTGTCGGCGCGTTGATAATAGCGGCCAACAATCTGGCCATTGTCATGAGCCAAGTCGTATTTGGATACCTCACTGATCGGACCAATAACATCCTCTTACTCGTCTTTATTTCGTCATTTGTTTCAGCGGTTGCGTCATTTACACTATGGGGGTTCGCTCATTCTTTTCCCACCCTTCTCATGTTTGCCCTTATTTACGGGTGGTTTGCCGGTGCATTCCCCGTGTTTTGGGCCAAGTTCGGGTCCATTCTGTCAGAGGACCCCGGGCCCGTCTACAGCATGATGGCCTTTGGAAAGGGCATCGGAAACCTTGCAACCGGGCCCATTACGGCATCGCTGCTGACCCGGCCCGTCAGTTCCGGGTACGGAATGGGTAAATTCGAGCCTCTCGTCATCTTCATGGGGTCACTCATGTTTTGTTCTTCTATGGCCATCTTTTGCTGGCCTCTTCAGCGTCGCGCGAGATAAGACAGCGAGGACAAACTGGTTCGATGAATGGTCAAAAGCTTGATTGCTTCCTCAATCAATTTAAGGCTCAAAAGTACAATCCAACCTTTGAATGATAGTGACAAAGGTGCCTCTCCACCGCGACCATGGTACAACATTGATCCCAGTTAAAATAATTATAGTGTCCAATAAGAGCAGTCCTAAAGGGTTTAGGAGGTTTTTTTTAGATAAACTTATTTATTAAGTCTTATGTCTGTTTATTTTCAGTCAGCTCAATCATTCAAAAGTTGTGTTACATGCTAGAGCGAACGGGAACATGTCGACATAACATAAGGGGCGCTGACTCCAGCCTCCATGGATCATGAGGAAGGGAAATGACGGGACGGAGGGAAGCATGAATGGGAAACTGTTCTCTAGACTGTTTGTTTGACGAATTTCTACGTCTATTTAGAAAGCATCCTTTGTTGACTCACTGTCTTGGTGCACGACTCAGTATGAATCACGCACCCTCAACGAATCATCCTCAACCTCAAGTCATATGCCCTCTATTTTCAACACACCAATATCGGAGTTGATAGAATACGGCTCGCGTCAGGAAATTAAAATTCCCATCTAAATATACGCTCGCCATTCCTCATTGAGGTTTCTTAACCCCGGTAAATGATGGCAGCGCGATCAGCGCCAGTTCCAATCCACTTGACCTACCCACTGTTAGCAAACGTCATATGACTGAGAAGCACGACATAAATGTATTTCAACAGCATCCTTAAAGTCAATGAATGTGAATAAGATCTCACCTTGAGTTTAACAAACTTTTCAATAAACTGAATTTGGTTAGACAGATATATTGCAGACGGGTGATTTTGCTCACGTCGATAAAGGCACGTGCTTCCTTGGGGAGATCAAAAAAGGTCCTTGCGTCTTTGGTAGACTTGGTCCAGCCTGGAAGTTCTTGGTAGATTGGCTCCACACGTTCCAGCTGGCTGATGGTGGTGGGGAAAGAAGGTAGTTCCTAAAATGTTTAGCGAGATTCGGGAGGCATTTACACCAGTGGTTACCTCGCCCGTCTCCTTATCCTTGTATCCGATGGCAACCTTGATTGTAGGGAAAGAATCAAAAGCATTTATCTATCAGTGTGAGTGAAATGATAGTTAGAATCTAAATAAGATACAAACCTTGTTCAGACTAAGCGACGTGTAGTTGTTGACGTCCTGATATTGTAAGTAAACCCACGGGGCTCAGGGGCAAGTGAAATACGAACCGCATTGTGCTTGACAATAACGAGATCTAAATAGATCCAGGTTAATCACCTGGCACCATTTGACCAACAATTTATGCTTTTTCGGCTCATCGGTCGCGGGGATGATATCACTCACCAAGCCTATATTGTGTTAGTGGCATGCCAATTTGAGTTCATCGCCCAGCTTTGTTTCAACGTACCAACCGAGCCGACGCTTTCTGTTGTCCACTGGGGCCTGAGTTTTATTTATTTTAGCAAATTATTTCCAGTGCTTTGTGGGTGGCAACGTACTACTTCGTTGTTGGTCTCCTCCAACTTTGACGCAACGCTGCCGAGGGGGTCAGTACATCCACAGACGATGGCAAAGGGGACAACCCTACCCTCCAGTAACTTCGGTCACAAATGGTTCCTATTTTTCTTTTGTCAACGGGGTGGTTTCGCCTAATTTATAGGAGAGATGAAAACATACCTCGCCAATCGTGGTTGTGTAAGCCTTCAACACACTACACCATCCGTATTAGTATCATTGTCAACCAAAAATTGTGCAGCGAGGGAGTAATTTGTTGATGGTTAATTCCCGTCATCTTTATTTCGCCACTTTTGAGATAAGCGACGTACCCAACGACTTCTTTAATCTTTGTCGGGTTCAGAGAAAGGCCCGTGAAGGCACCCCCAAGACCCGTAGTTGAAGACGTCACGTACGGATACTAAAAATAGCCGAGGTCCACGGTTAGCCCCAGATGCATCGTGCATGCAGCATCAAACTAACCGTGCCGAAATTGGCCCCCTCGACAAGGATAGGCGCATCACTGTCCTGGATCTGCTTGAGGAGAGAAACATCATCCACAGCGTACTGCGCGAGCTGGGGGCGATACTCCTGGAACCTCTTGAGCTCATCCTCGACGTCATATTGCAGGAGATCGCCAAACCGCTTCTTGTACGCTGCAGCCAGCTGGCGAAGCTTTGCATCGAAGAGCTCAGGGTCGAAAACGTCTGCCAGCTTGATTGCGCTTCTGGCAGCGGCTGTGCCGGCCCGAGCTGAGCCGAGCTCGGCATCCTCCAAGGCATCGACCGCGGTGTGAAGGTCCAGGTGAACATTGACTCGCTCAGAGACAAGGATGCGGTCCTGGGCAGCCTGCAGGTACTTCTTCGGAAGATCGTCCAGGTCTTTGATAAAGGTCGGGACGTGAAAAAGCACACCTGAGCCAATCAGGAACAAAGCCTGGGGTGATACTAAGCCGCTAGGCAGGAGGTTAAAGCTAGAGTCGTGTTAATCACAGCGCTAGCAGGTTTTTTGTGTGCCAGGAATTCTAACCTGTTTGAATCATTGCTACCAAGATTTTATTAGGGCATGGAGATCTTTTTTTTTTTTTTTTGCATGAAACGGGTTTCACATATACTCACGAGCTGGAATGCTCTCCAATGTATCCGCCCTATAAACGGATCAATAAGCGGAATCCACGACGGGGAGCCGGGTGGGCGCGTACAGCAGCGCGAGCACAGAGCGATGCCTTCGGGGCGAGGGCATCAATCAGCTTTCCTTTCTGCTGGAGATTAGCATCTTTAATTTAATTTTAATTGGCTTCTTTCAGTTTTCCCCCCTCCACGTGAGAATATTTTCTTTTTGCGGTGACATTCCCTATTCTGGTGGCACAGGCTGGTTGGTTGGTTGGTTGGTGTAGTTGCAAAGGGTGCGGGCAGCCGACATCGGGTACTAAGGGAGAAAACGGGGGGGCTTGGGGCAGTACGTACGCCTTCATCGCCTATCGAAGCCTTCTGGTCAGCAGGCTGGGCGGCAAATTGTGTGCGCGGCCTATGGGAGCGGCGGGTTTGCGACAGTTTGCGACATGGCCATGCAAGCGGCAAGCCCGCTTTGACCGGCCGGAGAGGGCGAAGTGGGCGTGGGCGTGGGCGTGGGAGGCAGGGTGGAGGGGACGGGGATGGAGATGGGGGGAGAGAACATACCCAGCTGGGCGCCGAGCACTATAGTGGCCATGGTAGTGGTGATGCTGCAGCAGCAAGAGGGTCGAGGTCGAGATGGACGAAGGAGATGAGACAGACGAGATTTGGAGACTGGTCTAGAGGCGCGAATTTTATCGCCATCAAGTCAACCGTCTCGACGGAGCCAAGCCTAGCACGACACCGTCCGGACCCCACTGCTCGCGCTGACACCATCGGCCTCTGTGGCAATTGGAACGAGGTGCTCACCGGTGGGGCACGTCAGTCTGCTAGTCTCGCCCATCACGTTAACTTGCTTTTTCTCCCCATGCATGGCCTTGATCTTGGCGCGCTGACCACAGGCGTGCCGTCACCACATTGGGCCCAGTGCAAGCCGCCTTGCATGTCATTGTTTTCTCTTTTCAACATGGCGCATCTGACATTGCTTTGCCTCGAGCATTGGCAGTGGCCAGCGTCCCTCGCCCGTCAAGCCACTGATACTCGGGCCCGCCGCACCTGGCCCGCCACGTCGAGAAATGCCCCGACCGAGCCATGTAAGAGGTCCCTCCATCACATCCGGATCCCATCGCACCCGGACAGTGTGTGCACCTCTTTCTCTCCTTCTCTCGCCCGTTTTTTTTTTTTTTTTTTCTTGTTTAGCCCAACACGTTGAGGAAACACGTCGTGCTCCGTGAATGGCAGCATCAAGCATCTCGCATCTCACCGCAGCTCAATGACCCGTAATCATCAAAAGCCACAGTGAATAAATGGTTGTGTCCCCCCAACCGAAAACCCGTTCTGGGCCGCCCTCTTCCTCTCCCTCTCTATCTCCAGCGTCACACAGCATGGCATGGCTGCATATCCCACAGTAATAGTCGTCGATAGCGCGTGCGCTCTCAAACACCCTGCGCCCAAAAAGAAATTCACTCCCCCCCTCCCCCCAGTCTCGCCAATCAGTAATTTTTGCCTGGCCCGATTTGTGTTTTCTCGAGAAAAGAGAAAAGACAAATCGACAGCCGTGCTTCAAACCCAGACCGCCGTTCATCGAGATAACAGGCAAGCCAATTTGCCTCAGTTGATACATCATATGCATGTCCCAACTGGATGCATCCCTTTGAGACAAAATCGTTTCCCGTCATAGGCCCTCCGGGACGCCCCCGAGCTCCCATTAGTTGGCAGCAGAGGAACCCCGCATAGCAACGCTTCTTTTTGGATATGCCGGGCCTGGATTCCTCCGCCACATATGCACGCTGCTCCGGCCTGGTTGGTCGGCTGTTCTCACTGCGAAAAAAGTTGTGAAGCTGCGTGTACATAAGGATATGATATGCCGACCTTTTTTTTTCGGCCGAGTAGCTTCATTCAATCGTTGTTTCCCCCCCATTCATTCATTCCCTCCCTCTCCTCCCCCCCGCCTCTCCTTCAACACATTTTGTGTCCACATGGAACCAACCGTGCCACCAGCCCACCATGTCCTCACTCATCACACACCCTCAACCCCTGAGTCTCTAAGGGCGGCTGGTCACGGCTACAAGGATATCGACAGCCGTCGCAGCGTCATCGAAAACCTGTACTGGGAAGAGGGACGCGAGCTGCACGAAGTCATGGAAGTCATGAGGTCCCGGCATCAATTCCAAGCCAGATAACGCTGCTAACTTGCTACTAATTGCTTGATCCCATCCCGCTCACATCAATTTTTTTCACCGCTGGATTAAACGGACCGGCTTCGAGGTTCCTCCAGACGCCCTACAAACACCTCCAGGCCGCTGCACGCCCCCCAACATCGAGTACGGCACTCCTCCGAGAGGCAACAGCGTCCCTGGAACTCCTACTCAAGCACAAGACATTGCAATTGCACAAAGTCCGGTCGATATAAAACCAACCATATCCAGCCCGGCGGAAATGAATGCTCTCAACGCGGACGGCTCGCACGCAGGCAACGGAGCCAACGCCCGCTCGGCGTGGACAGCCGTGAATTTGCCCAATAAACCACCGACAGTACAGACCACACCCAGGATGAGCAGCATTCCGCATCAGCAAAGCGACTGCATTACACCAACACAAAACGGATCGTTGCATCTCCCACCAATTTTAGCGCCGGCGCAAGGCTCAATTGAGCCATCTCATACGCACACAACCATGTCCCGCTTGCCCCCGAGCACGACGGAGCATTCTTCCCCCGCTCAGTCTTCAGCATCAATCGTACCACGTCCGACGAGGGGCCCAGGCCGTGGAAGGACTTGGGCCCAGATCACAATTGGAGACTCCGACCCAGTGCCTGAAAACGACAATGGCTCACCTTACTCACATGTGACGGCCTCGCCCAGAACAATTGATACCGTAGAAGGCCGCCCACCCGAACCGAGCCCTGCCCTGAATCAAACCACGCCTGTTCCTGGGCCATCTCAACTACGTACATTACCCTCGTCCAACGAGCCGTCTTTCGCGCGCTTCATCTCGCTCGGGGAGTCTCTACGGGCTGCGGTAGACAGAGGCGACCTCGCGACCGTCAAGGAGCTTCTGAAAACTACGAATGTAGAGGTGAGCTTTACCTGCGCCGACGGGAAAACGGCGCTGCACAGTGCTGTAGATTCAGAAGATGTGGAAATGATCCGGGTTCTCCTTGCTGCAAGCGAAGACCGCAGCCGTGACAGTGACTGGCGCCGAAGGGGTGACATCTTTCAGGCAGCCATTGATGCAGACAAGCCGCAGTCCGTGGGCCTCCTCACGCTCGCATCCATGAAGCACTCGGGCGGTATAGACCAACAGTGGAGAGAAGAGACGATAATTCGTGCAATGAAGTATGCCATGGCTCTGAACCGTATGGAGTGCCTCAAAATGATGGTGCAGTGCGCCAGGCAACACCAGAGCTTTCCCTGGCACTTCCCCGTGCACTATGCAATCACTGGCTGCCACCTGGATGCGCTTCGAATCTTCGTCAACAACGGCGTCGACATTGACGTTCCCATGGAGTACGATGACTACCCTCTGCACACAGCCATCTGGCTGCACAGAGAAATGCCAGTTGCCGGTGAACTCATTGAGTTTCTAAAGAACAGGGTCTCTCTGCACCGGCGGGACAAGGAAGGCCGCGAGCCCATTCACCTGGCATCGTTTCTTGGCCACGACGAGGCTCTGAGGCTCCTCCTGGAGTGCCGGGTCAGCGCCAACGTCAAGGCAGCCAACGGGTGCACCGCCTTCCGCTATCTACAGATGGGCCCCAAGTCAGACCAAGCGCAGAAGTGCGCGCTGCACCTGACGCAGGCGGGTGCAGACCCAAACACAAGAAACACCAACGGCAACACGCTGCTGCACTATAATCCCAGGTTCGCAGCCGTCCTGGTGCCCGTGGGAGCCAACCCCAACGCGCTCAACCTGGAGCAGGAGACGCCGCTCATCTGGGCCGCGCTCCTGGGAGACACAGAGGGCATCCGGCAGCTGCTTGCGGCCGGGGCAGACCCAAACATACAAGACATGCGCGGGCAGACGGCCCTGTTCAAGGCGGCCGAGAGGAGCTTCCCGCCCATCGTGCAGCTGCTGCTCGACGGCAATGCGGACCCAAACATCCAAGACAGGATAGGAAACACGGCCCTGCACCAGGCGTCCAAATTGGTCCAGGGCGCCGAGAGCAGAAGACTACTGCTCAACGGCGGGGCCAGGTCCGACATTGAGAACGGCTCGGGCAACACGCCAACCATGATTTGGCAGCGGCAGGCAGAGACGCTGCGGCAGCGGTACAACAGCTACGTGGAATCTTCTTAACAGTCATTACGGAGAGGGAACAAGGGAGTTTAAAAAAGGAATTGGGAGAATAAGGAATTATTATTAGATTTTTTATTATCAACCGTCGCCGAGGGAATGGGCGGGCTCTGAGAGCTGCCCGGGCGCACATCCATCATTCAATGTATTATTAAGTATCCCGGGGGGGCTCATCAACTGTTTTTTCAGTGGGCTCTCTGTAGGTAGTTTGTAAGGCAGAGAGGCCCCATATTCCAGCAGGGAGTCTTTTCTTTCCTTGTTTCTTTTTCTCTTTTCTTTTTTTCAGCCCGAGCCGCCGGGGGGGGCTCTTCCTGCATCATCACAAGCATGGGTTTCATGGGGCACAGCAGCAAGGGAAAAGCAAAGAGAGAAGAGGGCAACCCGGTTTCACAACCGCAATCCTTCAGAAATGCCTCAAATCATGTCTCGTTATTCCGAATGGGGGGGGGGGTGACAAGGCCGGGGAAAGGAAGGGAAAAAACTGACATGTCAACTCGAGTGAACGCACGGAGCAGTAGTTCGCCCAGTTGTCCGCATATATTTCCACCAGCCACCGTTAGGCAACCAGAATGCAACATGGCAATTTCAATTCCCCGTCCTTCTCCTGGCCCGGAATTTATTTCCTCATCCATTTTTTCGCCCTCTTTTCTTGCCCTTTTGATCTGCGTGGAGGAGGGGCTGCTTGCTTGTAAGAGCGCGGAACCTGACCAAAAACAGAAGAAAAAATACTAAAGCGTCATGGCGACTTGTCTCGTCATCCCACCTTGCACTCAACACCCCAGAGGGCCCAACCATCCTCCTCCCGTCAACAGACCGATACGGATCCAAACGATGTCCTCAACAAGGTCTTTGATGACCGCCCGAGGCTTCCAGAGACGCAAAACTCAGTTCCTCGATAGCTTCGACGAGGCCGGCCCGCGTCTGGCCAAGATGATCTTTGGGCTGCTCCACGGCCGCGACGTCAACACCACCGACCCGGCCGATTTCGTTCCCCGTTCGCAGTACAGCACTCTCTAGCAGAGGCAAGACGGCGAATGCCAACACATGATGCGTAGGAGCATGTTTGTTTGCCGAACAATCAAAAAGAATCGAGTGTTTGGAGCTTGAGGTTGGACTGACTTTTCTATCTTGTTTTTGCATCTCCAACAGCATCGACTCGTACGCCATTGCCTTCGATCACCTCGTCCCGTCAGACGACGACGACCCAGAGGTCCTCGTGATAAACACCTTTGACGCCGACGGCTTCGACCTCGAGGCCTTTTCCCGCGTGAACCTCGCCGTGTTCCTGGTTCCTGTGTTGATGGACGGGAGCAACGACAGAGAGCGAATCAATAACGAGGTAAAGGACTACAAGGCTTCTCGGCGGGCGAGCCCGTCGTCTTGGCGTTTGTTCATTCATGGAGTTTCAGCTCCGGGGAGGAAGGCAGCGTTATCATGCTGGATCCATGCTCTCTTCCACGTTTGGGCTCTTGCGGTGAATGCCTTCTTCTGCTCCTAGTGACTGTATCCCCGTCCATGACCAAGCACAGGCCGTCTTGCTTGTGCGGTACTATCATACTAGAATACTGGCAACCCGACGACATTCGGACAGGCAAAAGAAAATAGGTTTGGGGTATAATATAATATAATTTAAATAAAAGGATTATAAATAATATTATTCTTATTTAACTCCTTTAGAAGATACCACATTTTGAATTTATAGCCCTGTACCCAGCAGTGAATTTTGCCCGGTACTTCAATGCAGTCTTCCCGCACTCCAAGGGAGAATATCTTCATCATAACATGATTGTTTTATCTTGTGTTCAAGGTGAGGTGCCTCGGTGCAGGTTCACGGCGCTCAAAGGGATCTCTTGTTCTAGTACGCCCGTCATTCCGTCTCGCCCGACAACTACCCACGAGGCGCTGCCATCCCACTGTCGCTGACTCTACAAACTCGCCGCATTGCGGGTTCCACCCAATGGGCGAGGAGTTGAAGTCGGTGGAAGTCAAACCAGCACTTCCTCAGAAAAAGGATAGTGCAATTCCCGCTTGAGCACCGAATCATGATCATGACATGGCCACTATCCCACTTTTCACCCCCGTGTCGAGCGAGTCATGCAGAATTGCCTCTTTATGGAGCGCAGGTGGCCTAACGGCCATTGCGTTAGTATCCCTTCGAGTGCCGTAAGCCTGCACCAAGGTACCTCACATCAAACACAGCGCAAAAAATACAAGATTATAAATGCTAATGTAAGTTTAGGTAAATAAAATAACTCCTAATAATGATATTATCATATACCCAAAATAAAATTATACAATCCCAAATAAGAGAGTTGCAGCCGGCGAGCTACTTTACTCAGTACTTGAGTGCAGGTTTACGACACTCAAAGGGATAAATACCGCGCATTAC
Organism: Calonectria leucothoes; assembly: GCA_002179835.1. Classification (NCBI taxonomy): domain Eukaryota; kingdom Fungi; phylum Ascomycota; class Sordariomycetes; order Hypocreales; family Nectriaceae; genus Calonectria; species Calonectria leucothoes. The sequence continues at coordinate 28,742 of NAJI01000078.1, forward strand.
CATGAGCCTGGGCTCAGTTAAGTAGTCCCATCAGAAATTTGCCCACATCGGCCATCTAAGCCTTTTTTTTTTCCTTGTTTTTCTTCGTCATCCCTAATAAGCTATTTACAAATCCACCATCAACCATTTTTTTTTTTTGCTTCTCCAACTCCTAATAAGCTGCGTGCAAATTCACCATTGACCATCTCTCTTGCTCCTAAGCTCTAAGCCTATAGGTGGAACGTCGGCAGAGATGAAGGAGTGGTCGGTCAAGAAGACGGCCGACTGGGCACCTCACCGGAAGGAGATAGTCAATCTCTACTTTGATGAAGATTGGCCACTGGAGCGAGTAAGAAAGCATATGAGGCAGAGACACGGCCTCGAAGCAAGGTGTTTGTTTAACCACAATACATTCGTCCCAAGCACTAACCCAACCTCCAGCCGCCCAGCAAGAGGCAGTACAAATAGCTTATCAATGTCCAGAACTCGGGCCGCAGGAAGAATATCCCTCTCGAGGTCTGGAACTACATTATCTCGGCGATGTGGACGAGACTAGGCCAGGGCAAACAGAGCCAAGTACGTTGGCACGGCAGGTTAGTCGACCCCGAACGTGTGCAGAGGGAGTTTGTTCGATACAATCCGAAGCTAAGGAAGAGGCAACAATTGGGACTGGCAAATATTCGTACGCAAGGTCGCCCATGATGATTATTTTTACCCACCAATCTCTCTGACTTGGGTTCCCCGTCAACCAAGGTTGAAATATCGACTCCGGCAGCAACGCCGTGCTGCACGCCTTCTCTAGACTTGACCACCCCAATACACAACAATGAACCCGAACAATAAAGACGAAAAGAGCATACATGTTCCTGAAGATGCAATGTCAGAGAATGACTATGGCTCTGTGGAAGTAATGACTCGCGAGTTGCTACTCAATGGGATTCCGGTTTTCGGTCGAGCCAACAGAGTTTTCCCCGGTATGTATTCCAAGAGGAGAATCCCATATCCATCCATCTATACGCATGGCGCGCCGGCCCAGCTCATATATTCATCTGCATAGGCAACTTTTTGCCACAGGCCTTTCATCCGCCGGGCTTTGTTCCGAGATGCCCGGGTTACGCTTGGTCCTGGGAGTCTTTGACCGGCGTACTCGCAACCGCAAGCGACTCGGGCATAGCACAGCTTGTGGCCGGGTTCCCCGTCAAAGCCAGCGAGCTTCGCTACTACCCAAGGCTTGACCTTCTCAACATGGCAATCAATGACCAACATTGGAGCAGTAGGCACACCTCTCCCCTGTGTCTGGAGAACAGATTTCAAGTGTTTGCCGAAACAACAATCCAGTTTCCTCTCGAATTGGCCATCAACTCGCACGACCATGCCTTGGTGCACTTTCTTTTAGATGCAAAAGCACACATGGCGTACAACACGCGTTCCTTATTCCCTCGATCAAGGGAAGATATACATTTCTTGACGTCGCTTGTTCCAATCCTCCTCACGCCAAACCATTTGCCCTCTGCCGTGTGGTGCTTGTTATATCTAGCCATCGCTACAAACGACTCGGACCTGTTCCTGGCTATTCGTAACGCCGGCTCTCGCTTAGCCCACGCGTGCAAGACTTCTGTTGATTTTGGTCCATCGAGCCAGCCCCAAGCAGTGCACCAATCCGAGATTGCTGAGTTTCTGCTTGCCAAGGGTGCCAACCCCAACAGAGCAGGGACATGCAAAGCCTTCAGAACACCTCCGGCCGTGGCGTGCGAGTTTGGGTCGTTGGGCTCGGTTTGTCTGCTCGTCAGACACGGAGCTGAAACCCATCTTCCGCGCTCTGCTCGCCTCGTCTCCGGGGTTGCTGACTTTGCAGAAACTCCGCTCCAAGCGACCTCCCGCCGCACTCGCAGCATCGTGCATCAGATGAGCATCGTGCAGTTTCTCGTCGACAACGGTGCCGATATTAACGCCAGGGTGGGGCCTAAAACTGCCCTGTAACACGCCTCCGACCATGGGAATATCAATTTGGTTCTTTTACTACTCAAACATGGCGCAAACGTCGAGTTCACGGCATCCAATGATAAGACGCCATTGATGCTGGCAGCAGAATGGTGGCGCTTTGACATCGTGAAGCTGTTGCTAAATTCTGGAGCGGAAAAGGACTGCAAAATGTGCGGATTTGCAAGAGCCATTTCGCTGGCAAGGGCGAAGAAACATGTTCACGTCGTCGGCTACCTGGAGAGTACCCGCGACTCGGCTGCTGTCAGATTTCAGCCCTCGTCGTAATGGGTCGGTTTTTATTGCTTCTACAGAGTAGACGTATATTAAAGGTACTATCCTTATCTTCCAAGGAGAGGTGCCTTGCTTGTCTCTTGAGTCAAGGTGAATCCATCCAGGTTGTGCTGGGCCGCAGCCCTGCCCTGAGCTAGCCATGTATACAGGTTTCAACTCTAGATCTTCTCCATTTTCAGGTTGCTGGCCTTGGTTGCCGTCGAGCCCGAGTCCAGTACAATCAGAGTTGGTGACAAAAAATATCCAGAGGGAGTTGTGGGCAATGGGTCTGAACCCAAGTGTAGTGAAAGGCCGGTTGAAAGAGCTGTGCGGGTTTCCATGGTTAGATTAGCAAAAACGAAGGACCGCTATATCGATAGTGTCACCTATTTGACTAATTGAAAACAGTAACAATCCTCCAAGTCTTTTGTGGTGAATTAAGGCTCAATTGATAATCATCATTCCTCCTCGTTTGGTACAAGTTCTTGCGTCAATAACTATTATTTCTCTATGCTTCATCCTCAGGAGTAAAACTATGGCGTAGCATCCCTTTGAGTGCCGCAAGCCTACACTCAAGTACCGAGCAGAGTACGTTGCCATCTATAACTGTCCAATTTGAACATAATAATTTAATTTTAGGGCATATAATGCTATTATTGTTGGGCGTTATTGTATCTAAACTTGTTTCATCCTTTCATTCTTATTATTTATTTTCTTTACACTGTGTTTGAGGTGGAGTCCTTCGGTGCAAGTTCACGACAGTTGAAGGGATAGTCGCTGATGTCATCTGTGACGTATTCTTGAGCTTGCCCTTGTTACAGGACTCCTTGTTATTCTTCCGGACCCAGGAGCGATGACAAATTTTTATCAGTAAGAAACTAAAACTATTTGGAAAGAAACCATCATTATATTCTAGAAATGTAACCATCACGATTTTCACGTATCAATAGGTGGATGGAGATATAATAGTCTCGCTATTCAGGAGAGGTACAGGGTAGTGCAACATGAATCGCAAAAAAGAAAGAAAAAAGGGGGCAAGAGTGCTCAGATATTAATTCGTCTGCTATTAGACGACGGATGCCAACTGGAACAGCTCACCGTGCCAGAATAGAACAAAACGTGGTGGCGGGTATGCAGTGCTCTGTCCCTGCAGCGAAGGGGTTCCTTGGCCAGACGGGTGGAGTTGAGGCGAGAGGGTGCAGCTTGATGGGCCATTTTTGGAGCAACAAGCATTGACAGGGCCCCTGCCAATTGAATCAGACTAATTATGTCACTCTCTCGTGTCGCTCTGTCTCGGCGCGCGTGCGGAGGCAAAAGTCTTTTTTTCGCCAGGGCCATGGCAAGGCGGGAGGGTGTCTCTGTGTCTGGCCCAGTCAAAAGAGGGCAAAGGATGGGATGGAATGAAATGAAATGGGGGTACCTCGGGGCGCGATAGAGGCGCCAGAAATGTACCGTACTGTACGTGTATCGGGCCCAGAATTACGAGGCGGCCTGTAGCGCTTTTCGACTTGTCGGCCCTCCTCTGTGTCGAATTGACTACGGCTAAGGCCCAAAGCGGTTGGTTTATTTCCGCACGTTCCGGCGCCCCGTTGGCCGCTTCTGCCCTGCTAGCGCGCATGGGGCATGAGGAGGAGAAGGAATGACGACATTGGGTGCGGTTGCTGGATGTCGAGCGACTCAGCCTCAATGCCAATGCGACGCTTCGGGGCCTCTCCAAAAGCGCTGCAAGTCGACGGGGGAATACGCGGGGCCGTCCCCCTCTCCGATTAGGTCTGCTGCACCTCTCAAACCTTGAGACACGGGGCTTTTCTTTTCGGTTCCTTGCGGGACGGGCTACCCACTGCCGCGCTACGTACCACTACCACTCCCACCACCACCACCACCATCGCCATCAGCCAAGTCGGGCGCCCGTCGTGGCTTTCCTCCGGCTGTTCGGGGCGGCCATTCCCCGAACGACGTCCCGTAAATGTGCTGAGGGAGGGAGGGACGTGCTGAAGCGACAGGGGCGGGGAAAGACTTTTAGTGGGGGCTGGCCCGCGCCCCGGAGGTACCGGTACCTGAAGATCCATGCGGTACAGTGAGCAGCAGGTACAGGTACTGGCCGCGCGCTGTACCGAGCCAGCCAACGGGAGGGCGGCAGTGGTGCGTGATGCGTCAGCCCGGCGCGCGGCAGTGTCATCTGAGAATTGGATGCTGGAGAGCAGTGTGTCGGGTGTCCCAATGGATAACCATGATCAGATGAAACAGGCGACTGGATGAACATGGGTTGTAGATTTGCAAGCTTTGTGCATGCTGATTGGAAACCCATTTTCTGTCGCCCAAGTGCTGCCATTGTTTGAGATTGCTCTCGGATTCGTCTTCAAACCCGATCACGAGTGCCCTCCTCCCCTTGCCCATCAGCCCGGCCGTCCTTTGAGATAGCTCTGTCCGGGCCAATGCTGGCATCAGCTCTCTGGTGGTGACACAAGCCACTTGGATAGATTCACTGACATCATCCATCACCCAAGCGCCTCACTCATCTTGCGCCGAGCCCCACGGTCTAGCCCGGCGCCGCCTCTTAGACGAGGACCCTTCGGCCCCATACCATTGAGGCTGGGGTGAATGGGCACTGTAAAATATATGAAGAAGTATTTATGAATATAAAAGGAAAATGACACAGTTTAATAAATTTAGAAGACAATATACGCGTTCATGTCCTGCTTCTTTATTTGGTACCGAGCCAATCATTAGTCTCTTCAAAGGGCGTGCTTGTTTGCCCGCTGATCGGCATTTGTCGATATCCGAGTTTGACGCATTGTCGTAGCCAATCTGGTCTGGCGGTCTTTGCTTAGGCCACGTATGCGTAGCCACTTGATTACTTTAAAAGTTCAAGTAGTTTAGAACGTCCACGGATGAAGCCGCCAGCATGTCTTTAATAAAAAAAAAAAGAGACGCCGATCGAGCGCCTCGTGGAGAGCTTTGCGCCACCCCCAGACAGGGAATCTCTTGGCGGTACTCACGTTATTTTTGGGCGCGAAGAGGTTGGGATTGGCGACCATTTGAATGGTTGGCCAGGGAGATTTGCAGAGATGACAAGCGCTTGATCTACAGCTGGCTGTTTCTTGTCAGCCTCAAGTATGCGGATAATGGGACAGCAGGTGGTCCTGCCGCGGTGGAGCGAGGCCAGATGCTCCGTCCACGCCTGAGCTTCCTTCCATAGGTCATCATATCGACATTAGAACGGGAAATTCATGATGCATTCTCAGAATATCTTCCATCCCCCCTTTCCATCGTACGAGGGTTTGAGATCAAAGTCCAAGCCAGAGAGGTCAGCATGGTGTCTGATACTGCGAGTTGTGAAACATCGGCCAGGACAGCGGCTCGACGGAAACATGCGCCCAAGCTGGGCTCAATCAAACCCCGACCGGCTGCAGCGGGATGCCACAACGAAGGCTTTAACAAAGCTAGTTCCAGACGTCGCAATTGGTTTCAATGCCTAGAACATTCTCGCTTTGGGTGGCTTGGAGGCATAGGTTTGGTGGCTAAGTCGAGATGCCAAAGTAAACTTTTCTGGAACGGAAGGGATCGCCACATGCATGATCAGATTTGGACCGGTATATCAGCGGGAAGCTCCAAGGAATGGGCAGAGGCGCAGTTCGATAGTGGATATATTCTTCTTTTCAGAAGCCAGCCGCGCTTGCTGTGTGGTCGGAACACCCTGGATGGTGGTGACCGACAGCATGGATAAAGTATGTGGCTATCCATCTTGGCAGTGGCGCCCACAAAGAGGAGGGGACGGCGACGGGCGCTTTTGTTGAGTCGTTATGAAACATTGCTGGAAAACTGCCGGCGAGATATCCGCGTTGGGACAGCACTCTCTTGCAACGCTGCAACGGCAGGCGAAAACGTCAGACACTACGGAGTATGTCACTGTGTATACATGCCGTGGTAGCCAAAGTGGACACCCGGAATTCCAAACTACTGGGTTAGTTAATTGAACCAAGCATTGGCAGGCGACATGGGGGATTATTGCGGATGATTGCGGCTGCAATCTGCCCTCGGCTGCCAAGAAAACAAGAAAACATTATTAATGATGGGACGGAAACGAACCAACTGGAGGTGGGTGCAGGGGATATGGCGGGATGAGCAGCAGTTGGGAGCGCTACACGCGACGGAGAATATTTTGGGGGTTTGATGTGGTAGCACGACATTGCATTTGGGGAGACTGTATCTGTCCGCACGGTATTCGTACCCGTACCCACTCGTGTCGATGCCAGGTTGCCGTTGTCGGACAATGACTTGGAGAATGGATCGGTTAAGACCAGGCCGAGGGGTCCAACTTTAAACTAATAAGAGGGAGAAGGAAAAAGAGGAACCTGTCCCATCGCCGGGCAAAGAGGAACGTTCTCAGGATGGGTGCTCCACCTGTCACTGAAGGAGAAACCGGCCAAGGGAGGGGGGATTCCCTGGCGTAGCGGGCCGCAGCGGATTAGGAAGTTCGGACAGAAACGTCGTGGGGTGGGCAAAGGTAGATAAGATGGACAATTTGGGATATGTCAGCAACTGTGTACATGGGCATGCAGCGTGGAATACGTGTGAGAGAAATGTGAATAATGCCTCCTTGGTCTGGATAGCTCCAGTGATGTACATAGTGCAGCTGCGGTTGGGGGTGTTGGTGTCCAGCGTGGGTCGGAGGAGGGGGGAATAATGGGGGAGGGGAGAGTTATAGTGCTGCCTGCATCGCGCGCATGGCATCACACATCACATCACGGCCCTGCGGTGCGCTGCATATTGCGCTGGCTGACAGGACGGATGATGGGATGGGAGTCGTTCGACAGACCCTGCCGAGGCCCCCTCCCTGCCATTGATTGAAGATTTTAGCATGGCTGAATCCCCCTCCTTCCAAACGGTTGAACCTTTTCCTCTCTCTCCCTTTCTCCCACCCCAAAACTTGCTTCTTTGTCTTCTCCCCTTCTCCTCTGCCCCTCGCATCCACTCTGGGACGAGTTACGGTCAAGGAAAACAAGAAATCCGAAAAAAGAAACAAACGCCGCCTTTTCGCATCAGCCGAGCAGACGTGGTCGACACGCCACGGCTGGAAAAAGCGACGAGCCAACACGCCGCAGGGCAAAGCACGTTGCTTTGTACAGACTACGTGACAGGTTGGGGCCGCGGGCAGCTCGACAGGGCGGTACAGCCCAGCTCAGTACCTCACAGGTGCTCGTTTCGCAAGCCCGCTCTTAGCGCACGGCGAGCCCACCAACTTAGCGACTTTTCCGGCGGTCCGTGGTGAAGCAAGCACCCGGGGATCCAGCGAGCCAGCATCCTACCTATCCAGCACCCAGCATCCCATCCAGCAGAGCGCCGCCGCCTTTGCCACCCCCCGCCCGCGCCGCCCCTCCCCTCCCTGTCTGCAGAGGGGGACTCCGTTTAATCCCCACCCGCCGCTGACTCCCCCAGCACAGCGCCCAGCACCCAGCACCTCAGGGCCCTGTCGCAGCTCGCCTCGTGGCCCGACAAGCAGGTACCGGCCTGGACGTGTGTGTGTGCTGTAATCGAATCGGTCGGGGGCCAGGCCAGAAGAAAGAAAGTCTGAGTCTCACATTCAGACTGAGTTTGAGCCCGAGTCGCGGAAGCACGCGTCTGAGCGGACGAGGCTGCCGGTTTACTAAACAATCCTGCTCTGCCCTCTTTTTGTTTTTTCATCTCCTCCCCAAAAGAGTTCAGGGCGAGCTACTGCCCACAGCACCAAGGAACAAGGACGGACCACCAACCAGTCCAGTCCAGTCCACAAACGAGCCGTTTGATCACCATCACACGGTATACGGGCCAATCGCTGCCTCAGGCACCAACACCCCCAGGGAAAAAAGAGGCACGCACCCTCACTCGAAGCACGCACGCACGCACGCAGGCATTCGCGGAGTAGCGCCCCCGGCCCCCAGTCCGTCTCATTCCCATCCAATGGACCAGTCTCATTCCCAGGCCCCGGCTCAGGCTCACCCCGAGGCTGCTGCTGCTGCTGCTGCCGCCGCTGCTCATCAATCCTTGGACTCGTTTTCCTCTGCTACTACAACTACGACATCGTCGGTAGTCACTGCTCCGTCTGCTGCTCCGTCTGCCTCCCATTCCCCTTCTCCCTCCCACTCAGAGCCGCCCTCGGTCCCCGTCTCCGTCACCAAGCCGCACGTCGAGGCGACGACAACGACGTCAGTCCCGTCTGAGCCCGAGCTCGCCCTTGCGACGGCGCCGTCGTCATCCTCCATCATCCTGCCCCCGTCCGACGCTTTGTCATCAACTTCTCCCACCTCCCATCACTCTCATTCTCACCATCACCACCATCCTTCGCTCTCTTCCCAGTCACCACCCTCTCCCTCATCTGCACACAAGCGCTCTCGCTCGCGCAGCCTCCACCTCCTACAGGCCCTCCGCCCGCGCCTCAGCCACCAACGCCAGCCCAGCGCCGACGAGGCCCGCCAGTCCGACACCTCTCCCGCACGTCTGCGTCGAACATGGAATCGACTGCTTGACCGAACCACCAAACCCGTCGTCACTCCTGTCGCTTCCGTCCACTCTGATTCCTCCGGCACAGTCGCTATGCCTCCCTCAAAAACTTCCAATGGCTCTGGCGGCCAGGTCAGCCATCGCCTGCGCAGCTTTTTCCGCATGAACACGAGCAGCAGCACCGGCAGCGGCTCCAGCGACAAGGAGAAGGAGAAGTCGTCCACCCACCTCGCCACACCCGATGCCGGCTCCAAGTCGTCCAGGCACACCAAGTTCTTTAGTAATACTGTTGGTCGTCTCCGCGCCCACACCGTTGCCAGCGAGGGCAACCAGCTCGAGGAGGCCATGAGCCCGACTGCCCATGCTAATCCTTACTTTGCCCACCAGGGTCAGCCAGGTCTGCGTCACCACAACGCCGGCTCGGTGCCCCCCAGCCCTCCCGACACCCCGACCCTGAAGATCCAGGGCCCCGACGGCGTCACCGCTGAGCAGGCCACCAGCGAGACCAAGGAGGAATTGGCCCGGAGGTTGAGAAGAGTTGCTAGTGCCCCCAACGCCCAGGGCCTCTTCACCAAGGGCGGCGAGGCCAATGGCGAGCGCCCGGCCACCGCTGAGCTGGGCAAAGACCCTCTCATCTCCCACGCCGGCACCGGCTCACTGGGTCTCGTCGACTCCAACGCCAACAAGTCGGACAGCGACCTCAAGAGCCTCGACGCCAATGCCAGCGAGGACGTCTTGGCTGCTCTGCCCGCTCCCCACACGGCCATGGCCTTCCGCAGAACGTACAGCTCCAATTCCATCAAGGTTAGGAACGTTGAGGTGGGCCCGTCGAGTTTCGACAAGATTAAGCTTATCGGCAAGGGAGATGTTGGAAAGGTATATCTGGTGAGAGAAAAGAAGAGCAGCCGGCTGTACGCCATGAAGAGTATGTCTTGCGCCCCCCTCGTAGCAGCCACACTGTTTTGTTGCTAACTATCTGCAGTACTCAGCAAGAAGGAAATGATCAAGCGCAACAAGATTAAGCGTGCGCTTGCTGAGCAGGAAATTCTCGCCACCAGCAACCACCCCTTCATCGTGACGCTGTACCATTCGTTCCAGTCGGAGGACTATCTCTACCTGTGCATGGAATACTGCAGCGGTGGAGAGTTCTTCCGCGCTCTTCAGACGCGCCCTGGAAAGTGCATTCCCGAAGAAGATGCTCGTTTCTACGCCGCCGAGGTGACGGCCGCTCTGGAGTACCTGCATCTGATGGGCTTCATCTACCGTGATCTGAAGCCAGAGAGTGAGTTTGAACGGATCCGGCTACTGAATCTTAAATCTAACATTTTTGCGCCTAGACATTCTCCTTCACCAGTCCGGACACATCATGCTGTCAGACTTTGACTTGTCTAAGCAGTCTGACCCCGGTGGCAAGCCCACCATGATTGTTGGAAAGAACGGCGCTAGGACAGATCAGCTCCCGACCATCGACACCCGATCGTGCATTGCCAACTTCCGAACCAACTCGTTTGTCGGTACCGAAGAGTACATCGCGCCAGAGGTTATCAAGGGTAGCGGCCACACCAGCGCTGTGGATTGGTGGACGCTGGGTATTCTCATCTACGAGATGCTTTACGGCACCACGCCCTTCAAGGGCAAGAACCGCAATGCCACTTTCGCCAACATTCTGCGGGAGGACATTCCTTTCCCCGACCACGCTGGGGCGCCCCAAATCTCCAAGTAGGTTTTTTTTGCTTATCTAGTGCCGGTTGAGCGTGGCTGACAAATCATGACAGCTTGTGTAAATCCCTAATTAGGAAACTCCTCATCAAGGACGAAAACCGCCGACTGGGAGCCCGTGCTGGCGCCTCGGATATCAAGGTGCACCCCTTTTTCCGAACGACGCAGTGGGCCTTGATTCGACACATGAAGCCTCCGATTGTGCCGCACGCCGGCCGCGGCATCGACACGGTCAACTTCCGGAATGTGAAGGAGAGCGAGAGTGTCGATCTGAGTGGATCCAGGATGAAGGGCGTTCCCTTGGACAGTGGACTTTCGACACCGGGCGGAGACATTGCGGACCCCTTCCTCGAGTTCAACAGCGTGACGCTTCACCACGACGGAGACGACGACAGTCACCACCAACACCACCTTGGCCACGATTTGCACAACGGAAAGCCCTGAGCGTAAACTGCGCCAGAAACAATATGGGGGGCGGGAGAGGCGTCGCCTGTGCGCTGGCGCGAGTCAGTCTGGGCTCCATTATTTGGCGGGTCGCCCAAACCATCTCTTACATGTGTACACGTGCGAAATGATTGATTCTTTTTTGAATTCTTGTATTGGGGGCGCACTTTTTGTCGTGCATTTTCAGCATCATCCGAATTACAACCACTCATTTGAAGGAAGGAAGAAGAATGAATTCAGAAGCGTATGAGCAGCAGCACCAAGCGGACAGATTGCGGGATAATGCCCTGGGGAGAACTCGACAGACAGCCCGGGCAACCCAGGATTGATGGGAAGGGAATGGGAGGAAGCCAGATGTGGGAGGAATATGCTCGGCATTCATTTCATGGTTTTTGTGCTGTCAAAATGGCGTCGGTCTGGTCTGGCGTTTCGGGAAGAGCGGGAAAGAAAGAAAGCAATGATATGTACAGTCTTGACCAGTCCACGAAGATGAGGAGCACGTGAGAAATTTACCAATAGAACAAAGGGTACTGTCTTTCCACTCTGAACAACTGCCGTACCGTGTGTTCTTGTTTCCTGGCGAGGCCCCAAGTCGCGTGGGCCGCTATCAAGTCGAGATAAATGGGGTCGCTGGTCAGATGGCCGCTACTGGTGCTTGCACATGACCCAATAGCGACACCACGGCCTGGTGCGCTTATGGAGGCGCAGGTGTGCATCTGCCTAGTTTAAAGTCTTGGGGTCTCACATTTGTCACCTACAAGGCGTGGGCTCCGCGGGTGCTCTTGTCGCGGATGTGCCTTGAGGATGTTTCGCATGATATGGCCGGTGTGTTCATGGGATCCAAGGTGTGTGCAGTCATAGATAGCAAAGTTGGGTCAAACAAGAGGCTCAAAAGGCGCCGCCATCTTCTCTTTAGCCTCTCGGCCGGGGCTTGGGACTTGTTCTTGTTTTGTAAAACATTCCGCGGTACCTATTTTCGCTCCCAAGTCTACTTTTAAAGTTGTTTCCCCTTGTTTACAAACACGTGGAACGTCAACACAAAACTGGTCCTTTCTTCGCTATACATCTTTTTTTCTTGTTTCACGTTTCAACATGTCGAGGCATCGTCCGGCCTCAGAGACGCGGGGCCGGCACCGGTCGAGTCGGCGACGGTCGGAAGAGCGGGGCAGCCGGGGTTCCGACATGCTCACTCGGCCGTACGTGCTCGAGTGGTACGCGCAGACGTGCCGGCAGAGAGACATCGGGAGCCTGGACGAGCTGAGAGACGAGATGGGTATCCCCGAAAGGAACGGCTGGAGGAGGTTGGTGGTTATGAGAGGCGGCGAGGGCGACATGGACGGGATCCCAGGCGTCGAGTTTGCAGACGGGCGAAGCAGGAGGACGAGGAGGACCGCCTGGGCGCTCGAGTACCCTGAGATGGAGTACAAGGAGTTGACGCCGTCGGAGCAAGCGAGCAACGCGGGAAGAGAGCAGAGCGGTAATGAAGAACAGGGGGAGAAGAGGGACTCACGGCAGGAGATTCGACTCTGCAGAGCTGCGCTATCGTCCAACACTCGCATTCCCATTCTTCTAATCGACGGCCTGCCTCCGCCTATAGCTCCTCGCCCATCTCATCGCTCCCACCGCCGCACGCAGTCCAGCTCGGGCAGGCATTATCCGGCAGAGACAAAGCAGCAGCTGGACAGGTCGGAGCTGGAACTCTCACTTCTTGACACACTGGGCGACTCCCGCGGCCTAGAGGACATTCTCTCGGAGCTGGCGTACGACTCGTGGCTGGACGTGCTGGATGCGCTGCCCCCACGTGAGAGCGACTCGGTCGAGGTGCTCTGGGCGCTGGTGCAGGCCATCGAGTCCAACGCCGACACCATGAAGCGCTTGGAGAGGCAGGCAGGTAATGTGTCGAATGCAGGCGTAACATCAGACGACTGGACCGACCTCGCGAACCGTCTGCACCGCCGCATGCAGCTCTCCGTGTCCATGACGGTGCGCACGCAGCAGCAGCAAGGCCCCGACAACTCCAACTCGCGCAGACTCGACCGCATCACGTACCTGGGCGGCCTCATGCTCCCGCTCACCATTGTTTCCGGCGTGCTGTCAATAGAAGGCAAATACGGTCCTGGGGGTGCGGCGTTTTGGGTGTTTTGGGTGGCTTCAGCGCTGTGTTCCGTGCTTACCATCCTCGTTATATACGCCGACCACCTGCGCAGCCTGGACGTGTGGATGGAGGTGGCGGCGACGGAGGTTTTCGAGATGGGACCCTCGGGCGGGCTCCATGTGCTCAGGCACCACCACCGCCGGGGCCGCGGCAAGCATAGACAGGGCCGCGACGACGGCATCATCGAGGCCGCCAGTAATTCGGGGAGCAACGGGGAGGCCAGGATAGCTTCGGCGCCGGATGGCGGAGTATATGTAGTGCAGCGCAGGGGAGACGGGACCAACGGACGCGCGTGGAGGAGGAGGGAGCTCGGGTGGGCTGGCGCCATGCTCAAGATGAGCGGCTGGTATCGGTGGCGAGGGAGCCCGGGCCTCGAGTTTAGGATGCCCGGGCGCTGGGAGGAAAAGATGTCAGGTCTTTTGTATTCATAGTCTTTGGGCAAGCATAGATGGGTATATAGATGTAATTCCGCGTATGATACCACTGATAGTAACCTAGCCTAGTGTTTAATGACGTTCTTGATTCAGTTGACATAGGTGCTGAGCCCTGACCAAACACCTGGACGTGGTTCTATTTCATCGCCGAACCAACAAAGGAAGTGATTCTTTATTAGGCAAAGCAAATAACAGCGGGGGCATACAGTAAGTGCCGAGCTTGCGAGGAGGGCCCGCGGCAGCGCCCCCAGAGGGCCGCCGGAGGCAAAGCTCGCCGCAAACGGGAAAGCGAACGGATACAGCTCTAAAAGCCGAACACAATTACAATAGAAGCTAATAGTAGCAGCAGTGGCGGAACAGGGACGAGCTTGCCACAGAAGAGGAGGGCGATGTATGCGGGTGGGTGTATAGGAAGCCTCGAGGTTGCCTGGTGACAAGGCGGATATTACATCAGTTTAGTCCAAGCATATAATAGAATGCGGTTGTCGTGTATACAGCAAGCGCCGCAAGTCTGGAGTTATGTGCAGTGTTTACGACAACTCGGCTGTAGTTGTGTATAGAAAATAAACTGAGATACTGCTATGCAGTATAATATCTTGGCATACTCGTGTTTATTATAACTCCTCGCTGTCTCTTTCTTTATTTTATTTGCCATCTTATGGTCTTAACCCTAGACGGTAAATTATTCGGTGATGCCAAACTGTTGACCAACAACTGTCTCTGCAATACGAGGCTGGAGATGCCGGCCCAACAACCAACCTGCATGCAGGGGTAAAAATTTTGGCCCAATTGCTTGTCGACTTTTGGTGTGCCAAAAAAAGTATGGTTACCTGGATAAATGAGGCCCAATCAATTCAACGAATGGTAAGCTTCTCTTTCTTTTGCCAGGTTTATTGTGCAGCTTTCCTATCGCTCTCCAATAGTCGTCTTACAACAGCCGCCGCCCCGTCCGCATCTGCAACCGCAGCAGGGCGTGTCGCTGATTTGTCGCAAGTTGGACCCGAGCCGCCACACTGGAGAAGCAAAGCGGGACCCCACGGTTAATTGGATGTTGGGCCGTTTCGCCCGCCGTGCATCTGTGTAGCCGTTGTTTGGGTTGCGCAGGTTGCTCGCTTGGCAATCAAATACTGACTGTCCTCTGGCCTGGCCACAACTTCAATTCCATGTCTCGACGCAATTTCTTTTAGTCGCATAAAAAGCAAAGTATGGCACACCTGGAAAGAATACTTCACGAAGTGCCCTTCCACTCCCGGGAGCTTGTCACCATTAATTATGTCGAGAATGTGAATGCATCAGGCCAATCGCGCATGCACATCGGCAACGCGACTTATCTAGGCTCGTCACATCAGAATGAAGATAGCGGGCGCCCCGAGCCCATTGACGAAAAGAGCGGCCCGTATTGGATTGTCCCTTTTGGCCGCAACAAAGACTTCATTGGTCGCAAATCGCTCTTGTCGACCATTCTGACGACTATCCCCCCAGACGCGGACAAGGATGCTTGCCAACACACGGCCATCGAGGGCCTTGGTGGTATTGGAAAGACACAGATCGCTCTCGAGGCCGTCTTCCAGTTTCGGGAAAGCCACAAGGACTGTTCCGTCTTTTGGATCTCCGCCCTTGATGCTGCCTCAGTTGAGAATGCCTATCGGGATATTGGCCAGCGGCTGAAGGTCAATGGCATCAACAATCCTACCGCAGATGTCAAGTTTCTTGTGAAAAACGCCCTGAGCGAGACGTCTATCCAGTGGCTGTTGGTCATCGATAATGCTGATGATGTGGACTTGCTATTTGGTGCCGACACTTCATCGTTGGCCAACTATCTCCCGTCAAGCCACAATGGCTCTATTCTGTTTACAACAAGGAGCCACGATGTTGCCATGGAGCTAGATATCTCGAAAGCCAACATCATCTCGGTTCCTGGGATGGACAGATCAGAAGCCCATCAGATGTTGTTGGCAGCCTCGCGCGACGATCAGATAAACGACCCCGAGAGCACAGAAAAGCTTCTTGACTTCTTGGCTGATGTACCGCTTGCAATCAAGCAGGCCGCTTCATATATGGAACGCGTTGGCATCACAACGACCGAATACTTGGAGTACTGCCACTCGAGTGATTCGAGACTCATCAAGCTCTTAACCAGCAACTTTGCTGACCGAACTCGCTACCCGAACTCCCGAAACCCTGTCGCCACAACATGGTTAATCTCATTCCAACACATCTCAGATACCAGCCCCTTTGCGGCCAAATACCTTCAATTTATGTCATTGCTTTCCGAGAAGAACATCCCAATAAGCCTCTTACCCGAAACAGCAGAGCTGGATCTAAAAGAGGCTCTCCAGATCCTGACATCATACGCCTTTATCTCCAAAAGGCCAGGCCAACAAGCGTATGATATGCATAGACTTGTCAGATTAGTTGTGCGAAATTGGCTTCATCAACACGAGGATGCAGAGACAACTTACACATCTATGATACAACACTTGTGCAAAAAGTTTAGACGCCCTACGCGTGATAATATGGAGTCTTGGAGCGAATTTATACCACATTTAATAAATGCGGTACACAGTGAGATCGAATGCCGAGATGTGCGATTTCTGATATGTCTTATCTCTGATGTGGCACAAGGATGCTACATTCTGGGAAATTATCAACAGAGTGAAACTTTACAACGTAAAGGGCTCGAGATATCAATTAATATTTATGGCAAAGATCATTACCATACAGCGGATATCATGACTAACTTGGGGGTGACACTGGACGACCGGGGAAAGTACGATGAGGCGACAGCAATATATGAACAAGTATTAAAATTTCACGAAAAGACGACCGGGACAACAAGCGAGGACACTCTGAGGAGCATGAACAACCTTTCTCTCTGCCTTCGCAAATCAGGCAGACTGAAAGAAGCGGCAGATTTGCAAGAGCGGTCTTTGGATCTACACAAGAAGGTGTTCGGGGAGCGGCACCCGGATGCTCTGCAAGCAGCGCGGGTAATGGCAGGCATTTTGGACGAACAAGGAAGGATTATGGAAGGGACTGAAATGAGGCAGCAAGTCTCGGAGCTGTGTGAAGCGATTTTTGGAAAAGATGACGCCGCGACATTGCATAGCAAGCATAACTTTGCCTGTTCGCTTATCAGACTTGGGCGATACCAAGAAGCGGAGAGATTGCTCCAGGAAAATCTAATCGCCTATGAAAAGATATTTGGTGAAATGCACCCCGACACCTTGGCATGCCGAAGTGCTGCTGCAAGTGTGCTTCAGAGCCGAGGAATGCTCCAGGAAGCCAGAGAGATGAGCTGGAAGGTATTGAGCCTTCAACAAGAAGTGCTCGGAAAGGATCACCCCGTAACACTGAGAAGTGCTGTGCTATATGCAGATATAGCTCGCAACCTAGGAGATGTCCAAGAGGCTGAGAAGATGCTGCAGCAAACATGGAGGCTGCAACAGCTGGTTGTTGGAAACGAACACGTTGATACCCTGGCAACCAGCCATTTACTCGCGCACGTACTGTCGCGTCAAGAGAGATGGCAAGAGGCAGAGACCGTTTTTCGACAAACAACGGATTCAAGGAGAACACGGCTTGGAAGCGAGCACCCTGATACACTGTCGAGCATGCACGCCCTCGCCGACGCACTAGCACAGCAAGGAAAACACCAAGAAGCAGAGCCGATCTTTTGCCAGACACTGGACTCGAGCGTGAAGGCACTTGGGAGAGGCCATCCCGATACACTGGCCATCGAGTGCGCGCTGGCACATGGGCTTGCGCAGCAGGACAGGCTTGGAGAGGCGGAAACCGTGCTCAAGCAGACACTGGACGCGAGCACATCGGCACTCGGAAGAGACAATGCCGGAACCCTCTCCGCCATGCACGCCTTGGCGGATGTAACGGCGCGACAGGGCAAGCTGCAAGAAGCAAAGGCCATCGCCCAGCAGGCTCTGGAGCTCAGGATCAAAGCGTACGGAAGAGGCCACGGCCGCACGCAAGCAACTGCGCGCCTGCTCGAGCGCGTGGACAAGGAACTGGGCAGACCCAAAGCGGCAGCTCTGGGAGGGAACAAGTCAGAGCCTGCAGAGACAACACGCAAGAAGCGCCGTGGCATGAGTCTTCTTGGAAGCGTGTTGGGGCTACGAAAAAGTTGAGTCAAATCCCAAAAGATACTGGATTGATGGATGACGGAAAGTACATGGTCTTTTTTTTTTTTTTTCTTTTTTTCTCCCTCCGTATTGCAGAGACAGTTATTAGTCAACAGTTTAGCATAGCCTAATAATTCGCCTTATGGAATTAAGACCATAAGATAACAAATAAAATAAAATAAAATAAACCAAAAAAGATAATAAGGAGTTATAATATATACAAGGATTTCAAGATATTATATGGCATGGTATTATGTCGGTTTATTTCCCATACACAACTCAGCCGAGTTGTCGTAAACACTACCCCGGCTCGCAGCAATTGACGCACGACGTGAGGACCACCACTTTCAGCCCCGGGTCTGATTAGGATGTCAACTGACCTTGGATACAAGTAACGTAAAATTTCCTTTGCATGCATTTATTTTTAATCTTTCTTCTTCTTTTTTTTTTCACGTTAAAAACACAGTCTTCTCTTGTTTAGGCCCAAAGGTACTGACTCAAAGCCAATGTCTTGCTACTATGCGAGCTGGTATTTTTTGCTCGGATGCAAACTAGATGCAAAGAGCCTCCCTCCAGTCTCCATTTGGACAGCACTATATTCTTTCAATGCCCTGTGATAGATTACATCAGATTACATTCTTTCCTCTGCCCAAGCCAATTCACAAATCATACATGATGCCTTTCCTTATGCTAATTGGTCTCGAAAGACTAGCCTACTTTGGTACAAACATACAAACACAAAAAAAAACCCAAGTGATGGTACAACTCCTTTCTCTTAGTTAGACAAGATTACACGCGGTCAACGCTGGTTCGTCGGTTCCCGAGACCAATCTTTTCCTTTCCATCCATCCATGGTCGAAGACACTCGGGCACCGCCACTGTCTTGGTGTCCTCGTCCCACCCATTCTCGAGAAGGGCGGCCAAAACACGTGGCACGGCCAGGGCAGTACCGTTTGCGGTCCAGGGGAATGTCATGCGGCCGTCGACGCGGGTTCGAGTGCTCAATCGGCGGCTCTGGTAGTCGGTACAGAGACTGGTCGACGTCACTTCGCCCCATCCCTCTTTTCGGCTGGGAAAGAAGGCCTCGATATCCACCTTGCGGGTGGCTGAAGCGCCCAAGTCGTGGGATGGCATAGAGAGAACCTGGCAGTACAGACCCAACGAAGAGAGAATCTCGGTTTGCATGTCGAGCATCTCTTCAAAAGCCTCCATGCCTTGGATCTCTTCCGGTAGTGTCCAGGCAAACATCTCAACCTTTGTGAACTCGTGCACACGGTACAAGCCTTTGGTGTCGGCGCCGCGGGCTCCAGCCTCGGCACGATAGCATCGCGAAACGGCGACACGCTTGAGGGGCAGGTCCTCCGAGTCAATTGTAGTGCTGGCCTTCATGCCAGCGAGAGCAATCTCAGAGGTGCCAGTCAGGCACATCTCGGGCACACCGCGCTTGACGTCCTCAGCCGATTGAGCAATCGTGTACACCTGTTGGTCGCCGCTGTCGTCGCGGGGCTGAAAGCCGCACGCAGCGCCAATGTGGCTGTAGACCATGCTTGGAGGAGAGACCTGGGTCCAACCGTGTCGGGTGGCGACAGCGAGGGCGTACTGAATGAGGGCCTGCTCTAGCTGGGCGGCCTCGCCGAGGAGATAGTACCAGCCCCAACCAGAGGCCGTGGCCGCGCCCGCAAAGTCCATGATGCCGAGCTCAGAGCCAATGTGGACATGGGAGCGCCACATCTTGTCCTCGGGGGACTCTGTAAAGACGGGCGGGTCGTTGATGTGGCTCAGCACCTTGGGCTCAGAGCCGCGGGGCGTATCACTGCTGGTGAGGTTGGGGAGCTCAAGGGCGAGTTCCTCCATCTGGGCGACGGCCTGCGACTCGCCCTTTTCGATGACAGACAGCTCCTGCTTCAGCTTTCGGGCCTCCTCTTGGATCTGTTCTCGGCTCATCTGCCGCAGCTCCTGCATTTCCTCATCGTCGGCGCTGGTGGCGGGGTTAGAAAGCTGTCGGCGCAGCAGGTTAGAGCGCTCGCGCAGGGTGCGGCCCTCGCGCTGCAGTTCCTGCCATCTTGCGTGCAGCTCGAGGATCTTGGCTGGGTTCTGCGATTGGCGCTTGTAGTTGCGCTCCAGGCATGTCTGCTCGTAGAGCTCTGGGTTCTGGCGGATGTGCTTGATGTCGATGATGGGTTTTGGCGCCGTCGTCGGCCGCTTGACGTCGCCAAAGCAGCGGGCCAATGCTGTGCGAGGCCGGGGCGCTAGGTTGCGACACCTCAGACGGCTCAATGCTCTGTTCATTGTGGGCTGCGCACTTGAACTGAGCCTCCTATTGCTCTTGGCTAACCTTGACGTCGTTGTAACTTTGGCGTGAGATGTGAGGCTCGCAGGGTGGGCTGCGATATGCAATTATCCGATGCCCTCGCCGATCCACTCCCGACTCCTCCCTCCTGCAGCAGCCGTTGCAAAGCGCCCGCAGCCCCAGCTAGCCGGCCTATTTCCAGCGAGACTTCAGTCACATGTAGAAAGCCAGTGCCTGTGATTGGGGGTATAACATTGGCCATCCGAATCTAATAAGTCTCTAACCTGCGCTATCCAAAACGTCCTTGTTCCCTAGAATAGATCTTGAATTCTAGGAACCATTCTCGTCATGATGGCATCCATGTCGTAAACGTGCATCTCGTCCATTGAAAGAAAAGTAGGGCCGATTGCCGCGACCATCACGCCACCATTTGACGTCTGATAAGGACGTGTGCAATACTTAAAAACCAAGCGTCTTTTTACAGATATCCCCAGGTGCCCAGGGTCCACGTCCCATGGTGCCCTCCACCTCCTCCTCGCCCCGCTGTCATGCTGTGTCTTTGCTGAGTCTTGACATCCACCTCGCTGGGTCGAGATGCTCCACCTGCACCCTGCTGTATCCAAATCTCTCGGTCAATCATGGCCATTGCAGGCACTTTCAATTGGCATAGCAGACTGCCTCCGGTCCACGCCCCCAGAGAGTTTAGAACGCGGAATTGGCCATGCATCTGTGGCGTGGTATCCTTTTGGCGCGCCACTTTGGCATCGATAGGGTCATGCTCCGGTTTAGCATCTGCAGCCTTGCTTAGTTGAGGTTTTTGTTCGTCTCCCCCATCAGAAGAGGAGGAATCGGTTTCGGACGCCGAACTGCTTGACCTTCGTTGCAGCTTGGGGTTGTTCCTCAGCTGGTCCACGCCTTTGCCTACCACTGGCGCCCATCCTCGCTTATCAACCATGGCTGTGACATCGTCGATGATGCGCTGTTTGATGCCCAAAATATTGGAACATCCTCCAGCAAAGACTATCCGGGACATGCAGGTGGCTCGCACATCCATTGGTAGTTGCAGAAGGTGCTGGTAAATCAGCAGGTGGACAGGAAGCTCATGGTCGTCAAAAGTCGACTGAGCTGCTGAAGGGTCAAAGAATGTGTCGTCGCATATCTCTGCCAGCTTCTCAAAAGGAATCTCCAAAGTGGATGGCGGGCTTGTTGAAGTAATAGGCACGGACGCCACGCCGGTTTGAGATCCTGCATGTGACCCCTCATCCTCGGTCTCGTCTTGTTCTTCCACTGTTTCCAGTTGGGCCGATTGTCTTTGAGATGATCCAGACGCCGATGGTCTACACCACATGAGGCGACGCAATATGTCGTCGCATTGCTCAAATGTGACAACCTTGGGTTCATTTTCGTTGATGTCTTTGGTTCCTCGCATTAAGGTATGAATGCCCTTATACAGTTCATCCAACAGGAGCTTCCCTCCTCTGATAGTTCGCGTGCTTTTGACCTCGCGATATTCATACACACTGGTGACAACTGTTTCGGTCCAGCCCATGTCAACAACCAAGGCAGACCGAATGCCTGCTGAGACAGCTGACATGACTGGTGCAGACATTAGAGAAATAGTCGGAGCCTGGAACCGGTTGAATAGTGTGTCCAGTGTGGCTGTTAGTAATGGGACTGGCACAGCCGGGTCCAATACCAGACCTAATCTCCTAGGCCGTGAATCAATGAGAAGACATCTAGGTTTCATATGAGCACGTGTCACAGGGCAAATTAGACAAGACATACCTCGTAAACGCATCTCGCACTGCACGTTCAAGCTTATCTTGGAATAGTCCTAAATCCATATCCCTTAAGTCGTAGCGCCAAAACTCATGCTCAGGCGCCCAGTCCAGTCCGGCATACTCAGTTGACCCCTGCCATGTCCTGAAATCGCCAACTCTCCGTTGGCTTTCGGGGCCGCACAGCACCGTCGCCTTGGGGTGAGAGTCGCCGGCAAAGCCCGCGCGGAGGTGCCGTGAGCCCAGCTCAATGACAACAACGTCGTCGTCTGCGCGAACAGCGGATGGCGAGCCAAAGGATGACGGCCCAATACTGGCGCGGTTGGGTGTGTGGGGTGTGGATGGCCCGGACTGTCCCTGGGAAGGGGTTCCTCCACGAATGCTGGCCACGCTCCGATGAGCCAGAGCTGGCCCTGCAGCACCAGAAGCCATGGCCGCGATGCGAAAGGCTGCTCCTCTTTGCTTTTTGAGGCGTTGCGCAAGCGAGACCTCGTCCTTGTCGTGAATTGGGCTGGTCGGTGCTGTCACTTCGTGCGCGTCTTTGGTTGGCCGGCGAAAGCTGTGGCATCGGCATTTACAGTGCCGATTCGCCGATAAATCAACAGTTGCACTGGTAACCGCAGTGACGTGGGGAATCGTGAACTTCCTTCTGACAATTCAACCACAACCAAGCATTGGCCCGAGGGGCTATATTCGCTTCAAATGGGCATCAAAGGGTCAGTACTTGCCTTCGCACTTCCGAAATTATTCTTCTAAACCTTTGCAGTGTCTACAAAGAGCTCGGCCCCGGCCAACGGGTCGCCCTTTCGAAGCTCGCCGCCGACAGCTTCGTGAATTCCAATCGCCCATTCAGGATCGCCATCGACATTGCCATCTGGCAATTCCAAAACCAGGCAGCGCGAGGTATGCTGATTCCACTACTCTCCCTCCAAAGTACCTATTTTAATCGCAATCCAGGTGGAACCAATCCTGCCATCAGGACCCTTTTTTATCGTCTCACTCGACTCCTCGGAACGCCCATCGAGCCCATCTTCGTTTTTGACGGACCCAAAAAGCCAGCATTCAAACGAAACAAGAGAGCCGGCCGCGGGGATGCACTTGCAAGCGCTCAGGCAAAAAGATTGATCAAGCTGTTTGGGTTTGCGATACACGATGCGCCAGGCGAGGCGGAGGCGGAATGTGCTCTCCTGCAACGACAGGGCATTGTCGATGCGGTTCTCAGCGAAGACGTGGATACCATAATGTTTGGATGTACTCGAATGCTACGCAATTGGTCTGCAGAAGGCAAGGGCAATACCCCCACGCATGTGTCGCTCTATGACTCCGAAGACATGAGCATCAAGGAACTGGGACTCGGCAGGGAAGGAATGGTTCTGATTGCACTCATGAGCGGTGGTGACTACCTTCCAGATGGAATCCCTGGATGTGGCGTCAAAGTCGCATGCGAGGCCGCTAAAGCTGGTTTTGGAAGGTCAATATGTCGTCTTAAAGCGTCTGACACGACTGGAATCCAAAGCTGGAGGGCATCTCTCATTCACGAACTGAGAACAAATGAAAAGGGCTGTTTCCGGACCAAGCACAAGGCATTAACAATACCTGAGGATTTCCCCAACCTCGAAGTCCTACGATACTACACTCATCCCGTCGTATCGCCACAGTCCGTCATTGATGGAGTCCGAGAAAAGTTCAAAGAGAAGCGTGAGATGCACCTCGAAGCTCTGAGAGAGTTTACCAGAGAGACATTTGGATGGGATTTCAAAATTGGAGCCATCAAGTTCATTCGCGTGCTTGGTCAGGCGCGCCTAGTCAGCCATATCCTTGAACAAAACAACAGAGGAGATCATGTCAAGCGGATATCAGGTCGCAGAGCACACTTCACTACAGATGCCACACAGGAGCTTCGCCTGTCATATATACCCCAAGATCTTGTTCCAATCGACCTATCAAAGGAAGTGGAGGAAGAAATATCGTCTAGTCGGGACGGTCTGGCTCTCAACAGCGATGATGAATATGAGGGAGGCGGCGATGAGGCGGGCACCAAGGTAACGGGGAAAGTCTATGACCCTTCCAAGCCCGATCTTGCCTGGGTACTAGAAGCAGTAGCCAAGCACAGTGTGCCAGCTATGGTTGACGAGTTTGAGACGGCTGAAAGCGCAAAGGCAAGTAAGGCAGCCAAAGCAACCCGAAAGGCGGCAGCCAAGAAAACTGCCAGTTCCAAGACCAAGGATGCTGCCATGCCTGCTGGAGCCCTCGACCGATTCGTGACTGTCAAAAAGGTAGTTTCAGCAGACACGGCAATCTCAAAGACGAATAAGAAGCCGTCGCCAGCCTCATCGCCCAAAAAATCACCTCGGAGATCACCTCCAACAACTATTTCTACACCAAGGCGGCTACGAATCCCATCTCCGCTGGAGTCAAGTAAGCAACCCACCGCCTCAACAAGCCCGAGCCCAGTCAAAGCGAGGACCTTTTGGACACTGGCTAGCTCACCGACTACGCCTAGAACCCGCCCTGCCCCAGTACATCAACAAGCGATTATCATCTCATCTAGCCCAGTCGGTCCGGCAGATTCACCTCCCCCCTCACCATCGCCTCGACCCCGAGTCGTTCCCCCTCCCCCTCAGGAACTGCCTGAGTCGGTGCGCTCAATACTGTCCGCGTGTGCTCCTACGGAGATGAGAGACGGAGAGCGACGCCCAACGGTAAAGCCTGCCCAAAAAGCCTCCACCTTCAGTTCGTCTCAACCCGTGAAAATGAAGCAAACCTCAATGGACGTGTTTGCAAGCAAGTTGAGCAAACCCAACAACAGTCAACCCGAACCGAACCGAGCCGCTCGGCCAAAAGTCGCACCCCCTCCACTTGATGATTTCGACGACTCGGACAGCGATTCGGAACTGGAGCCCCTCTCCTCTCTCCTTGCTCGTGCCTCGGCATCCCCTAGCAAACGGCAGAGTGATGTCATTTCTGTTAGCAGGAGCATCAGCCCCAGTCTTGCAGCCCCTGCGCGGAAGAAGAAGTTGTTCGTCCCGCAGACCAGAGCCGCGGGCTATGCCAACGAATTCGAATTCGATGATGAAAACATCAGCCGCCTGGCTGCTAGCGAGACCACTACGTCTTCACAGCATCATAGCGCTCTTGAGGAGGCAACTCAACAGAGCGACATCATCTACATTGATTTAACTGAGGATGACTAAAAATGGAGTACCAACACATTGGTCGTTTAATTCTTTTTTTCGGCGGCGTTATTTGGAACAAAGGGAATTCGGGACATGTCTTATGATGAATACGAATCAATGGGTCACCGGGTTGGGACATAAATGCATCGGATTACAATAGAGTATCGGTATTCGATATGAATAAATTACACACTTTTTGGTATCATTCCTCCGTCCCAAGTATAAACAACTATAGCTACCTTAATATACAATCCGTAATAATCCAATGTACGGGTAAGGAAATCCAGGTTGTCTGTCTCTTCGCCGCCTTTCCGCCGGTTTATATCCAACCCATATTTTATGATACCCAATCCCAAGTCCTCTTTAATTTATACACTTTTTTTTCAGTCTATTTTCCCTTGTTTTTTTATTTGTCTATACCCCTCCCATTTCCAAATCGGGGTCCACTTCTGTACCCAAATCTCTCTCTTCCAAAAACTTCCGTCCCATAAGATCATCAGGCAGATATGTTTGCCGCACAAGACCGTCCTTGTAGTTTGGTGGGTACTTGTACTCGGCGCCGTATCCAAGATCACGCATGAGGCGTGTTGGAGCGTTGCGCAAGTGTAAGGGTACGGGGAGACTAGCAACACCAGGCTCGCGCAGGGCAGCGTAGGCGTTATTCAAGGCACGATACGCCCGGGTGCTCTTCTTGGCAGCGCAGAGGGCCACGGTACAGTGGGCGAGAGGAATTCGAGCTTCGGGCATACCAATCTGTTGTGTGGCCGTGTAAGTGGCTGTGGCGAGGGGGAGGAGGGTGTTGTCTGCCAAGCCAACGTCTTCCGAAGCAATGACAACCATGCGACGAGCAATGAAGAGCGGATCCTCTCCGGACTGAAGCATGCGGGCCAAGTAGTACAAGGCCGCATCGGGGTCATTGCCACGGACAG
Source organism: Calonectria leucothoes (assembly GCA_002179835.1). NCBI lineage: Eukaryota > Fungi > Ascomycota > Sordariomycetes > Hypocreales > Nectriaceae > Calonectria > Calonectria leucothoes. The sequence continues at coordinate 54,515 of NAJI01000078.1, forward strand.
ACTTGTGAAAGGCAGAAATAGTGTCGTAGTGCTGATCACCGGCACGATCATAGACCAGCGTCTTGGTCAAAGAGGACTTAATGTCGTCCTGCGTAATGTCTTTGCGAGTGGTCAAAGGCAGAGCAAGCTCGAGGAGGTTCAGCGCAGTACGGGCGTCACCATCGGCGAAGCGCGCAAGGTATGCAATCATGTCGTCGTCGAGCAAAGGTGTGGATGGGTAGGTCGCCTCCTCTTCCTTGAGTGCCCGCTTTAGAATCAGGATTATATCCTCGGTGGTGAGGGACTTGAGCGTAAACGTTCGGCAGCGGGATAGTAGTGCGTTGGCGACCTTGAAGGACGGGTTCTCGGTAGTGGCGCCAATGAGGGTGACAGTACCGTCCTCGACGGGCTTGAGGAACACATCCTGCTGAGCCTTGTTGAACCGATGGATCTCGTCGCAAAATATGATGGTCTTGCGACCCGTCAGGGCCTCGTCGTTGGCAGCCTCCTGGAACAGCTTCTTGCACTCGCCAACCCCCGTACTGGTGGCGTTCAGCTCGATGAAGCGGCTGCCCACCATCTGGGCGATACATCGGGCAATGGTCGTTTTGCCCGTACCCGAACCTCCCCAGAGGATCATGGATGGCACATGGTTCTTCTGGATAAGGGACCTCAGGATACCTTCAGGCCCAACGAGGTCTTGTCCGAATACTTGGTCGAGGTTCCGTGGTCTCATTCGTTCGGCCAGTGGTGCTGATCGATGCGTCCTCGTCTTCTTGGTGACCCTTCCATCCCGGTCGTCCATTGTTGCTGCGGCCGACTCGCCATCCTTTGACTCTTCCACTGATTCGAGCTTGGTGGTGATTCCAATACTGTACCCAGCGCCCGGGCCCTCGTCAAATGTTCTCTTCTTCGCTGTCGCAGACTGCAGAGTCCCATTGACGATGGGCGTCAGGAGCTTGGCGCCATCTTGGGCAAGCTGCCTCTTGGCGGCTGGTGTCGAGAAGAAATTCGAGGCGGAGCGCTTCTGGGAGCCAGAAGGCGTTTGCGACTGAGCCTGGGACTGTGGCGGCGTTGGGTTCTTCTCCTTCTCCTTTTCCTTGTCGGCGATGAAGCTCGTACAGCCCGAGTCGATGTGGCTGTTGATCTCGGAAGGCTTTACAGGTTGGTTACAAATAGGGCAATCGACCGCCATCGTCAGGCTTTTCTGTTTTTTTGTCTCTTCTTCTGCGTCTTTTTGTCTTCTCGGAGTGAAATCGGGGAGTTGTCGGGATCGCGTTTATCGAGAGTGTTTGGGCATCATCCAAAGTGTCCAAGGCTAGCTTTGGCGCGCGACTGTGCGTATCCAAAATGTCATTTGTGGGTGAGGCAGCGAAAGTGGGAACGCGACCCGATGACGCGCAGTCACGCTTTCGTCTTAATAGGTACGTACCTTTTTTTTGCACCCCTGTAGCTCCCAGGGCCACTGCCGAAAGGAGCAGCAGGAGCCGATCTTTCAACTCCACTCCCGGATCATGGACATTGTCGGATTTCTGGCACGAAGGCGCCGCCACGGTCAAAACGGACAGCTTCATCGTTTTCCGGGGCATCCATGACAGAGCTAAGACTGAGATCGAGACCCGGATACATCCGAGAAATACCCATGTCCGTTAGAAGTTTGCCTTTAGCCGATGCTTTCGTTTCAATCCACGTGCCTGAAACAAAAACGTCTCTGCACTCCTCGGAATGAAAGAATCGACGGAAACACCATCCATTTACACATCACGCTCGCATCGGCAGCAAGCCCTTGCTTCTATGCCAACACGGCCCAGCTCTATCACATAATTCGCTTATTCGCAACCCAAATTGTGCATCAATGTCTGTTTTTATGCCTAAATATCGTCGTGTATCTTGTCCCAGAGTCTTTTCTCCGCTTTACAGTTCCAGACGAAAACGTCCGTTCCTCTTTGTCCTTCAAAAAGCAGGGCTGAATCAATAAGTAACCCCATCTTTCCACCAATAACCCAGCCCCAAATGAGTAAAACCACCCCATAAACTCGCCCATCCCTAATATTGCACCAAAACGCCGGCCGTACGACCACACACCACGCTCGTTATAGAGTTTCCCGGTTTTTCTAGTATATAGGCAGTAAAGTGTCTTTCTTCGAAGATGAATCATGCCCTAGCCACGGGCGCCTAAGCCGAAGTCTTCAACGATCGAACCTTTGGTGATGAAATACTCGCCTCAGCCTTGCGTTTTCCAAGCACGGGCTCAGGCGCAGGCCGCATCAAGCCGGGCGTGCTTTCCCGATCCTGGGTTGCTTCAGCGTGACACGAAGCGTGATAGGCGCGGTTTCCAACGAGCACCGTGTCCAGCCATACCCACTCCTGTGCCGTGTCCAGCCATTTGTTCTCAAACCGATCCTGGCAAATTGGGCAAACTGTATTAATACCCTTCGATGCCTCAGGAACCGGGATATACTTGGGCTTGGCTGCTTCAGCCGCCTTGGACGCCTGTGCGGATTCCTCCTCAGCGACAGGTATGTGGTCGGTGTCAACCACTTCTCGAGACTTGAGCCAATCCTGTGCAACGTCAGTTACTTGTCCCTCACGATTAAGTCTGCGGGGTTTACTTACTCGTTGGTCAACATACCAACTTCGGTGCATGCCTCGCTTCTCAGCTTCATTGGTACGTTGGTGAACCCGAAAGTGCCAGTCCATATGAGCCGTCTTCTTCTTTCTTCCTTCCTCATCCGTCTTGAATCGCCGCCCACACTGCGTGCAGGGAGGTCCGAGATCATCATACAGTCCGGAGAGTAGCGATGGGCGGAATCTATACCTTGGTTAGCAATAGATACATAGATAGACTGTTATTATTAGAATGCTTACGGCTGCTTCAAGGAGAGAGAACTGATGCCCGCGTTCACAGGAGGGTTGAGTGCCGAGAGGCCCGCAGCCGCTCTAGTGGAGGCCAAGATGCTAGCGATATTTGGAGGCAGAATAGATGCAATAGATGTGGCTGCGGGCGCTGCTGGAGGCAACGAGGCTGCCGGGGCCATGGGAGCAGCAGGAGGACCCTGGGGAAGCATACCAGCAGCTCGGAGCCGATCGAGCAGCGCCATCGGATTCGACGCTGGCGCAGCAGCTGGAGCCGCCGGAGCAGCCGGGATCACGGGAGCCGGTGCCGGCTTGGGCGGCTCGGCGTGTGTTGTGGGTGGTGATCGTATAGCCACATTTGCAAATGGAGGAGTTGGGTTGGGCGTAGAATTCTGAGAAGTCGCCGCCGATCTGGCCATCAAGGCTGCCAACGCTCCCTGGCCCAGCAAAGAGTCGAGAGTCACAGCCCCAGCCGCAGGGGGAGGCGTGGGAGCTACAGCCATGGGAGGCGCCGGCGGAGCCTGTGGAAGTACAGAAGCAGGAGTAGGGGTCGGCGTCTGGCTCGACGGGGCCCTCATGTTTACGGCAGCAAGATCGGTTACTTTGTTCTTAATGAGCTCAAGCTGGTCCGGCGGCAGGCTGGTGCTCTGCAAAATGCCTTGGAGGTCCAGCAGTGCTCTTAATCTGTTCTGAACACTAGCATCATGGGGATTGTGCGAAAATTCCGCCCTGGTCGCCACAATCAGGTTCTGAATGTCATTTTTCAATGTGTCTATGCTTATCCTGGCAGGGCCAGGTGCTCCAGCGCCTCCGTACGCTCCGGGATACGGAGCTTGGAAGGGGGCCGGAGTTGAGCCCGTAGGCTGAGGTGTTGAGTGTGGGGGGTAGAAGGGAGCCTGCATCGGTTAGCAGATGTCACATGTCAAATATGTCGAGAGAGCCTCACCTGTTGGCCCGGAAAGGGAGAGTTGCCGTTCGAGGACGGATAGTGCGCCGGATATCCCGGTGGCACTCCCGGGCCTCGCATTCCAGGAGGCGTTGGAGTATCACGGTGAGGCATGGCTGCTCGAGGTCTGCCCGGGATGGGCCCTTGCGCCGGCATGCTCGCAGCCCGTGCCTTGTTCAGAGCATTCTCAATCGGCCGCACCAACTCGTGAGAAAAAACCGGCCGGCTGTCCATAGACCCAGGGACAGGTTCTTTCCAAGTTCGAAGCATTTCCTCCATCTTGCGGCGAATGGGCTGGTCGACCACGGCATATGACTCCATGTATGTTTTAAAGAGGGTGCGGCCAAAGTAAAGCGTGTATGGCGTGCCGACATTTTTAACAATTGAATCCAACACATACAAAGCTGGGAGCTTCTTATTTGGTGGTGCCTAGAGAGATGTTAGTAAATATGCCTATGTTCTAACGTTCGAAATATCCGCCAAGTCTCTTGGGCCGAGATGCCTGCAGACTCGTCAAAATTACACCTACCTTGAGAATGTGCTGTTGCAAAACTTCTGCAATGGCTAGGGCATGTTCTGTGTTCTCGCGCGCAATCACTGTAAGGTTGCTGATCTCGAACCGCATGTTGGAAGAGAGATCCTCCAGGGCGAGACGGTAATCTTCCGCCACTTCGGCAGATTCTGAAGACATGGTGACGAATGTCGATCGCTAAGACAGGGAAAGGGGAGTTTTTTTTTCTTGGACAATGTATAGCAAACGAAGCGCAAAGTGAGAATGTTTGCGTTCAGCGCAATAGAGGTAAAAAAAAAAAATGACTCTCGGTCAGAGGGTGGCAAAAGACGCCTCTCAAAGATCAGTGATTTTTGGAGGACAAAGACACCGAAAAACACGGCGCAAAGTAACACGTTCTAATATGGTGCCAAGTTTATTCCAAGAATCCTCGTTCCTGGCGCGCAGACCGCCTTCCAAACTCTAGCCCCAGTACCAGTAAGTAGTATTTTGCTCTCCCAGCAACCTTTTTGCGAAACACCGCGATCAAGCCCCAACAGACATGATCCAACCGTCTTTCACCACGAGTTCGCGCACGTAGCTGCAGCCTCTACCGGACTACCGCGTTCGATATGAATGACTCTTGGGGGGGACTGGAGTGTAGTGATCGTGCCGAGGGAGGGGGTTATCACAGGTGGAGGTGTCGCGTGTGTGAAGGGGACTGCTCGCGAGTGGTGGGTGGAGATGGCGAGAGCTTGTCACGTTGGGATGTCCGAAGGTACGGGGATGGCGATGCTCTCTGGGGGAAACCCGAGATGTCTAGCTGGATCCTGCGATGGAGATGTTAGGAGCGGGTTGGGATTGCGTGTGCTGATGTTATAAGGAGGCGCGGGAGCTCGATCGGAGATGTCGTCGAGAACTTGGGACAAAGCCGCACGTGACTCAGGTTCAAAGCGAGCGGTACGTACCCCCACAAGGGTAAACCACCATCCAATATGCCCCAAGGTCTAAGTTGGACGAAAGGACAACTGGCTACGTTTAGATACGCTGTAATAGAAATCGCGTATCACTATTAGGTACAGGCCTGGACAAACATTTACCAGCACACAGCTCACATTCATCTCACTTTTTTTTTTAGCATTTACCACCCGACAATACCAACAATGTCATTCTCACCACATTCACTCACAATCTCGCGCTCAAAACACAAGTAGCGTTTTTGATCATTTTGAATTGAGACATTTATCTAGAAAATTTCGTTGATGCATCAAAAGATGGTGGGTATTCATTCCGCTAAAATTACATCCAAACGCCATTACGTCCAACACCCATCTCGTCCTCCGTTCCAGTATTCCGCATCGAGTCATTCTTGCCATGCTTTTAGTATCGGTCTTGTTTTCATCATGCCTTGTAAAGCAATCAGAATCGAGAGATGTCATCCCGCAGAGAGTAGTGAGTGTGGTGTCGGGCGTGTCGGGTCTCCTGCGAGTCCATGCCAGTATTCATGGGATGATAGGCCGTGTCGGGTCGCGTCACATGAGGGGCGACAGGGCTGCGTCGGTCCCACTCATCGCCGTGTGAGCTATGGTTGTTGTTGGGAGAGTAGGCAGGATCGCGTTCGACATCGTACTGAGGGTGGAGGTGCGACGGCATCGGACCGCTAATCTCGGGTCGCGGAGAGTTTGCCTTGTACGAAGAGCCCTCATCCTTCTTGCCCCAGAAGTAAGACATGAATTTATTCTTTGGCTTCTCCTTGACCGAATTGCTTCGAACCGAGTACTGCTCCTTGTACGAAGGAACCTTCAAGCTATCGGCGGTGGCCAAAGAGCCGTCGGAGCGGACAAGGCGGGCGCTGATGTTGTTGGCCGAGTCACTGAACACGAAGGAGCAGACAATGTTGAAGAGGCCAAAGGTGATGGCCAGAACGCCAGAGGCGAGGACCAGGCGCCAGAATGGCAGGCCGAGATTCTTGCTCGAGTAAGCAGGCTGGTTGAGTTTGCCCAAAATGTTGCAGCCGATGATGTTCATGGCGGCACCGAGCCAGGTGAAGCCACACTCATCAGACAACACGGGCCAGTTGCGGCGGAAGTAAGACCTGGCAACGGGCAGTTCAGAAACGACCAGGAAAACAGAAATGGTGCTTGTAAAGAAAAGAGAGGCGGCGTCAAAAAAGAAGAAGCCGTTTGAGGTGTCGATCTTGATGATCAGGGTCCAGCATGCCACGGCGGCACAGAGGAGAGTAATGATGGTGCAGGCGCGGAGGACCTGGAGGATAATCATCCCCGGTCCCTTGATAGATTCGCCCAGCATTTTCGATGGCGATTAAACGATGGATTTAATTCGATTGGCTTTTTTTCGTCGAGGATGGAAAAGAGAGAGGCTATACAGGTCTAAGTCTTGAGTGTCAGCTGGGTTTCGAATCATGTCAAAGGAGAAACCCACCGAGGACCCTGTTGAGATATTCCGGTTTTACTGTATGAAGATACTTTTTGGGGCGTCAATCAATGAACAGCCGGTGAGGCGAGCAATAAGAATAAAATGGGATAAAAGGATCGGTCGTAGTTTTTGTGTGCTCGCAAGTTGAAAGTGAGTCGAAGGTGAAGGAGAGGGTGCAGCAAGAGTGGAGCCAGTCCAGTTTGATAATGAAGGGGGACGAAGAAAAGAAGAAGAAAAGAAAGGTGACTGAAAAGCCGCTAAGTTAATTTAGATCATGAGAACCATAATGGAGAGTGATTTGAATAGCAAACAGGAATCAAGAGAGAGGAGGAGGGTCAATATGAGTGAAGGCCGGGCCCCGATTCTTTAATAACAGTCAGGTAATGCACGCACACAGCAATCACAGCACAATCTCGGCGCGCCGGGGACTAGGGTCAAACAAAAAAGAGACCAAAGGTCACTGCAGACGCAAAAAGAAAAACGGCACTAGGGACGCATCCCTGCCCGCAAGTGAAGGGGAGCGGACGTGGAGTGACAAGTGAGGGTTGGGACGCTGTAGCGCCTACAATTCGCCTGCAGGTGGAGTGAGGGTTGGAACGTAGCAACGCCTGCCGATTCGCTTGCAGGCGAGTGAGAATTAGGACACGGCGGCGCCTACGATTCGCCGTTTCGAGTTGATGGGATGGCGTGCGGGAAGAAGTCACGGCCCAATCAATCCAGCGAGATAGCCTGGCATTCGCGGAAAGAGAGAGAGCAGGGGGGGTCTGAACACGCCAGGGATAGGGCGTTTCATGGCGCGAGGCGTCACAAGTGAGACGGCGACGAGAGAGCATGGTGAGGGACGAGGAGGAGAAGGAGGAGGTCGCAGTGCGGTCCGGCCAAGGGCCAGCGGTTACGCTGAGCAGCGCGCGAAACAAGAAGCGGTTCTGGGCGCCAGCGCCCAATGGATTTGTCGCCGCATTAAGCGTTTGCGGAGCTGGATCAGGACGATGCTTTTTTCTCGCCAGGCCGGGGACGTTGAGCGCTTCACGATTAGACCTGGTCGCCTGGGTCCATCTCAAGACTGGGGTTGAGGGGAGGAATGATTGGACGTGCAGACACCACCGGGAGATGGTGTTTCAGAAATACTCTCAGGCCCTCGCTGCGGATCCCCGGGGCCCCGGGGGTCTCTGGGAATCCCAGGGCTCGTAGGGCTCCAGTTCCGGCTCCAGGGCCGATCCAGGCCCAATCCAGGCACTGCCGCCCTGCCTCCAGTCCGGCTGGAGCTGTACGGCGCAGTTGTAGCCCTGCCCTGCGCTTCACAGCTGCAGCGCTGAGGTGCAGCTTTCTTTTCCCCCCCGACAGCCCGCAGCCGACGCAGCACTGCAGCAGCCCAGCGCCAACAAGAGTGGTCCACGTGGGGACGTGCCACTGAGCAATCCCCCAGCCATTAAACTTGACACCGGCATTCCGTCTCCTACGGCCGCTGATCCTCGTCGCCAATCGTCACCGTTGCAGGGCTCACGGACGCCGGTAATGAACCATGCAAGGATCAGGCGACAAAGTCTTCGGTTCAGTTGATCAGTTTCCGCGTGTTAACTTGTCATGTCTCCGTTCCGTTACGCCTCGCCCGAAAAAGAAAAAGACAGGTTCCGTATGCGTGTGCGTATGCGTGTGCGTGTATTGTACGTGATGTATTCGTTTTATGATTTGCCATCTACTCACCCTCTTGTGCCCTGCACGTGCGAGATGACGGCCCCGTCAGCATGTGGCCAACATGTTCATCCGCAATGTCGCAGCCCCCCAACAACGCACGTAATCGAATCTTAACTTGATTACCAAATCACCGCTCGGCTCCGTCCTCATGCTTCGCCCAACAGTCTTCTCATGCCCAATTGTTTGGCGTGCGGCCAGGCGGTCGCCCCTGTTTCGGCCCCAAGCGCCCGCCGATTCTGCGGCTCCACACGTTTAGCCGCGGTGCTATTTTGGCCTCTCGTCGGCGCGTAGCTCTGGATAGCCGCAGCGCACCCAAAACCCGGCCCGAGGGCCAAAACCCCAACCCGCATACGATGACTTCATGGTTTGTCTTTGGTTCCATTGGGCATGTCACCGGGGGGCTTCGGGAGGATTCTCGTTTCCGATGGCAACGACTGGTAATTATAGTTGGGCCGTGATAGGGTCGCGGGAGCTAGCAGCAGGCGAATCAGGAGATACAGCCAGCGCTGAAACTGCTTACACCGCGTCAAATCAGCTCATAAAAGCACATCCGAATCAGCAGTTCGACGGGTGCAAGGGCCACAAGCTGAAGGAATTGAGTTGGTGGAGTGTTGCTCTTCGCCGAGCTAGTGTACTTGCATGTCATCCTTTCTGCCGATATACTCCGCCTACTCGAGCCACCGAAACTCATTGGTTGAGACATGATCTTCAGTATCCGACAAGCCTGACCTCATATTGGTTTCGGGGGCGCCAATAGATCGGATCCCAGACTAGAAGCCCGCCATATCGGGCTCAGCGACACGTCATCAAATCTGTCCCAACAGGACGCAAAGGGAAGCTTCGATTCCGTTGATCAAACTCCATAGAAGACTATACACGGTCATTAAATTATCAGGGTCCTAATCTTGAGTGGTTCTGCCATTTCTCATTCGGTCAACCCAGGCTCCCAGTTGGTGCTCTACTTTATCTCGCAAGAGTGATCTTCGCGCTCATATTACCCACGACTACTGGGCCGCTCTCCAGATGCTAGACCTCAAGGTCACTCAGTATTGGACTAGGGCAATCACATCGCCGCTTTTGCACATTAGCCAACACACACAGTCCCCAATTACGTCGTACCGAACGATAGCCAGGTGATATATGACAGACTGTGACTATAGCCTTGGATTCCGCGTCCAAACAAGTGTCAATTTCATCGAGCTTCGTCTAAACCATAATTCTCTCTATCCTATCAGGAAATTGCTCGTGGTACTTCCCTGCGTGGTCCCCTGAACCCCTTTTACACCAGAAAACAGAACAGTACTCGCCGGAACCGCACTCCCCGCCGTATAACCCACAACTCTTCCCTAGAACAAAAGGTCCCGTCGGTAGGGATGAGATACCAGCTCTGGGTGTGTCTTCCGTGACAATGTGCTCCCAATGATATGAAATATACGTTGGCTTGAATACTCGCAACGGCAGAGTTTGGCAAGGCCAGCCCCACATAATAAACAATCGCAAACAGAACACATGATGCGTTCATCCAGCGCCAAACCAAACAAGATGTGCTCTCTTCTATTTACAGGGATAAAAGGCTACGATTATTATTGCGGAGTCACGGTCTCGCCACTAGCCAGAAATCCACAGTATAATACGGGGTGTATAGATCCACACGACCTGAGCCGCCGTCCGTGGTTAAATCCAATATCTACCAATCAGTGTCAATCGAATGTGCAACACCAATACAAAGCTTTGGTCGGCTGATATTGGACTGAATTGATGAGGGTCAGCCGAAAAATTGATGCGAGGATGAATGGGCTTACACCGCTTGGTTCCACTATTTTCTGATGATTCTGGACATTTCAAATCGACTAGATATTCAGTGATGTGTGTGCGAACACGAACACTTTCTATCGTGTGTCTGTCACTCCTAATTTTCCACTACCAAAATAAATATAATTCATCCAGCCGTGCCCGCATGGTGGAAAACAAGAGCTTGGCCGTTCTACGTCGATACCTCTTATCACATCCACTGCGGCATGGCGAAGAATTTTGTTAAATTCGGCCAGGCAGCTCTATTTACCCAAATCGAACGGTTCTAGTTTTCTCAGCGCTGTAGACTTTGATTCAATCCCAATTCTATCCGTGAATCTAGGGATTGAGACGGGATATGAAAATGTGATATTACCACAAACATCAAACACCGTCCAGTCATGAGCCAAGTACAAATTCTCTTCTACGGCAGGAAAATTAGCCGTTCTTCATGAATCACATCATTTTGCGAGTTGAAAAGAGTCTTTGGCATACTGAATCCAACCCAAGCTGTTGTCATCCTCAATCTGGCCGGTGTAGATAGAAAGGCGACATTCCTTCAGTCCTGATACTTCAAGTCAGTTGCTCTGAATCTTGTGGTTCGTATTAATGAACAATTTAATGCAAATATTTTATCCTTACTCAATCTCTCGGGCTTTGAGAGTAGATCAAACAATACACAGGATGATGACAGCATGTAAGAGTGCGAGGCTGGTTGAAATTGGTTGGCTTGTAAACACACAACACAGTCACATGAGACTTGCTAGTCCGATGCCCAACAGTATTAGTACTCTAATAGCATTGTTATTTAAACATAAACATTTTTGCCACGGTAACCAGCATTATGTGTCCAGCCATGCCAAGGAGGGTCAAATGGAAGTCATCAGCCCAATCCAACCTGTATTTTCACTCCTACCCTAAACCACCCGTGCCAGCACTCACTGACGATTAACTCTTGGGAACAAACACACATGTCCAACGCCGGCCGCTGGCTGTCAAACAAAAGTAATACGGCCCAAACATCAACCAAATGGTACGATCCAAGCGGATTGCAAAGGAGCAGATAGTGTTGCTCACAAAGTGCAAGAGCTTTCAGTGAGGGAGAACACTCACAATCCAAACAAGACTTGTATCACGTTTTGGTTTAGGATGAGGGATCGTTTGATGCATCGTTGGGGTCCTTGGTTGCTTCTTCGATGCGCTTTCTCCCAAACATGGCTTCACCTTTCCCCTCTACAAGCAGGTGGCTAGAGCAGTAGTTGCGAACATCCTTGTCACGCTTTACGAGAACTTTGCAGCGGACATTGGTCTGCGAATCCCATTTCTCGTCGCACTGCGTAAATTCACCCCTGTGAGAGCAGCCGCACGCGTATTTGAGGTATTCCTGAAAGCACATTCTCAAAAAACCTCGCAAAGGTTGAACTCTGCGCAAGCAGTGTGTCAGTCATTCAACCAGAAACATCATGCGAAATAAGGCCACGCACAGTGATTGTGTTAAGTTGCTTGGTATTTTGATTTTCGGGGGCTGATCGAGACTCTTGTCCAAACCAGGCTGTCTAGAGAATGAACTTGAGGGCGAGGTCTTGTTTTGACCAGGAGACACCTAAATAAGCAAAATGGGGAAAGCCCTGCGCAACGGCACATGCGCATGAGTTGGTGTGACTGATCGGGCAAAAGGCGGCGTATCCGTGGCTGCAAAAGAACGCGAAGTTGGTTATCAGTGACGGGCGGTGGTGGATCACGCTGGGTTGATCAGAGGTACATGGAACTGTATGCGGTCGCACAGACAAACCCAAGTACCGCGGCGAAAGCGAGGCCATTCAGGCCGCACGACGCCACAATTTGATTGGCTGCCTCCGCCACCAAAAACGCACCGCCTCGCTCACCTCGATGGCCCGAACGCTCTCTCTCATAACGACCCTCTTCCTTTCGCAACACCGCCGAAACGAACACGCCGACAGCACAAACCCTCGCACGAGTCGAAACCTCTCCCCATCACCATGGCCCGTGGAAACCAGCGCGACAAGGCCCGTGAGGCCAACCTCAAAAAGCAGGCCGCCCAGGTGCGTATCCCGCCGCCGCCCCTTCTCACCCCACGCCGGCGCAACCCGCCAGTCGTGCCTCTCCCCCCCAGGATCACGATGCTAATGTGCGACTTTTTTTCTGTCGCCTACAGAAGAAGGGCAGCAACAAGAGTGGCTACGAGATGCAAAAGGACAAGGAGTCCGCCGCCGAGATTATGCGCAAGAAGCAAGCTGCCTGTATGAAAAATAATGCCCCTCCCCCGCCATTCGGCCTCGCGGTTTGTCCCATGCGAAAAGTTCGCATTGCTAACGCGCCCAACTCACAGCCGAAGCCAAGAAGGCCGAATCCGCTGCCAAGAACTAAGTCGATGCGCTCCTGCCGCCAGTGAAAAAAAAACGATATCCCGGGCTACAACAACAGGCGACAACTCCCTGGCTCTGTTTTTCCTCTCATGGTGTCCTTTTTTTACAAGGAAGAAAAACCCTCGACGTCACCCTGCCGGGATGTAGAGGAACAGACCAGTCCAAGGATGCAACACTGCGCGGTTCGAGGCGGTTCTGACTTGTGCGACAATTATGCGAATTACTCTAGGATAGCAAAGGCGAAGGTGGTGCATGGATGGATTTGAGTCCCCTTTGAGACAAACTATATATACTATTTCAATGCGTCCCATTGTCGTGACTGTTTCATCCAAGCATGATCCAATAGGTGAGCCAAGTCCGGAATGCAACTTTTTTTTCTTTCCTTTTTTTTCTTTCCTTTTTTTTCTTTCCTTTTTTTTTTTTCTTTCTTTTTGCTCGACAACATATTCTTACGAACCATCTCGAATGTAAAAAATCATTCATATTAATCGCCTAGATACTATAGAGCATTTGCACCTTCATACCCGTGAAGTGTGAACCAGAGCTCTCCAGGGCTATTCGCGTAAGCTATATCAATCAAAAAAGATTCCTCTAGACATCTTTATATGTAATAAATTCGTCATCCCCATCTCCATCCCTACCCTTATCCACATTCCTATCTTACACCTCACGCCCCCGTGCTAGTGTATGGTATCAAGCTTCCTCACATTCCTGCCATGTTGAGCGGCAGTGCACCTAAGTCAACCGTGTTAGCAAGGAGTCAAGGCCATGGTTTATTAGGGGAGGGAAAGACACTTACCACCCATTCCACCAAAGGAGCCAACGCCTTGGACGGCGGCCGGGAACGAGCCGGCTGAGCAACTCACGACGCAAGTACAGCTGCCGTCGCCGGCTATGGTGCCCTGGCCGGGAGTAAGTCCGCCGGGAGTAGCGGCCGGGGGCGCGGCGACGGGCGGCACGACTGGAGTGCCAGCTGCTGGAGCAGCAGCGGGAGGAGCGGCGTTCGGGTCCGTGATGGGAGTCGAGCCGCCCTTGCCGTTCTGCTGGATGGCCAGCTGCTGGAACTGGGCCTGCGTCTTCTCCTGGGTAGGGTTGATGGAGAAGACCATGCCCTGGCCGCAGTGGTTGGCCTGCTTGCAGTAGAACCCTGGGTGCGCGCGTTAGCTCGGGGGGTTGTTGGCAAATCTGCTGCCATTGCTTGACTTACACAGGGGCGTGGCAACCATGACCTGCATGGCCATGCGCGGGGGCGGCGACACGCTGTTGTTGGGGTTGGCCATGAAGCCCGAGTCCATGCCGCCCTCGATGACGGCGCAGGGCTTCTCAAAGGCGGACTGGGTGACGGTGTGGTTCTGGGAGAGGAACTCGAACTCGACCGTGTCTCCGACGGGGACGCTGAGCTGGTCGGGCTGGTAGATGAGGCCGCCGGGCCCGCCCACGGTGACGGTGTGGGTGGCGGCGGCGGCGGCCGGCGGCGGCGTGGCCTGGCCCGCTCCGGCCGTGATGGTCTGGGTGACGGTGACCTTTTCATTGACCGTCGTCGTGGCCGCGCCGCCGCCGTTGTTGACCCAGATGACGATGACCTGGGACCCGGTGTTGCCCACCGTGACGCCCTGCTGCACGCCCGGCACGGCGACGACCGGTGCGGCGACGGCCGGTACAGCGGCGCCGGGCACGACCTGCACGATGCCCTCCTTCTTCACCGCGCCGCCGCCTATCTCGATGACCTTTTTCGCGCCGGGCACCCCGTTCTCGCCCGGGTGTTCTCGTTTAGACAAGGCCATGGCAGGGTCGCCAATGGACAGAGCCATGGACAGGGGGGCCGCGGCCAGCGCCATATAAGTCGAGAACTTCATGATTGTCGTCGTGGTTTTGGTTTGTTCAAGACGAACTGGTATATATAAAATAGAATATAAGAAAAGGGAGCCTTTTTGTTTTGCTTTTAGAGTCGTTGGATCCTATCAAAGGATACAAGAATCGTCTACTAGCAATTGTTAAAAGAAGGAAAAAGAGTCGAGGGCCTGCTCGTCAAGAAGGAAAGGGAAAGACTTTTTTTTTTGGCTGGGGGGAAAGAAGGACAAAAGAGCGAAACACGCCAACGGGTTTGTTCAAGCAGAGAGAGCTGTCCTAAAACCCTTCGGAAACTAGCGAGGTGCGGGCGAGGCTCGACTTATACGTCGCGAGCCTCGTTTGGCCCGGCAGCCGTCCGAGCCGGTCTGGGTACGGGCTGCGCGCAGCACCCGCACGAAACGCACAAGGCCCTGCGGCACCGACGATGCTGCAGGGTCTCTCGCTCGGCAGCTCTGGGGCCGAGCCAGTAGAGCGGCACAGCGGAGGCGCGGGGGCCGTGGAGAGGGCTGCTGTGACAGACTCGTCTCGGGTCGTGTTTTGGTGTAGCACCCTGGTTGCAACCCTCCGGTGGGCCAGCGCCGCTTTGTAAGTCGATGGGATGCCCGCGGCTGTCATCTGGCCGCCGCAAAGCCGGGCCACGTCAAGGTTTCCCTTTAATTGGACCGTTTAATACTTTATTTCCTCTCTTATCGCCAGCGGCTCTATTTTCAGGCGCAGTTGGCACGCACGCGCTTTAGATAGTCTTTTTCAACGGCCGCCAGAATAGGTCGCGCAAACAAGATGGCCAGCCAGCCAGCCAGCCACTTGGCGGATCCGACAACGTCACATCGGTCCTTTGCTCACCCCGTCTCAGGCTATTCCATTTGCAAAGCCATTTAGCTGGCCCAAGAAGCGTCAGTACCTGATCTGCGGTGGCTCAAACCCAACCGGTGGCATTATTGCCATCTTGAAACCCCTACGCTCAGGATGCTGCCGCAGCATCACGAGTGCCATTGTGGTGGGGGTTGTCGCTTCTGGCTTTCTACGTCTCACTAGCAACGGCCCTGGGCACTCGTCCCAAGTATTTTCAGAACGTGGATTCTTTTTTTGAGAACAGATCGATCTGTTAGTTGGCAATCTGATTTCATCCAATTTGCTTTTCTTCTTTTTCCTCTTGTCTTCCTGTAGTTGTATACGTGGTCTCGAAAAGTGGCCGACGAGCAGTATCAAGTGCGCATTTTAGTAGAACGGTCTGGTCTATACTTGATTACACCAACCGCCAAGAACCCTCGCCTCTCAATCCTACCTTGCACTTCTATTATTATTACATCTTCATATCATGTGAAGTCACCTTCCGGATTTTAGGCGCCCTTGGCCTTTCATCCAAGGCTTGGCCTCCCGTCAGAAACACAGGTGGAGGGGATGCCAAGCTGCCAAGCAACGTGAAAGGCGGCCTCCAAGATATGAAACAAATCCCTAATGGTTAGCACAACCACTTAAGCATGCAGCCGTCGGGCTGAGACTCGGGGTGACGGTTCAAACAAAATTCGTCCTAGGCTCCGTCATTGCATGCAGTTTAGTTTTGCGATCGCCCGTGGCCATTCTGACACGGCCAAGGAGAGTGGGAGCGTTTGGCGCTGTCAAGCTTTCAAAATCTGCAACAAGCCGTGTCACAGATGGTCGGTGCGGTGAGATCGGATAGGATTGCGGCCATGCGGCTGCCACGGTGCGGCCTACATTCATCCGGTTCTCAGCCCTAGCCAGCACATCTTGGTCTAGGAGTCCCGGCTCTGCTGAGCTTGCTGCTGGCCCTCAAACAGCCCGGTGTAATAGCCCGCGTAATACCAAGACATGAGAAGCTTCTTGAGGCTTTCATCCTGCACTGGACACATGGGAAACATCCCAATATTAGCACACATGACAGATAACAGCATCGCATCCAAGTTTCAACCTACCAGACCCGAGGACCGCCTGCACCGGGAACGCGCCCAGGCCGGGCTTGGGACCATGATCCGAGGGTCCCTCTTGCGTGGTCGTCGTGCCCTGATCGACATTAGCCATGGTCGGGAGGAACAGCCCGGCAAATGATCATTATGATCATCCGAGGCCGCTGGGTACCAAATACTTGCCCGTTCGTCCGCAGCACCCTCGTCGGCAACCTCGCCGTCATCAAACGACTCGTCGGGGCGATCACTCTGAGCGTCCGGCTTTGTTGCGGGCCTGGTAAATGAAAATCTCAGCTCAAACCTTTGCTGTAGCATCATGAGTCGTACTGACCGATTACTTGGTTCCAGGTCCCTCACGCTCCCGCCCTTTGCGTGGATGCTGTGGTATTTCTGCAAGTTCGTCAGCGAGGTTGCCATGGGGAGGAGACTGGAAACAACAATATACCTTGTATTCGGCCAAGGCATCATTCCACGAGTCGATGAGAGCCGAGTCATCCCACATCTCCTCATGGCTGAGGTCCTTGTTGTTTTTGCCCATTTTGAGTGAGGAGTGGTTCTGTATCTAGAATAGAATGTTGTCGCTAGGCAGCCTGCTTCTACCCATCCAGGACTGTAAGAGCAACTCCCAGGCACCTTTTTTAGTGGACCGAACCGCGCTGGCTCTGCAGATGGCTCCCCCCCACCACCCACCTTTGATAGAGAACGTGGGTCTCACCGCTCGCGTAGCGCGCGCGGCAGAATCCATAATCCCAAATTTTTCTTCACCCTCACCCAGCCGCCGAGCTTTTGCGTACCGCTGGGCATCCAATTCGCAACAATCGACGCAATGGCACCCGAACTAAGGAAAAGAAAGGGTAAGATGATTCGCAAACTTGGGAAAATTCATTTTTTAACACTATTCAGCTTCTACTGAGGTTCAAAAGCCTAACGGCACCCCCAAGACAGCCAAGGTTACTGCCGCCAAGGGCAAGCGTAAAGGTCAGTTTTGCCCATTGACTTGAAAAGTTCACTGGATGCTAACAATGCCCCGGCAGCCCCCGAGGATGCATCGCCTGTGTCGCTGAAGAAGCAGAAGGCTGTCAAGAAGGCTGTCGCCGTGGAAAAGCCTGCAAAGAAGTCGGCGCAAAAGTCCAAAAAGTCTAAGCCCGTCGAGGAAAAGGTTGAGGAGAAGGTGGCCGAGGACGAAACCACGATCGACATTCCCGATGTTTCCGATTCTGAGAATGAGGATGAAGCTGAGGGCAAGGAGGTCCAAGCCTTGGTAACTGAGCTCGACTCTGGCGACGAAGATGTCACCGAGGGCGACGACGTCTTCCAGGCTGGTCAGGATGTTGGCAAGATCCCCAAGGTGTCCAAGGAGGTCAAGCAAGCTGCCCAGGGCTCTGGCGAAGAGGCTGGCGTCATCTACATTGGTCGCATCCCCCACGGTTTCTACGAGCACGAGATGCGACAGTACTTTGAGCAATTCGGCCCCATCAACAAGCTGCGCCTGTCACGAAACAAGAAGACGGGCGCCAGCAAGCACTTTGCCTTTGTGGAGTTTGCCGACGCCAGCACAGCCGAGATTGTCTCCAAGACCATGGACAACTACCTGCTGTTCGGACACATTCTCAAGTGCCGAGTTATCCCCAAGGACCAGGTGCACGATGATTTATTCAAGGGCGCCAACCGACGATTCAAGAGCGTCCCCTGGAACAAGATGGCTGGCCAGCGACTGGGAAAGCCTCTGACCGAGTCCGCCTGGGCCAACAAGGTCTCCAAGGAGCAGGGCAAGCGAGCCAAGAAGGCCGCTAAGCTCAAGGAACTTGGATACGACTTTGACATGCCTGATATCAAGGATGTGCCCGCCCCCGCCGTTGCTGCCGCTGTTGAGAACGGAGAGAGCGAAGTCAAGGCCATTGAGGCCGCCCCCGTCGAGAAGGAAGAGGCCAAGGTTGAGGAAGAGAAGGCCGAGCCAGAGGCCGAGGAAGAGGCTGAACCCGCAGCAAAGAAGACCAAGGCTTCGCCCAAAGCTCCCAAGGCCAAGGCCGCCAAGGGAAAAGGCAAGGGCCGAAAGGCTAAGGCTTAGAATATGACCTTTTTTCAGTCTATAGCGATCTAGGGATAAGGAAAAGTCCATAATGAATTCAGGCTGGCGTTATGTTGCGATGCTGAAGAAAAGTTTTTTTCTCCTTCACTTTACGAGATTGTGATGCAGATGTTTAGATGTACGCACATAAGCGAACCCATAGCACTCATGAGAAAAATTGAGCAGCAACGGGATTATGAAAGGCGAAAAACTAGTCTACTTCGCTCTCAACTGTGAAAAGGCAACGGGGAGCGTGGTCAAGTTCACGTCGTGAGTGCGAAGGGTATAGTAAGATGAAGAGGAAAGAAAAAAAAGTCGAAACGGATGGATCCGCCGGTGGGTGATATTGGAGACCCTGCATGATGACTAAGCTACCTTGACTGAGCAAAACCAGATGAGAGTTGAGACAAATTACGGGGGATTTCTCGTATCAAGAAATATCACAAAAGGAAATACAAAACGTGGCGAGCCATGTTTTAGCTGCGATAATTTTCTTCGGCAGGAAGACGGCGGAAGATGCGGACCAAAGAGACGTCTTACAGGACACAGGCGTTCGCAGAATTGTGTCACATTTACGCCCCAGAGAAGGCCAAGTTGCATCAAGTCACGGCAGCTGCAACAATACCAACTGCACAATGAGCAAATGTCAGCTTTAAAATTAAAAGATTGAAAAATAAAAACGAGCTAGCTTGTAAGCCCGGCCTCTCAAGTCACAGCGCAAAAAAAGCCAAGCAACGGGCCATTTATCAAAAGAAGCACTGAACCCTGGTGAAACATTGTCCAGTTTGGCCGAGCCGTTGACAAACCGCACCGCAGGGACCGTACCGGCTGCCAGGGAACCCCCGGGGAGCCCCCAGGAAACGCCCAGACAGCCAACGGAGCCACTGGAGCTCGCTAAATTCCACCCGCCAGCAGCGTCCGTTTCGCCAACTCCCGCTGACGTGGTGGACTCGGGAGTCTCAACCCTCGCTCGCACCGGGTCTCCTCCAACACCACGCGCGCGCGCAACCCCCAGGACCCTTTCTTCCTCTGTAACCACGCCCAGACGCTGATGCCGCTCCTGTCCAGCGCATCAGTCCTTCGCAATGTCCTCCGCCGCAGCCACAGATCCGACCCAGACCCCAAATTCAGGTGCGTACAAGCCCTCCCCCGCGCTCCCTGGCAATTGCAAGCCGAGAACGTGTCCTGATGGAGCCTGTGATGCGCAGGGTCCTCCAAGAAGAAGAACAATAAGAAGAAGAAGAACGCAAACAAAAACAAGGATGCTCCCCTGGCCGGCAACGGAGAGGCCAAGCACGAAACCGAATCTGTCGACGACGAGCCCGAGATTCATGATGAGCAGACGGTTCGTCCTTATTGTTCCCAAGACATGTGCACTCCCGCGCGCTAACAGCAACGTTTCAGGACGCACCCAACATCGAAGAGGAAGCAGCAGCAGCACCTGCCGCCGAGAGCAACGGCCACCCGGTAGAGCCCAAGAGCAACGGGCTTCCGATCCGGACTAATGATGGCGAAAAGACAGACGGTTCCGACACCTCGGCCAAACTCGAGGCCATGAGCAAAGAGCGGGAGGCTCTGCGGGCCGAGGTCGAGCAGCTGCGGAAGCAGCTTGAGAGCATCCAGGAGTCCCACACGGGCGAGGTCGAGCAGCTCCAGTCGGACCTCGATGAGAGCAATGCGGCCAAGGAAAGCGCCGAGGAGCAGTACCAGAACCTCCTGGGTCGAGTGGAGAAGATCAAAGAGACTCTGAGCGACAGGCTACGGCGAGACAAGGCAGAATTGGAAGAGGCCAAGGAGAGGATAGAGGAGCTGGAGGCTCAAAACGAGGAGCTCCAAAACGCCGCCCAGTCTTCCGGCGACGATGTCCACAAGCTCAAGGAGGATCTGCAGGATGCAACGCGGGAGCTCAACACGCTGCGAAGCCGCAACAACCTATCAGCACAAAACTGGCAAAAGGAGAAGGAGGAACTCGTGCGTTCAGTGCAGCACCTCAAGGAAGAGATGGACACAACGGCCAACGCCATGGGCGAGTGGGAAGTGATTGCCATGGAGGAGCGCTCTATTAAGGAAACGCTGGCCGACAAGGTCTCGGAGCTCGAGGAGCAGATGAACGCCCTAAGGCAGGGCTACGAGGACGCCACGACCGAGCGGGACAGCCAGAATACGCTCATCGACAACCTCCAAAACGCCCTGCGCGAGATCCAGGACGCTCGCAAAAAGGAGCTGCGCGAGATGGTGGAGAGCAGCGAGGAGCAAGTCCAGAGCCTCAAGAAGCTGGTGCACGATGCGGATTCCCGCGCCGCCGAGGCAGAGGCCGCCAAGGCATCTCTAACCCAGGAGCTTGAGCGAACAGCTCCATTCGAGAAGGAGGTCAAGGAGAAGAACCTCCTGATTGGCAAGCTAAGACACGAGGCCATTGTCCTAAACGACCACCTCACCAAGGCTCTCCGATATCTCAAAAAGACGAAACCAGAGGACAATGTCGACAGGTACAACTTTTTGCCCCCTCTCCGATGTTTCCATATCAGATACTAACTAAAGCCACAGGCAAATTGTCACCAACCACCTCCTCCACTTCCTCACTCTCGACCGCGGTGACGTCAAGCGCTTCCAGGTGCTGCAAGTCATGGCTGGCTATCTCAACTGGACCGATGAGCAGCGAGAGCAAGCCGGCCTCGCCCGGCCAGGCACTTCCACCAACAACCTCCGGCTGCCGCAGTCACCATTCCACCGCACGCCCAGCTCCCCCTCTCTCAACACCGACGTCTTTTCGGAGCCCACCTCTGCGAGAGACAAGGAGTCCCTTTCCGACCTGTGGGCCAACTTCCTCGAGCGCAGCGCGCAGGAGGGCGTTGCAGAGTCTAGGAAGAGCAGCGTCAGCACCGCGCCTCCAGGAGCAGGCGGCGACCCAAGGCATTAATATAAAAAACGATTGCATTCCATGAAACAATGGGCGTCAAAAAGTCATGTTTACTGCAGGTTGTCTTTACCAACATGTGACTTGTTGTTGCTTGAAGAGGGGAGGGGGCTGCTGGATGAGGTGTTCCTTTTAAACAAAAAGGGCCAGAAAAAAAGACGAGGCACGTTTTTTGCAACAAGAATTGTTCAACACTACTACTACTACTACACACGGATACGCACACACACACACACAGCAATGATTAGGCGATGGCATTGGGGAATTATTTGTACGAATAGCTTTCTGTTGGTGATTGGGACAAGCTAGGGAAACGGGTATTTTATTTTAGGGGGGGACGGGTGGTTGGGCCGGCTTTGACAAGCACTCTATGGTTGCTTATATATATATATATAAATCAACTCCCACCAGCCTGCAGCGGCTGCAATACATTCTGGGCATAGGCATCTGCGTCCCTGGTGATTGTCTGGATATCGATGCGATTGCTGAGGGCATCGTTGACGCCCTCGATGACGTCGCGCTCCTCCATGACCTCGCTCATGAGGCGGACCTCGTGGGACCAGTAGGCCTGGCTGCGGGCGCGCAGGTCATCATCACGCAGGGCCGTGTTCTTGACGATGCCGAGGGCGCTGAGCTTGCTGCGGATGACGGCCAGGGCGCGGTTTGCGTGCTCGACGCGCTCGGCGGGCGAGGGCGGCTTGGCGAAGGCGCGGTTGGTCGACGACAGGTAGAGGACGGCGGCCAGCAGCGAGTCGAGGGCGGCAAAGGCCAGCAGGCGGTAGACGCGGTGGTCCCAGAAGAAGAAGTCGACGTTGGGCAGGCGCAGGGCGCGCGCGTTGGCCTGGTAGTTGTACGAGCTGACGGCCCAGACGTCGACGGCGGCGAGCACGGCGGCGGCGATGGTGGCCAGGCGCCGCCACTGGGCGCCGTGGCGGCCCGTCAGCGCAGGCGAAGTCGCCATGGCCACCACGAAGAGGTTGGTGATGTGCGGCCACAGCAGCTGCGGCAGCGCGTAGTAGAAGTAGCTCTTGGGCTCGTCGGCCGAGCAGAACGGGCAGTCGGCCAGCACCTGCGGCCCGAACTGCAGGTACAGCAGCCGGCTCTCCATGTTGACGAAGCGCAGGCGTAGGCGCTCGTCCGTCTCCGTCAGCGTGCTGCCCGCCCGGCCGGCCGCCACGCGGTTGAAGAGCACATCCACGGGGATCTGCAGCCGCGAGTCCGTCGACGCGAACAGGTTCTCCGGCCCAAACACCGGCAGCGTCTTGATCAGGCACGTCAGCGAGAGCGTCGCCAGCAGCACCAGCGCTACCCGGATCGGTTGTGGGACCGGCTGGATGGGCAGGTTGCGCGCCGCCGACGCCGCGCGGATCGAACGGTAGTAGCTGATGGCCTTGGGTAGCAGGATGGGCCCGAAGAAGAGGAGGAGCGATCGGATGCTGTGGTTGTTGCGAAGAAGCCGTGTTAGCTGGGGGCGACAGCGGAGAGAGGGTGAAGGCGGTGGTGGTGGCCGTGTAAGTTCGGTCGAGATGCAAGGGGGGAGGAACAGACTCACGAATCCCAGGGGATTGCCATGGTGGGTGGTTTTCTTCAGAGGACGGTATAAATTAAAAAAGCAATAAAGAAGAAGAGGGGGAAAATGGTGTCTGGTATAAATATCACCCCGTCGTCGCAGCGGCGTCCTTTGTCGCCACGATGGTCGCCGCCAGAAAAGTTGGACACGGTTGTATGTCGCAAGGCTGTATCGAGAGCAAGTGATGTGGTCAATTCCGTCACCAACAAGGCTGCCCCACTACGTAGCCCCCCCCTCCCCACATTAGCGCCGCCGTTGGCAGCCTTGTGCAAGGCGGGCCCTTTATATTTCTCCTTCGGCTTCAGAGATTTTCCCTTCTTCTTCCCTTCTTCACAACTCAACTTTTTTTTTTCCCCTTGCCCTCTGTCTTCATTCCACAACCGCAACCATAAAGGGATTGACGTTCCACCGACGCCTGATCATCTTTCCGGTTTCCTCTTCCCTTCCCGCTCCCTGTTTTGCACGCTCCCGCGCATCGCAGCGCAATTCGTTTGCGGCCTTGCGCCCACGAAACCATGACCATAGCAGCAATTGACAACAATTTGTCCTGTCTCCGTCTCTCCACTCCCCCAGCACACGCCCGTGACGTCTTTTCTTCCCTTTCAGTTGGCACTTTCGAAGCTTTCGCGTTTCTGTCAATGGACGTCAAAGTCAAAAAGATGCCTAGATCAATCCCCAAATACCCTGCCAAGGGTTATTCTCTGTCGTGTTACAAAGTCTCAGCGTAAGCAATGAGGAACTTTGCGTCAAATTTATCAAAGAGATACACTCCCATCGTAGAAATTTTAATTTTGCACTCGTTGCAAGGTAAACGTGTCTGGTTTGCTCGTCACACATGAATTATTATTTTTTTCATTGCATCCGGATATATACATGATACGTATTGGGTCTACCGAATCGTACACAACGCCACCATGATCCGTCTATAATTCCTTCTTGGCCTCGGCCGAAGGCTTTTCGCTGCTCTCGGACTTGCCCTTGGGCTTGGCAGCCACAGGCGCCTTCTTCTTTTGCGATGCGCTCAGGGCCAGGCCAGCGACGCCCGTGATCAGGTCGCTGATGAGGGCAATGACAAATGTGCAGGCGAGCTGCCACGAGGCAATGCTGACGCTGCCGATGGGCGCGCGGGGAAACGACAGGATCCATTCGGCGTAGTAGGGGAACCAGCCGTGCGGCAGCCAGAACATGGGCTCGGTAGCGTACCAGAACGGGAGGAAGTATTGCGGTGCTCGGGTCACGACGACTCGCACGGCGGTCAGGGCGCCGTCAAACTTGGATCGCGAGGCTTCAAGGCCCTTCTCTGTGAGGCAAACCATGTCAGTATCGCAGGCGCAAGCGTCTCTCTTTTTTTCGGCTCCCCAGAGGGGCACGTACTCGTTGCCTCGAGCTGCTCGAGGAGCTTGTCGTGCTTTCGGCGCAGCTTGGCCCACTTGGCAAATTCGTCCTGGCTGCTCGTCGAGTTGAGCTCCCGCCTAACCTTGAGATAGTCGGACTGGACCTTGCGCTGCTCGCTGGCGGCCTTGGAGGTCGGCACGGGGAGGAAGTTGATCAGGGTCCATAGCTGTTTTGCAGCATGTTAGCATCGTGCGGGCCGGCCGGCGGCAGGGTATGGGAAGAGCCCTTACCAGATTGTTGATCCTCGTGGCCCCAATGGTGTTGATAATGTTGAGCACCACCTCGATGACAAAGATGCTGACGAGAAGGGAGGGCATTTTGGCGGACGGCTGCTGGCGAGATCGGAGGGCAGGTGGCTTGGTGTAAAGGGAAGAGAGTTTGGATCGCCGACTAGATGCGCATGGCGTGGTGACTTGACGGCAACAGGGCTGATACTGCGTGAGCTCGTGATGCTGTTGGCGGTTTTTTGCTTGTGCCAACGTGTCTGGCCCGCCACATCACCCCCGACACCTGCATGGTCCCAGCGCTTGACCCCTCCACCAAATCTCACCCACCCACCTATTACGGACTAAAATACTCAGCAAGCACCATTCACTTTTAGCGCTGTGGTGCAGTGATATTTTTGTCGCCTGTCCTACTGCCACGTTCGGTTTCTTTTCCCATGACCCCTACCCTATATGGATACTTTCTCATCATCAAACGTCTCATTCATCGCACTTGTATTCCAACAGCATCATGTCCAGGGCAATTGGCAAAAAGCTCAAGGCAGCGCTTAATCATGGAGATCAATGGAAGGTATTTGAAGATATTACGAATCTCCTCATCACGCCTTGCTCTCCGCGTCTGGAGATTGAGATACTCATGGATGCAGAATTACTCGGCTCAGACGCCAATTACATGCAAGAGTCGAATGCTGTTGGATTCTCGAAACTGCGATTGGCACAAGCATTCATAGTAGGCCGGAACATTCTTGCAGAGCACATAGCCGAGAAGAAGATTGCATCAGATGAGCTATTGCGCAGAGCAACGGCGGCAATTCTGCTCTTTGATCCAGAGCATTTGACGGCCGCCAATACAAGGAAACGAATAGTATCCAAGGCCATAGATGAAGGCGTGGAGAGATCCAAGAGCATCAAGGACGAGTGTAACTTTGTCGACACCCTACTTACAGCACGGCTTCATCGGCATACAAAGTCGCCAACTTTGTGGAACCACCGTCGATGGGTCATTGAGCAATATAGGAACCACAGCATTGACATTGCCGTCAACCATGACATTGCAGACATCATCACAGTCTCGGGAGAGCGACACCCTCAGAACTACTACGCTTGGTGCCATGCGAGACATCTTGTCAGGACGGAAATACTACGGCGGCCAAACAAGGACGAGATGCTCCGAGAGCTGATCGAGGTCATCAAAGGTTGGTGCTTCTCCCACCACAACGACATTTCCGGCTGGCAGTTCCTCATGTTCCTGCTGGACAAGCGCCAGTCCGAGACGGCGAGGATCTTCCACGAGACGCTCCGGCTCACCGAGTCGTTCAAATGGAGAAACGAGTCGATCTGGTACTTTTTCCGCTACACAGCTTCGTCGCCATCTCTCGCAGACGCCGATCGCGACGAGCTGCGTAGGGTCAGGACGGCGCTCTGGCAGACGGCTGATGAGGATAGCCGGGAGAAGCGCACGCTGGAGGCGGCGCAGAGACTGATGAGCGCAGCGTGAGGCCTCAGACCCGCGTCACGAATGACTTCATTGCGCGAGAATCGAGATAAAGCTCCGCAAGCTATCTCGACCATCTCCGCACAAGATTTCTCATGGCGTGCGGCCCAGCTCCTCGGGCCCCTCTCCCTCTGGTCCAAGGCAAGGGTCCTTTTCATCTCCATGGATACAAATCTCTGAGCCAGGAATGCCATGGCCATCGTTGCTCTTCATTAGGCTTCGAGGAGGGGGGGGACCCCAATCTCGAATACAAATTAAAATGATGATCACCAAGAGCTCGTGGAGCACAAAGGGCCGACGCGTGGCGGGGCCTTGCCGCAGAGGCCTGCGGTAGTAAAATGACACGATATTTCATTTCGATAGCCTTTTTCTTTCCTGTCCATTGAGCGCTAGCTTCCTTTCTTTTCCAATTGACTATTGAAAATGCGCGTATGTGATGTGTGCGTGCGTGTCTGATTTTCCGATGCCAGGTGACGAGTCCCGGCAGTGGAGCCGGGAATGTGGCGGCCCCCCGGACGTTGCATAGTGAGATGTGAAATTGGAGAAAGCGCGCCTTCGCGCCAGACGGCGGATGGACGGGCTGGGTGGATGGCGCGCCACATCAGAGGGAGGCTAGACGGAGGAGATGAAGGCTGATCTACGGGGCCGAAGGGGCTAGGAGGGAAAGCAGGATTGTCCTTGATTGCGTAGGTCCGGACCCTGATCAGCAGCCGCGACAGCTTGTCTGAGTGCCTTGGATGACGATGGTGATGCGGTTGAGGATCCACGCTGCGGCTGCACACATGCTTACTACTGCGACGTGCATTTGGGACGTGTTTGACGAGCAACACGGGCCCAGGGGCGACGAGACCCTCAGACCAGGTGTTGGACCTGGCATTGGCAGGAGAAAAGCTCCGAGATGGGGCGCGCTCGGTGTGAGCTGGAGGAGACGCTTTTTTGCATTTGCATTTGCCAAGAGCTACGCCGTGCTCCCCTGTGACGTTGCAAGTTGATGGAGCGAGGCCTGGACTGCGGCCGGCTACCGCAGGGAAAAAGCAACGAGAGTGCCATCGGAGATTTAAAGGTGATGAGGCGTGTGATGGAAACAGGGCAACGTCATGGGATCTAATGCAACGAGATTTGGTTATTGGAAGGAATTGAATGGTAGAACATGAGTTTGATATGGTTCATTGATAGCAATTTGGCAATACCATTTGTTTACTGGCAATTAATTGTAAATTTCATCTGGTTCCAATTCCTGGAACTCATGGCTGTATGCCAGCCGCCCCATGCTGATGACTCGTGGGTGTCAGATGGATGCAGCCATAAGTTTCAACAAGAGCCATGTCTCTTCTAGTTGAGCCGCCACTTGACATGATATGGCGTTTGTGTGCGAATTGCTAGAGCAGTGCTTGCAACTAGCTGCGCAGCCATTGTCATTATTCATATTGAGTTGATTGCTTGGCCATTCACGCTCCAACCACTCAGATTCAATGGCTGGGGTCCTCTGCCGGGGGGCTTGGGAGCTTTGGCAGGGACGTGCTAACGCTGACGTCCAAGTTAAACAGGGGTCGCCTCGGCCGCCAGCAGAGCCTAGACCACATGCAGTTGAGCAACTCAAAACGAGGCCAAAACACCAACCGACGACATGTTTCTTTGATGCTTGCCGTGTATTTATTTCTTTGAGAGGGATCTTGGAAGATGCCCCTTCTAGGCTATCGTAAATAAGAAACCAAAACTAAAGCCCAACCAAACCATTGAGGACAAACAAGGCTTCTTTCTTGCCAAAGGACACACATACCCATGTGATCAGACGATTGCATGTCATCCCATGTCAGCGGGCGGCATTTCACGGTTGCATTGGACCGGAACCAGCTGCCGAAGGCTTTCTTTCTATCTGAGGCGGCATGTGGCCCGAGCTGCAGGATTTCCAAAATGGAACACACAAGGAAAAGAGAGTTGCCCGTGTGTGCTTCGCAAAGAAGCATGATTTGATGCAAAAGGGCACAAGCCCGCTTTCGTATGCCGGCCTTTCACATTGGATCGGAGCATCGGAGGCGCACGCACGCAACACAAATGCATCTGACGGGAGCCAAATCACAGCGCTAGGCTCGACTCCAAAACAACGCTCCGCATGGTGGCGTTCTTCTTTTGCCCCCTACCTCCCTCTCCCTCGGGGGACCGACAGACTGCAGCCAAGGTTTCGAATGGCGACATATTTCTTCCTTCTTCTCCCGCTGACGGACGGGGAGGGGTGGCGGGTTCTGAATCGAGCCTCGGGACGGCCACCAATGGGCAGCCCCGCGGCGGGCGGGCGCGTGTGTCTGAAACAGGGGGATTGACCTGATCGTCGTCGTCTCGTCTCGTCTCGTCTTCTTACTTGCTTGCCTTCACAGTTCAAAGCTGGCGGGGAGGCCCTTAGCACGCGCGGGTGGAGAGAACTACATGTGCAACACCCGCTGCGGCGCCCCCAGAGCATGCTTGTGCTGTATGCTTAGTCCAGGGGAGGGGGGCCACGCCCAAAAAAGCCGCCGCCGCGCTGCAGGGGAATGCGGAAGGTCGACAGGTCCCAGCTCCACAGGCAGCGTCATTGCGGAGTTGATTCTCCCACGGTCGTGGCCGTTGGTTTGTATGCCATTGTTTCATCCAGCTCCCGATCGACCTGGCGATCGTCCAATCCACGCCGCCGGGGCGTAAGGGAAAATGTCATTGAGAGGAGTCGAGAGTTGAGAGTTGAATTGCTTATCTGGGTTACAGGGGGGGAGGGGCTTAGAGTGGAAGCGGTGGAAGAGGAACATGCATTGACAATTTTTGGCACTTGTGCTATTCTGAGCCAAAAAGCATATCGATGCATAGAACGAGGCGGCAGAGGTGGAAAATACGGCTCGGTCCCCCGGGTCCTCGCGCTGTTGCACATATGGGATACTTTTCACCTGCAGACGTTCGTATCCAACAGGCCAGAAGCGGCACCCGAGGACGCCGCCTGGAGCACGCGCATGCGTGGAGATTGTGTGCACCACCCATCTTTTCCTTACCGCTGCACCCATCGACAGGCTCCCAGAGAAACTCTCTTTGGCGGTTTGCACGTACGGACAGCCACTGCCACTTGCTGGCTAGCCCGGTTCCCGTTCAGGTGAAGCGGGCATTTCTGTTCCCACCCACCAACCATCCCTGCAGCGCAGGCGACGAACAGGCGACCAGTCAGGCGGGGGAGAAGGCGAGGGCGCTGGCGGCAGCGGTGGTGGCGACCGGCGGCGGGCGGGCTGGGCGGGTCCCTGGGGGAGGGAGGGAGCCCCTGGTCCTTGCATCCGGGCTCGTGCGGCGCCCACTAACATACAACCACTGGCCTGCGCTGGGTGAGAGCCCGTGTCTTGGCTCTGGACGGCCACGCAGCTGGAGCGCTTGACTGGTATGTAGCAGTGGTTGCTGTCAAATCATGGAGCCCGTGGGGCGAAATGGTGAAAAGGAAAAAAAGCCGCGCGCGTTTGTGTGTCGTTGTTGTTATTGCCGGCGTGGTCGTCACATTCTTTTGTGTCTTATTGGGACCCTTCAGCGCGTACGCAGTAAACAAAGACAGAAACCATCTCGCGACATCCCATCCCATCCCTCTGCCCGCCCTTGGACCGTGTGCTGTGATAGCAGCAGCCACCCTTCTGTACACTCGTAGTGGGCACCCGACTATCAAAATGATTTGACCTGCTAGCCTGGGCACCAGCGTGGTAGGCCAGGGCCTGGGGATCCCGATTAGGCTGCGTGGACCGGGATCATGGTGCCTAGCGTGGACGCTGTCTGAGGTCCCCCGGCCTTGGCTTGGCCTTGCTACCGCCCATGTCTTGTCTTGACGTCCAGATGTGCGTGCTACCACTACCCAACATAGCACGGCGGACTACTCCCTCTAGGTCGATCATCTGCCTCTGTCTTGAACATCTAGCTCCCCTCTTCATTGTCCTCGTCCTCCCTGGATTTCCACCTTCCTTTCCTCCTCTTCGTCTCTCCTCCTCCACCTTTTCTTGCTTGTTCCCCTGCCTCTCTGGTTTCTCAGACGCATCCATCACTCCTTTGGTCTGCCTTTATCCAGCTTCCTTTCTTTTCCCTTGTCCACTCGTCCCCCTCCGAGCATCCCGGTCCATCGGCCCTCCAACCATCCAAATCCAATCCAATCCAGTCCTGTCCCATCCCCATCCATCCTCATCCCTGGCCCGTGGCGCACCGTCCACCTTGTCTGATTCCGAGGTCCTGGGGCACGCTTGCTTTGCTTTAAGCCAGGAATCCCGGCCCCCCCGCAAGGCCACTCGAGAGGGACCCCGTCTGGCTCTGCTTTTTATCCATTCGACCACCCCCATTCGCAATCCGCCATTCGCACTTACACACCTCTTTTTTGCTTTGCCCCGGCCTGCACTGACGTACTACCTCTCGGCATCCTACTCGTGTCGAGTCGAGCACGTTGCTCCAGAGCGATGCCGGCCTCATAATCCCTAATACATTAATACATACCCTCCACACCCCCCAGCCAGCTTTCCAAGACAATCCGTAACCGAGTGGCTGCTCCAACTTGCGTCAGCCTCACGGCCATCCCTCTCCCGGTTCCTGCTTGCTTCTTTGGACATCTTGGACGGATATATCATCCCGCATCCGTCTTGTCTAGAAGGAGCTGCCTTTGGAGGATTCACACATCCTCCCCCTCCTCCCTCATCACTGCAATATGCGTCCGGCCGTCTTGCTGGCACAATTGTCACTATGGACATCTGCACACGCCTTCTGGCCGTACGCACCAAGCTGGTATATAGAGGCTAGATCCGCATCCAAGGCATTGTCCAGCAAAGCCACGAGGAGCCAGGATGCTGCCCGCTTCAACATTAAGCAGAGGACTGCTGAGGTTGGTTTCCACTGCTGCTGAATGCGCCGTTGGGCCCTGCGTTAACCTAACTGAACCTTTTTTTAGTCCAACCAGCCGCCTTCTGAGAGAGCCGCCCAACAGGCTGCGCGACTAGCAACCAAGTATGAGCGACAGCTTGCCAGCGGAGCCGTGGTGAGGCGGGACAACAACTACGACATCATGAAGGCCGAGGACCCCACCGGCAAGTACACAGCCGGAATCGACCAGGACGGCACCGATTACTCGTATTTTGTCGAGGTGGAAATTGGCGACAAGAAGAAGACCATGTACATGCTTGTCGACACGGGCGCCGGCTCCAGCTGGGTTATGGGCGCCGACTGCAAGAGCGAAGCTTGCGGCTTGCACAACACGTTTGGCGCCGACGACTCTTCTACCGTGGACCTCACCTCGAACCCCTTCTCCATTGCCTACGGATCCGGAAAGGTCAGCGGAAAGCTCGCCAACGACACCTTCAAGGTGGCGGGCATGAGCTTCCAGTACCAGTTTGGCGTTGCCGACACCACCTCGGACCAATTCGTCTCCTTTGCATTCGACGGCATCCTCGGCCTCTCCCTCAACACGGGAGCCAACCAAAACTTCCTCGAGGCGGTATCCAGCTCCCACGACCTCGGCCAGAACATCTTCAGCATTGCGCTCAACCGCGCCGACGACGGCACCAACAACGGAGAAATCATGTTTGGCGCCACCAACAAGGACAAGTACGAGGGCGACATCGGCTACACTTCCTTGGAGGACGGCGACGACTGGTCAATTGAGCTTGGCGACATGAGCTACGACGGCAAGGGCGCCAAGATCGGAGGACTCCCCAGCTACATCGACACGGGCACCTCCTTCATCTTTGGCCCCGGAGACTCGGTCAAGGCCCTCCACGCCCTCATCCCCGGGGCCTCGTCCGAGGACAACGCAACCTGGACGGTTCCTTGCGACAGCGACAAGAACCTGACCATTGCCTTTTCCGGCGTCGAGTACACCATCTCTGCCAAGGACTGGATCTCGCCCAAGAGCAAGTCGGGAACCTGCACCAGCAACATTTACGGCCACGAAGTTGTCAAGGGCGCATGGCTTCTCGGAGACACGTTCCTCAAGAATGTCTATGCCGTCTTTGACAAGGACAAGCGCCGAATTGGTAAGTGGGCCTGCGCAGAGCAGAGTTTGGAATTGCAACTAACGGATTGATAGGATTTGCCAAGAGCGTCATTGGCGCGGGCACCGGCACCGACGGTACCAAGACAGCATCTGAGAATGCGGGCAGCACTCATGTGAGCTCTTCGCCTGGCGCTACGGCGACGCACTCTGTTGACACGGGCTTGGGCAAGGAATCCGTCTCGACCAACACTGCCACTGCGGGATCGACCCAGTCAACCAGCAGCAGCACGGACTCGTCAGCATCAGGACGACCTCTGACCCAGGCCTACTACACATTCGCTTTCTGTATCATAACATTTTTCGCCCTCTTGGCCTAGGCATAGGCCTCGGTAACAGGCAATACATTCTTTTTAATACCCACTTTCTGCACATTCTGGAACCGAACACACACATACGGAACAACACTCACCCCCTCATCACATCATCACATCAAATCACAACGCACGCATACATACACACAAGACACAAACACACGCATCCGCATGAAACCTGCATTAGACTGGTGCACGACGGCGCTTCGTGCTTGGGAGCACTGGAACAGCCCATCGGAATTCGAGGCGACCCCGAATCTCCGGAGCGAACGGAGGAGAGAAACAATGGGGACCTTGGTGGTGTGACCTGGAAAGAGACGGTTAAGCGACTTTTTATTTTATTTTATTTATTTTTCTGAAATGATACCCAAGCTCAGGGGTTTTTGTGGAGGACGGAAGATTTGGCCCAGAGCGGCATCACGGCAAAGAATGATTGAGAATGGCCATGTTTATAGAGCGAAGCAATCAATACAAACAAGGAAACGAGTTTTCAAAGCCGGCCAAACGATGCGATCCCTATTTTTTTTCTTCACTCATGTCTTTCGCTTATATTGATTGATATGCAATGCTTAGATTACAGCCACGCGAGCCTTGTCTTGGAACAAGGCCGCCCTTGAAGAGTCAAACTAGCGAGGTGGGACGTAGTTGTTTTGTCAGCAAAGACGCAGAAGTCGGGGGAAACCAAACTGCCGAAAGCAGCCGCGCAAGGAATTCGATGCCCCTCACCCCTAATTTAGAAAGATGATGACGGCTGGCTACAATCCGGTTGCTCGGGATTTCGAGTGTGCGAGCGGGCTAATTGTTGAGAGACAGAAACGTGGCGGGCGGAATGCGGGGGCTTTAATAATGACAAAGAAAAAAAAAGGAGCTTGTCTATTCAAGATGAGGAAGAAGAAGAGTTGACAGATTGGCCTTGCTAGTTTCATCTTTGAAAGGGGTGGGGGTGTTTATTTCGGCACTGGTTTTCTATTCAGAGTTAAAACAAGCATTATTATCCATTCTTCTTGTGATATAGATACTCCATGCCAATCAAGCAGCTCTGTTCAAGTTTTTGCCATTTTCGTATCCTCGAGCTGGCCTGAACATATAGCCGCCCCCCCCTGCACGCGCGGGACGGAACATTGAGGCTCGGGAATAGAGCGCAGCGCCCTCAGGGCGGTCCCTCAGTGGGTAAGGCGCTACAAATAGCTGAGGAGGCCGGACAGGGGTTGCGGTCCCCCTAGCGCTCTGGCCCGCCAATCCCAGGCGGTTCCAGGCCACGACCCCCCCGTACGCTAGCACTGCCTTATTCCGGGGGGTGCGAACAGACAACGTAACGCAAAACGCAGCGCAGCGCAGCTACCCGCTGCTGGATTGATATTCAACGTCAAACAAGCTGGCCCCCCCGAATCTCGTGCTCGACTTGTGCATCTCGTTTTCACGACACTCGCTTTGCCCCGCGCAGATTGTATGCGAGATACCTGATACGATTCTCTCTCAGTCGTCTCTTTTTCTCCCTCTTTTCCCCGGGTCGCAGGAAAATGTGCACGCGATTCCAACCTGCCACTGCTCCCCTCCGACAATGACGCAAGCCAGGAACAATGGCGCCCCGAACCAGCACGGAGAGGACCGCGGCCTCTTGAGCTTGCACCACGACGACGACGATGACGGCTTCTTCGGGCTCGGCGACGACGACGACAACGGCAATGACAACGGCAACCTCCTGCACGCAAAGCACGAACCGCCGCCCGCCTACGACGATGGAGCATCGCTCCCCAGGACCCCGAGGACGCCGAACCGGGTGCGCTTCGACCTGACGCCCGAGATTGTGGGCGGCAGCAACAACAACAGCGGCGGCGGCCACGACCACCGAAGGTCCATGTCGGACGGGTACATGGACCTGGAGGAGCCGGCGAGCCCCGGGCGGGCGCACCGGGTGCCGCTGCTCACGGACATTGAGGCGCCCAGCATCGCCGTGGCCAACTCGCTCGACGACGCCGAGGAGCGGGCCGAGAACGAGCTGCGGCGGCCCAAGTCGGGCTTCCGGTCGGCCTTTATGAACATGGCCAACTCCATCATCGGCGCCGGCATCATCGGCCAGCCCTACGCCCTGCGCCAGGCCGGCCTGCTCGGCGGCGTCCTGCTGCTCGTCGGCCTGACCGTCGTCGTCGACTGGACCATCTGCCTCATCGTCATCAACAGCAAGCTCAGCGGCACCAGCCACTTCCAGGGCACCGTCGAGCACTGCTTCGGCCGCCCGGGCCTCATCGCCGTCAGCGTCGCCCAGTGGGTGTTTGCCTTTGGCGGCATGGTCGCCTACGGCGTCATCATCGGCGACACCATCCCCCACGTCCTGACCGCCGTCTGGCCGGACCTGCCCGGCGTCCCCGTCATAGGGCTCCTGACGAACCGCCAGGTGGCCATTACCGTCTTTGTCATGGGAATTGGCTATCCTCTGACCTTGTATCGAGATATTTCAAAGGTGAGAACAGAAAATAGGGGAGAAGAAGGGGAAGAAGATGATGAGGAGGAAGAGGAAGAGAAATGCCTTTTTTTGTTTGCCTGCATACATGCTCCCTGCACTTTGGAAGTTTCTACAAACATTGACTAATGCCCTTCTTCGTATAGCTGGCAAAGGCGAGCACATTTGCCCTCATCGGCATGCTGATTATTGTCTTAACCGTCGTGATTGAGGGAATCCTCACGCCATCCGCGGAAAGAGGCAACTTTACGCCCCCTCTTATCTTCTTCAACGGTGGATTCTTTCAGGCGATTGGAGTTATTTCGTTCGGTATGGCCCCTGGCTTGAATATATGATGGGCAGACTAACATGGACAGCCTTTGTCTGCCACCACAACTCGCTGCTCATTTACGGATCGCTGCGGACACCGACGATTGACAACTTCCGACGCATCACGCACTATTCTACCGGCGTGTCGATGCTGGCGTGTCTGGTGCTGGCGCTGGGCGGGTTCCTGACGTTTGGCGACAAGACGCTGGGCAACGTGCTCAACAACTTCCCGGCCGACAACACCATGATCAACATTGCGCGGCTGTGCTTTGGCCTCAACATGATGACGACGCTGCCGCTCGAGGCCTTTGTGTGCCGCGAGGTGATGATGACGTACTTTTTCCCCGACGAGCCCTTCAACATGAACCGCCACCTGATCTTCAGCACCAGCCTGGTGGTGACGGCCATGGTGCTGAGCCTGGTGACGTGCGACCTGGGCGTCGTCTTCGAGCTGGTGGGCGCCACGAGCGCCGTGGCCATCGCCTACATCCTGCCGCCGCTGTGCTACATCAAGCTGACGACGCGCAGCTGGCGGACGTATGTAGCGTGGGCCATCGTGGCGTTTGGCACCGTTGTGATGGTGATCAGCGTGTTCCAGGCAGTGGGCAAGATGATGAACAGTGAGTTCCGATGGCAGGTGACGTGAAAAGAGAAACCAGGCTAACAGTGTCCAACAGGCAAGGACGGGCCGGCAACGTGTGTCTGAGAGCCCGGATCTAGGATATCGAGGTGGAAATACTAGTGCCACGCGGCACCCCTTCTTTACACTGTACGATTATTTGCAAGGGCAACCAAGATGCCTCACACCCCCCCCAGTACAATCATTTTTTAGTATTCCGGATTACGAAAAAAGAAAAAGAGGACGAATGAACAACAAGCCAAAGATAGACAGACAGCCTGCAACACACATTGCGCAAAGGGAAAAGGAAGCACAGCAAGACCAGAGAGGGCATAAGGCGGAGCTCGGCGTGTAAGTGGATGGACATTATCATTACCACATTTGTGTCGGGGTTACATTTTTTATTTATTCCGGTTGTGCATTGGTTAATAGCGACCTGTTTTGCTTGAGAGGCGTGTACAATAGCACGGGTTTAACCTGTACCATTTTGATATGATGCATATATCGTCTTTTGCCGTTTGATCTTTTCCCCCTCTTCTTCCTTGACCGCCCACCACACCATGTCCATGCCCATGCAGCACCCTCTCTCTCTCTTTTTGGGCCAGCTCATCATTCTTGTCACCGTCTTTACAGCTCCCATTTTTTCCCCCCTGCCCCCTCCCCTCCTTCATCTCCCCCCTCTTCTGCACGTCAAGGCACGGCCCGCATGAGTGACAGGCTCGGCAGACGAGGGCAGGCACGCACTCGCTCGGTGGGCTTTTTTTTTGCCGGCAGCGGCGTGGGCGGGCGGGCGACAGTGACAGCACCACATGGGCCAAGCCACCGCAAGCGAGAGCGAGGGCCAACCAGAGAGGAATGCATATCTGCACAGAATATAACATGTCAACTTTTATAGAGCAGTTGGTAGCAGTTTGCCCAGCAGGTACAGCACTAGGGAGTAGTGGCATCTGGACACGACAAGACGCAAAAGACTAACTGAACAATTTGCCCGCCATGATCCCTGCCTTGCCCCTCGTGCGTACCCTCTCCCAAAGGTGGGCTGCGACCCGCGTGACGAATGGCGATTGAGGCAAATGCGCCTACGTAAAATAATTCCCCGCTCCCGTGTCTCGTTGGTTGTCCAGGTGGTCTGTCTGCCCGTTGGAGCGAGTGGGCGCCGGGCGTGGTGGTCACACACACAGGCACTCTCTCTCACACGCGCGCAAAGCGAACCCCACGCCCCGACGGCCCATTATAGGGTATCGAAACGGGGCCTTGAAAGAGAGCGAGAGAGGGAGAGCGAGATGGAAAGCCAGCGAGCTTGCCTCGTCTGACCTGATTTAAACCGCCCTCTCTCGCCCCTCTCGCTCCTCTTCTTCTTCCCTTTCCCCAAACTCCCTCTCAGACAAACCACATCCTCGACATTACCAAGCACCTTTTCCTCCAACCACGACCCTCTACATCACAATGGAGCCCCTCGTCAACTTCCACGGCACTGCCTGCCCCAAGTGCGGCGCTTCCAGCGATGGCGGCTCCAAGCACTGCGGCTCTTGCGGCGCTGTAAGTCTTTTTGTGCTTTCGTCTCTCCCCGTCGTTGTGTCGTGTATCATGCCTCCATTCCGTTGGTCATGACGCCGACTTTTTGGTGTTCCTCTTTCCATGCCCATGACTAACCACACCACCTTTGTACAGGACTGCCCCAACTAAGTCATGTCAACGTCTCCCCACCCCTC
This sequence comes from Calonectria leucothoes, assembly GCA_002179835.1. Lineage (NCBI taxonomy): Eukaryota > Fungi > Ascomycota > Sordariomycetes > Hypocreales > Nectriaceae > Calonectria > Calonectria leucothoes. The sequence continues at coordinate 91,974 of NAJI01000078.1, forward strand.
GAGGCCGTGGCCAGCAAGCCGCCTTCGCCCTTCTTTCCTTCAGACAGGCCTTGCTCCTCGAGGGGCCATCTTTCTTTCTTCTTGACGCGAGACCCGTCATGGTGTTATAGTAGCAGCAGTTCACATACAGGGAGGGAGGCTTTTGAGTTGCTTTACGGTTTGGTTGGCGTTGGGGAGAGAGCACTTGGAGAGGGAATGGGAATGGGAATGGGTGGCACGAGTCGTTTTTATCTGTGCCGGACGAACTGAACTGGGAGCCGGGCGGCGGTCGGCGGGGGAGAAGAAGGCGTATGTGCACTGTCTTGTTACTCACTGCAGTCCTTCGTTTCAACCCCAGGTTGAGAGACTCTTTTTTTTTTTTCCATCACACTCCCTCGGTTTATCATGTCTACCGCACCTACCTACATACATAGCCGTAGTAAGACAGGGAAACGACCACAAGAATGCAATTTGATGGTCCATCTCTCGAGAAAGCCTGTGCCTCGTCCCGCTTGAACCGCCCGCCGTCATTCCAACGTGACCTTGCCCTCGCCCTCCCCTCCATCATCGGTAGCGCCCCTCTCCCTCTCCCTAACAAGCAAGGTGAGATGACCCTAAAACCGATCGCTCTCCGCCCCCCTCCTCCTCCAACCACTAAGCCTCACCGGGGCCTTGGGCGCCTAGGAGAGAGAGGCAAGGTAAGACAAGGCAACGAGAGAGAGAGAGAGGCAGCGAGCGCGCAGCCGAGTTCGCCTTGCTTCCTTTCTCTTTGCCTCCTTCTCGGCTGCTGCAAGCGCACACAACCTCTTCCTACGCTAAGTCCTTTACGTCTCTCCGGCTCGCAATCCCGCCACGGGATTCGCGCATCGCCAAAAGCGGGCTTGACACTAGTTGAATGTGAATAGCAGCAGCAGCAGCACCACCACCACCACCACCACCAGCCGGAACAGCATCGACACGAAGGAGAAAGAGAGACGAGACATGGGGGCCACGCTCGTCGAGACACCGAGTGGGGGATTACATCACATCACCCGGCCCCATCCATCCATCCGTCGCCTTCTCCGTCAGCTATGTATTCCTCCTGCACATGTAATGTCATGTAGGTACATGTACAGTACATGCACGCGCGCCAAACCTGCCTAGCCTCCCGTTTCACTGCCCTCTGACCCAGGCCCGATAACAGAAGGGCCCCCGGAATCCATGCACTGTGCTCTTACACCAACCAGCCCATCCCAACACGCCCGCCCGCCCGCTCATTGGTGCCGCGGGGGGGGGGCACATGACCCCCAGCTTTCCCGCCCGCCTACAGGTCCGATATCTTGGCTGGCCACCCGCCATCGAGAGACAGCTTAGCATGTCGTAACCAGTCGTCATGCCGTCCGGCCAGCAAGCAGAGCCGAGTCGCTGCCGCCCGTAGATGGAGCCAAGTCCAACCACTCCATCTCACCTCCTGCCTACTGCACACGCAAAAGTGCAGCCAGCTGTGGCGAGTCGACAAATGGATGGATGCCTTGTCCATGTGAAAGTAGTTATGCCGAGCTAGAGCCAAAGTCTATCTGTAACATGACATGTTAAAGAGAGTTGAAGGGCTGGCCCGTAGCGTACCGCAGCCAAACATAGGCAGACAAGCAGGCAAACATAGCCAAGGGTACCAACATGTCAACTCGATATACATAATAGACCAAACAAACAAACAACATTCACTCATTCACACTCCAAACACAACAACCTTCACTCAAAGCCAAGGATATCGGGATTTAGGTCGACAAAAAACAACAGAGATTAAACAGGCAGGCCCTACGCAATAGATGTCCCATCTCCATGGTCTAAGTAGCGGTTTCGAGGCTTCGAGAGAAAATGAAAAGATTTATGCCCTGGCCTGGCTTGGTTCGCCCAGCCAGACCCCGTTTCCACTCACACACACACACGCACACCACCATTCTCTTCCTCGCGCACAACCAGTCCACAGAAACCTCCTCCCGTCGTCACTTTCCGACTCCCTCCCTCAGCCCGCCTTGGCCCAAAGGTGAAGCAAGAGCCAAAGACGTGACACAAGAGCGGCTCATCCTCGTCCTCCTCGGCTACCTCAACACAAAATAAACATCTGGCCCGCCTACCCCCCCATACGCAAATACGCAGAGATACATAAAACAAGGTCCCACTCGCCTGCCATTGGTAATAAGAAATAACGATGAGGTCCAAGGCAACATGCCGCTCTCCCCCGTACAGCCCCCGTATTAGATACCTGCTTCGTAGGAACCCAGAGGGGTGGCGGCCCTCATCTAGACGAGAAACCATCAGCTAAACAGGGGTATTGGCGAATGAGCTGATGGACCTAGACACGAGCGAGACGATATCAAACTCCAGATCCTGAGAAAACCGATGCACATTGACAGCCGTAGCCATCCTGGCTGCCGCGAACCCGTATCATCCAAACAGCCGGGACAAGTTGAGGGTGAACTGGGACGATGATAGATTACCACACGAGGTCGAGCCGAAACAGGTTGGTGTGCGTTACGCCCGCGGGCGATTCATGGCCCTGCTTACAGAACAAGGCACTTGTGCTTCTTTTGCTTGCCCGAGGTGCGAGACAGGAGAGCGGCGCGGGTAGCGTGCTCAAACACCTCGCGGACACCCTCGTTGGTCTTGGCAGAGCACTCGAGGTACTTGTAGCCGCCAATCTTCTTGCGGACCTCCTCACCCTGTAGACACAGTTTGGTTAGACATGGGTTGCTGCATAAACGGGCACCTCCGTGGCACCAAGCGTCTGATGAGAACGGGGCAGAACCCCAGGAGATCCCACACACGACGTGGCAGCGCGGACAAGGTGGGAAGTATTTACCTCTTCGGGAGAGACGGGCTTCTGGCTGGTCTTTCGGAGCTCCTCAATGATCTTCTGGTCGTATCGCAGATCCTTCTTGCAGCCAACGAGGATGATGGGGAGACCCTGGCAGAAGTGCAGAACCTCAGAGATCCACTACGGGCAGGGGCACGTGTCAGTAAATGTGCTTGGCTAATGGGTATTTTTTTTTTTGAATTTCAGGGGGGGGAGAAGCTGCCTGGGAGCAGCTTTGGACGAGCTCGTACCTTCTCCTGGACGTTGTCGAGAGAGTCGGGGGAGTCGACAGCGAAGCAAATCAGGATAACGTGAGAGTCAGGGTAGGACAGGGGTCGGAGACGGTCGTAATCTTCCTGACCAGCCGTATCCCATAGGGCCAGCTCGACGTGCTTTCCATCGACCTCAACATCGGCGACGTAGTTCTCGAAAACGGTGGGGACGTAGACCTGTAGGGGGAAACGATAAGTCAGCACGAGCGACGACGATGATGGCGGTTTGCGGTTGATGAGCGTGTTGATGAGACCATGTTCGGTCGCAAAGGCGTCGTCATGATTGGGGTCGGGGAATGGTTCAGAACGGGAATAGGTCGGCAAACGGTATCAGGGCGGTCGGGCCAATTCATACCTCAGGGAAAGTGCCCTTGGAGAAGACACTGGAGACGAGTTAGCAAGCTGAAGGATGGCGATGGCAGAGGCCCGGGGCGTCGCCGTTGAGGTTCTGCGGCGTGGCAGGCCAGGCAGGCTTTGGAGAAAACGGGGGACGCCGACGGGGGGATGTGTGCTTCAGGCCAACTCACATCAACAAGCAGGTTTTACCGCAGGCACCATCGCCGACGATGACGAGCTTTCGGCGGATCTCAGCCATGGTGTCTGTTTGGTTGTTTGTTTGGTTGGGGGAGATGGATTTGAGTAGAGTTGCGAGCGAGGTTGGGACGCGAGCGGGTCGATGGGTGGATGGATGGGATGGAGAAAGAGAGAGAGTTGGACGCGGAAAGAGGAAAAGGGATTCGTGTTTGGTTAAGGCCGGTTAGGGGGCTAGGCAGGAAAATGATGCAAGGTCCAGCGAGGGCCAGCCAAATGCGCGTGCGACTGGGTTGGGCAAGAGGTACCTCTCTTCTGGGGCCTTTATGGGGGGGCTGGGTGCTAGAGCTGGCTGTCACTGGCGCAGTGGTCTTGTGTCGGGGGGACGAGTTAGTTAACCCACACGGTTTTTTTCTGCCCGTTGGTACGGTAGCAGCCAGGGAAAGGAAAAGCAGCCAGCCACAGCGCGACCAACCAGCACGTCTGTTTGGGGGTCGACGACAAGGAAGTCAAAATTGGCTGATCAAGATGGAATTTCTGACGGCGAATTCAGTGTTAGCACCAGGAATCAGCAAAAGCAGTCAGATTTTATCACAACGGGGCTGCCCGACACTACAAAGGGGGAAGCGCAACAACAACAATAACAACAGCAGCACCAACAAGACCGCGCTGCAGCAGCTTTGCAGTAGTCCCCAGCCTTTTTTCTCTCTCTCTCTCTCCCTCTGTGACGCGATCAAGCCAAACGGCAGTGCGAGAGCGAGGAGAGGCGACGGGCGCTGCTTTGTTGTTGCTGGGGCGGGCTGGGCTTGAGCTTACGAATGAGGTGCGTGCAGGTACCTTTATGCGGAAAGGCACTAACCTTGGATGTTCTCGCTTGGGACCGACCCTGTTGATGATGAGGGATGAGACCTGAGGCAGCCAACGAACGGGGCCTTTGCCGGTGGTGTTTTGGCGTCTGCGGGTGTGCCAGTGGCGATTGTCGTCCCTTCACCGAGCAGGCCTCACACTGTGCGGAAACGTGCAGTTCCAGGGGCGGCAGACCAACTTAAATTGCCGAGGAGCTCTAGACGTTTTGGCAGCTTGGCTGTGCCGTCCGCGCTCTCAATCCTGGGGGGTTGTTACGACAGATTCATGCCAAATAATGAAAGCAGGGTGGAGAGCGTGTCGACAGAGCAAGCCCAACTTGTGTGTACGAACCCTATAACGAGACAAGCAATTGCACGTATGTGACCTTGCAGCGCGTAGCCGATGCCCTTATCTGCTTTCTGTCCTGATGAGATGACGGGTTGGAGCAGGGACCCAGATGTGCGTATTAAACGGTGGAGGGAGCTGGAGAAACGGCCAAACAAAGATCGAAGGGGCCGCTGGTTGATAGGGGCTCAGCTCACCGCCTTGGCTTTCTATGGTGGTTTGATTGACGGTCTGGTTTGGATCCGAAGCCTCTTTCTTGTTCCTTTAATTCTTCAAGCGCTCTTTATATAGTCTCTTGGCTCTTGCCAGCGCTGGGCGCATATCCTCCCCCCAAATCAGCCAGCAGGCTGGTCCTCCGGCAGTTGGCTGGAATGGCTGCCTACCCTCGCGCCTGTCCTTTTCCACCACCGCCATCGCCACAGCCTCATCTGAACGCTCTCGACCGCCTCGCCGTGCCATCGGCCTGACGTGCAAGCACGGGGCCTCCCAGTCCTTGGTGGCCCACTCTGTCAAGTCCTGATGGGGTCACGTCGTCGATGCTCCAACTAGCCACTGCCTCCGGCGACAGAGGCGTAGTCCTTGCTCCGTCGGCGACTGTCAAGTTCCATCTTCTGGGGCTGAAACCGTGGCTCAGCTTGTCATTCCCGGCACGACGGCACTAACCATCAAATCCATGAGCCGTGCGGTCCGCCCTCTGGTCTGTTCAGCTCCATGATTTGACCCTTGGGGGAGATGCCCTGCTGGGGTCCGCTGTCTGCTGCCAGAAGGTGTTCGTCAGTGTCACGGCGCAAAGGCAAAGGGGGGTGGGGAGCTTGATTTGCTTCGGCGTTTGATATTGACGACTGGCGGAGTGACTGGCCCATCCAGCCCAACCCTCGACCGACCTTTAATGGCTAGGCGGGATGTGAGACCCTGCCGTTGCCTGGCTGCTTATTATCACCTGCATGTGCATGACTGTTTGCTTTGCTATGTACCCTCTTCACATCGCTTACCCCGAACGCTCTGGCTCGCGCCAGCGATGCTGCCCTTTGTCGTGGGCGCCGTCTGTTGGCTGTGCTCTCGTAGTGATGCCATCTAGCGCTCCGGAATACGGACATTATACGTGGGTGTCGCACCGAATCTGGGCCACGTTGCGTATAGCGTTGCGCGCCCATGGGTGAGTGATGCCGACACAGACTCTGGCCCCTGTAGTGTCCATCCATGCATGCGCAAAGGCACATGGAGGTAAACAGTCACCGGGAAAAGTCCTACTTCCGATAGGACTCTCGTCCTGTCCGTCCTGTCCTGACCAGCCCAGCACCTCTCTTGGAGGCCTATACAGCGGGCACATAATCCATCTGCACCAGCTTGTCAGATCTTCAATTCCGCCACAGCGAACTCTCCCACCAGATTTAGTCATGCGTGCCGCGGGGACATGCCAGTCCATGCTCAGACGCCGTCGGCCCAGGCACTAATCTTCTGTTTGTTCCTCTCGCTCCAAGCTCGTATTTCGGATGACGAACGCGTGGCTCAGGTACGACGCAAGAAAAGACCCTGCCGAGCTGGAATTCATCTTTGACCGACGTCATATGTCTATCCCAATCAATCCGCACCCTCACCAAGTTCAACGAGTTTGGGAAGCCACATCGGATTTGTGCCCGCCCTATGTAACCTGCGGCCTGACCACGTGCTTATCTCTGGTCCCGATTCTCCGTTACAAAACCTCCGGACGCAGCCAAGGCCGGAGCTTGAGCAAGGTTGGTGCAGAGATCAGGTGTCATTCGCTTGTCTATTTGCTTTTTCTAGTACAACGTGATTGCTCTGTGGCCCAGTGCCCATGTAAATGGCAATAAAGGCCGAGCCCCAACCTAGATTTCCTTGATTCCGGGAGTTTCAACCATTCCCCGGTGTAACTGCACTTCTGCTGGGGACAGCCAAGCATAAATAATGTCCGGGATCCGTGGTGATGGCCTCTTATCATGCATGCTGACCTGACAATTGATTGCATGGTAACCACCTTGATGATTGGATTGATGCACGTTGTAGCATATACAGATCATCCTATGATGAGAATATTGGCGGCACGTAGCTCAATCATGAAAACAAGCCACCAAAAAAACATCAAATTTGAGATTCAATGCATAATTGTCTTTTCTTGAGCAATTGAGTCCATCGACTGGTGTTATGATGATGTGAAATGAAGCTATCGCGACTACCTCGGCTCAGCTCCACTGCCTCAGCCACATTGTGCGCCACACAACCCCTCCAATAAGACAGTGCCAGTTCGCACTAATTACACGGTAGTCAGCCACAGCAGCAAGAATTTCCACACGACAGCCCACTCCACCACGAAATCCATCACTACGCCCTCGTGATAGCTCGGCGCCAGCACTGCAATCCTACTCAATGGGTTGCTAGAGCTCTCGAATATCCTCAATTACCGTTTGACGATCCATTCCGACATGCAGAAGCTCGCCAAGCGGGTCGCCCAGGCCCAGCGCCAGGCTGGCCGCCGTGCGCAGAAACGAACCGAGTCCGAGTTGCAAAACTACAAGCTGCGAAATCGACAGGCCCTGCGAAATGCCGTCTCAGAAGTCCGCGAGAACCTTCTAGATGCGCGCCGTGCTCGCAAGGAGGACTGGGAAATGGGACCCCTTGCCCCCAAGCGTGACTTGGGCTTCAACAGTTATGGCATGTTTGCTGAGGGAGTCCGAACCGATTGGTCCAACTACGGCCTCTTTACACCTCGCCCCGAGCTTGTTGAGAAGAGGTGCGCCTGGGCTGGCGGTGTCAAGATGCTCAACCTTGCCGTTGAGGATCGTGTGGTTATTCTGGATGGCCCCGACAAGGGCAAGATTGATCGTATCAGGTCCATCAACCTCCAGACCGGCCATGTCACTCTGGAGAAATACCACCGGGTATGTCTCTGTGCCTCTGCTATTCGGTATCTTGGATGCTAATAACTGCGTATAGGCAATCTCTGTCGGAATGTTCGGAAACGACAGCCGTTCTGCGCCCATGCCCCTCGCCATCGATTCGATCCGTCTTGTATACCCCCTCGTGAACCCCAAGACCGGAGAGACCAAGGACAGCATCATTCAGCAACTCAAGGCGATCCCCCCGAACATGAAGTCCCCCAACATGAGCTTTGACCGATGGGAGCATGGAAAGAAGTGGGATCGTGTGGTTCCTGGCATCAACGTTGTCATTCCTTGGCCCGAGGTGCAAGTCCCCGAGTACTCGACATACGCCGGTGATACCGTTCGCGAGAATGTCGAGAACCGAAGCTTCTACTACAACCTACTGTCACCCCCAATGCCCGAACAGGTTCTGGATGAGCTGCGCAACAAGTACTCTAAATTCCGAACACGCCACGAAAACTGGTACGTTCAGAAGAGGGAGGCCGAAGAGGCGGCCAAGAAGGCCCGGGTGGACTCGGTTCAGTCCATGCAGGCACCTCTGGACGAGTTCCACGCCATGCAGCGCGAGATCCGGGCTGCCCGCGGAGAGCCCGAGCTCACCGACGAGATGTTGGAGAAGTTGGGCTCCATCATTGCGCAGAAGAAGCAGAACGCCCTCAAGGATGCCGGCGTATCGGAGGTTGCGCCGACGACAGACACGTCGGCACCTGCCGAGCCAAAATCTACACCACCTCCTGCAAACACTCAATAGAAATGCTCCTGATGATGATGATTCTGGAAACGAGCTGGAAGTCGGCGAATGTACTAGGAGAGAACCAATCCTGTGTAATTATACGTATGCAACAACAATGTACATCACGAGGCGCAAAAATAGACGCATTATATCCTATCCACAACCTTGCGTTTTGACTAAGGGCTATTTACATGTGACCCGAGGCCGTGGCCGCTCCGTAACCTGGGTTCTTTAGTCTTCTGTGACCAGCGAAAGCTGCGCTTGAGTTGTGCTTGAGCTGTGTAAGCATGGTGTATGTATCGACGGAATCGAAATTCGGGCTGGGGGAAATATGAGGAAAAAGAAAATTAAAACTCAAAGCTCAATGGCTCCCTGGGGTATGCTGCGGTTCCCGGCTTATCTGTCTGTTTCCATCTTTCAAAGCAGCAGCGCCAAAGCCTGACGCTCATACCCCGACGTTTCGGCATTGATGATTGGCGATCGTGATTATAGGCTGAGATGGCGTTGAGGAGGCAGCATGAGAAGCTGAGCCGAGAGTCAGAAGGTTGATTATAAAAAAAATAAAATATGTCGTCGAATGTAATTGAGGTGCTGTTGGTTGGGAATTTGGAGAAAAGCAAGAGTGATTTGCTCTCTGGTTGATGAAGTGCTTTCTTGATGCGGGCAACCGAGAACTGGAATCATGAACAACCAAGGGAAAGGGGCAAAACATTGAAACAAGGGCATGAGATGTTGTAAATGCGTGCAAGATATTGTAAAAGACGCCTGGCTTTGTGTAGTCCCTGACAAATTGTGGTGGGCTGTCTCGCATCGCCACGACTGGATCCATGAGAACGTGGGTTGGATGTCAGTCTCAGCACCACGCGGCTCGACTTGAACCATGACGTGGAATCAATCAATTCATGTTGGGACCGGCCCCGGAGCCGTTGTTGTTATTGTTATTATTATTATTATTATTATTATTATTGATCGTGGGTTGAGCGGCCGCAATTGCGATTCCCCCATAACCATTCGATGCCTGAACCAAAAAGTCAGGAATGGTATCGGTATCATGTATGAAGCGGGCGAGCATGGAAACCGGCGGCTGGTTTCTATAAACAAAAGCGCCATTAGGGCTCCATTCTGGACACGGGCATGGGCCAAGACTGTTGGACTCACGCTGCCTGGTTAGGAAGCACTGGCCGGGGGTTGGTGGACGACGGGTCCGCCGCGACGCTCCTGTTGGGGGAGCTCATTGCTAGTAGATGGTATGTACTAGGTTATTACGGTGGTATTGACAATAATTAGGGTATATATTAAGAATAGAAGATGGCAAGAGGCTGTCAGGCATCCGAATTGTGCCGGTTGTGGTTCTTGATCTTGCGTGGTCTCGACTGGGGAGGGCGTGGCGGCCTTTTTGTATCGTGAGGAATATGGCCCCAACATCAGAATTTCGAAGACATCGTGATCCAGGCCTTTTGAAAAGCAAAGCTGGGGCTATGCGGCACGCAGTTTGTAGGCCGTGTTTCAATTGGCAACCAGCTATTGGGTGCTATTCATGGGCTGGGAGGATAAAGGAGGAGGAGCTATTTCGACCAATTGAGAAGCGTCAGGTTCGACGATAAGATGGGCCCGTAGAAGCAGCGAGTTGCGAGTAAACTATCTTTTTCTGAGGCATATCGAACCCTGGGCTTCTTCCCGGGTCGAGCAAAGGCTGACTGCAAACTTGCGCCCCTTGTCGTTGCGAGTTCATTCTCACGTTCCGGTAGCTTCATCATCCCTAGCTAGGGTTTCTAGAAGGATAAAAAACATGGCAAACCGCCAGCCTTGTCAGGCGAATTGGTGAACGCCTTATCGCACTCCCCGTTGAAAACCTCGGTCTTGTATCGGGCCGTTTCACTCTCTCCGGTCCTGGTGGAGCTGAGTACGTTGAGCCTGTGGCGCGTTTAGCGCATGCCATCCAATTTACAAAAGGCGGTTTTGGCGATAACTGCTATGGGATAGCTGCAAGTGAAGGGCGGTCAGAGTCTGGATGTTTCTCGGCATTGGGCAACCAAGCCGCCTCTGGGGCCTTGTGTCTGTGGGCTCCTTTCTTTGCGCATGTGATGACTTTAGCCCAGGTGCTCATATTGTGATTCCGATGTCACATCCACCGTTAGCCGGCAACGTAGCCTGGTTGTATGACCCATAGCATGGCCGGTCACGCCACTTTTGCGTGCGTTTTGGCGCGAAGTGCTTGCCGCTCTGACTCGGAGCGACATGCTGATGCATTACGCCGTCATTCTTTTGCCTTTAAGCCGCTTCGATTCTGAAGACAACTGCCGGCGTGGCTAGATACGAGGTTGTGGCAATGTTGACTGAGACAGTTCAGGGCAAGACACGAGCCCTTTTTTTCCCCTTTCGCACTTTTTAAATTGTGGTCCAGATGTATTCTTTGTTACTTCGTATGGCCAGAAATGGCGGACAGCAAGGGGATGGCGGAAGAAGCAACATTTCTCGTCGTTCTCAGTGAAGTGGGGGATTTGTCCTTCACACGCCCTTCCACCTTGACTTTACAAACCCTGTTCTAAAGCCGATCGGCAAAACATTGCGGGCAACGACAGTCTCAGCAGTCAGCATGAGCGGGTCGAAGACAAGTACAAAGTAGAGTATGGCTAGAAGTCTTGCACGGCACATTGCGTAGGCCCCAAGATAGCCATGTCTTAGAACTTGATGCCGCGTCCCATGACTCACTTGGTTCGCAAGAAACAATCGCCGTGCTGGAGAGACAGCCCCTCGGCCTGCACCAAATCTTCTGCTTTTTTTTTTTTTTGCGAGAGTCCGAGATAGAGGCAAGGACACCACAGCGGCTTTATCCACCAATCTACTCAGCACGAACTTGCTCATGACTTTCTTGTACGTTTTCGACAATTCAACCAGAGCTGTGTCGTCGTGCGCTGCAACTCCACTTCTAACAGTTGAGCATTCCTTGGCCATGGCCGTTTTTACTGTCCCGTTCAGAGATACTCGTGGAGCTAACGAAATCTTATTTCGAAAGTTGGCATCGATGATCTAGATGAGCCGAAACGGCTTCAGACCCTGGAATTCGGATCTACAACGGCCACGGCCCGAGCCATGGCTGCATGCGGTGGCAGCCACGGCAGCGTGTCCCCAATGAATCTCCCTTCCATATACTCCGGGGTACAGCAGCGTGCGGCGCTCATCCGGAATATTGGTTTATGCGCTGTGGACAGCGTGCCTGGCTGGATGCAACATGTCATCCCGAGACAGCCAGGTGCGGTTGCGCGGCGCGCCTTTGGCTTGATTCGGATGCCGGGCGCGGATCCATTGGTGGACGCGCCGTGGATAAATGCAAGTGTTCTCACTGGGACAGGCCCACGGGAACCACCTCGCACTAGACTCCATAGCGACTGGGTGGTGCAAGCCGCTCGCCTCCTGGGCCGTTGGTTCGGTGCGCCCAAGGAAATAAACAGCCTATGGGAAACGTGCATTTTCGGCTTAGAAATCAACTTTCCGAGAAGAGCGGAAAAGAAGCCCAAAAGAGAGCGGAAAAGCTGGAAAAAGCTTGAGATTGAGGCAAGCATTTGACAACGTGGTTTTGTCTAGTTCGTTGGGTGACTATGTGGATGCCCAAGCTGGTTCATTGCGGATATATGCCCAAGGTGGGACAGCAAGACGGAGAATAGAAATTGAGACAAAACAACGTAGACTATCTAAATAATAATGACAAATAAAAAGGGGTATATCTATATTTTCCCAGTCCTCGTAACTCCGGGTTCGTTTCCAACATGCCTGCTGTCGTACCTGATCTTCAAAAAACAACAGAGGTAAACACCTCCAGTTATAAATCCTTTGTCCATGCATTCCATGATTGAATGAGTTTGCAAAAGCTGGGTGCTCGGACGCCAGGTCGTCTGCACGCCAGCATTTCGAGACGCTGGCTAAAACCACGTGTTTCGACAAGAGTTTGGAGGTTGACCTCGGCCATGGCAAAGCTGGCCCTCAATTGTTCTTCGGCTTCCGACCTTTTTTTAAACCCGAGAACCCCTGTCCTTGGATTTGTAGTTTCCAGGATCAACGAGGCCCATGGAGATTTGGACAATGCGATCCGCGAATGTGTCGGTGTAATAGAGGAACTGGTGGAGTTGAAAGCTGTCAGGGCCGCTTGAGCAACATTGATATTAGCGGGGGGTCCCTCGCAGCAGGATTTATGGATGGCGGCGAGGCTCACAGCATTGGAGGCTCGGAAATGTCCTGCGGCTGAGTTGTACTTGGAGGGGGATTCATCGCGGCCTTTCTTTTTCCGATGGGAGTGATGAAGGGGAAACAGAGCGAAACAAGCAAAGGCCATGTTCCAGTAGTTATATAGGGTTATGACCCAAGAACCGAGCCTTGTGCGTTATTCTCTTGGTTTGAGGCCCTGGCCGAATGACTGAGATGGGCGCGAGGTGACGTGGTGGCCTTTGCAACCCCCGGCCGCCTAGCGAACTGCACGTCAAAACACCGAGCATGTATGCATGCACTTGAGGACGCATGAGCGGGTTGGATAAGTGTTCAAGACGCATCGCTTGCAACGAAAATGACGCGGCTGCTTTGAGGAGCCGCCGATAACTACCCAATCTCGAGTTTAGGGGTCTCCCTCCCTGGCTTGTGAAGAGGCAACTGCCAACCTCCTCTCCGCCTTGCGGCGGAGCATCCATTCAGACACAAGCACAATGATTTGCCTTGCATACATTGAAACCCATCTATGTAACAGGATTGGACGCGGAGAGGGGTTTCCAGAAACGAAGGCGGCATGTTTGGCATATTCACCCCGGCTTCTCCAGGTTATTGTCGGCATCGGCCTGGCCGTACCCCCCTTTGGCCTCACGGCTGATTGAAACATGCACCCGTTGAAACAAAATCTCTGATATCGGTGGCGAAAAGCGTTTAGCTCCCACCTTCTTTCTTCTTCAGCCTTGTGTGTTTGATGTGTGTCTGCACCCGACACGAGGCTCTCAGGGGGGGGTGTAAAGGGGGTGAGGGGGTGTGAGACTCAAAAGAAGATACAGTTGTGCTTTCAAAATGAAGCTCGAGGTGTCATTTCGGCTTAGACACTGTTTTATTTTATTTTATTCTATTTATTTTCTCTCAAAAAAACAAGAATTTTCCTTGACACTCATCTTCAGCCCTGCTTTTGGATACACTAGATGGTGTCTAGAACTGGCCACCCTCTTGGCATTTGAGGGCTGAGTGCAACGGAAAATGAGCTGGCTATCTTAAATACGGGGATACAGCAAAGGACCGAATATGGCCTCAAGTTGCTACTCATAGGGGAGGGGTTCAGTGAGCCTGATCTGGGGGTGAGGCTTGTCTCGAGAAGGCACTGACGAAGGTGGCTTGGTTCACATGACCTGGCCCGTTGGCAAGTGGGAGAGCTAAAAGATGGGAAAGGCAAGGGGAACAACGAAATCCGGGAGCCTCGTTGCGGAGGAAGGGGGATTGTGGGTGGTAGTCCGCAAAAGTCGATATTCATTCGATGATAGGCGGCCAGGCGGTTAAGTCGGTCTGGCCGAGGTCTCGACTGCTGCCCCCGGCAAAAGCCTATTTCGAAGTACTCAATCAGTCGGTGAGACGGCAAGGCTTAGCCAGCCGCGCATGCCTCAATCCCATCAAGCCAGCCAGCTGCTTGATAGAGTTCATAAGCCAAGGCAAGCAGCCCAAGAACTGGCTAACTGTGTTGGGTTCTGAGGCACGTGTTGGGCGTAAACACATAGACGACGATCAAGTGCTGGCATTGAGTGGTGCTTGCCTCTGAGCGAATTTGTCTCATTTCCTTCTCCTCTGCCCCACGGGCGCCGGGCTGAGGGAGGTTCCAAATGCCCATGGCGGGATTGGTGGCATTAGTCGATTCGGCATCCTGACAAGAGTCCTGGAAAAAGCAAATCAAATCACGTTGACGGTGGACGGGACAGCTGGGATTTGTGCGTTGCGAAAGCCAACTACGTATGGCAGGATACCGAATTTTGCTGCTCCCGCCCCCAATATGCGGGCGTCCTGTTGTCGTGATTTGTGGCTCTTCAGCCCTTAAACCGCCCGCATATGCATGGAAGCCCACCCCGCGCGCACAAAATAGCCAAGTCGTTACAGCAAGTCGTTACAACAAATTGTTACAGCAAATCGTTACAGCGAATCGTTACAACACACAATCGTAAGGCCTGAATTGCCGACATAGTGTTTGGGCACGTATCCTTCGCGAGCCGAAACTAGCTCCCAAGGCCCCCCGACTTGTCCAGCCTCGGGACGGGGACACGGAAGCTAGCAGAGCGTTTTTTGGGCACCGTTAGCGACACACACACATATACATACATGTACAGTTATGTCACACCCTCCCCCGGTGACGGCAACCCCGGTGGCTGATGACGAAAATCACACGTGGGAAAGCATGCGGATCGATACGCGGGACATACCCACCCTCCTCCTCTTTCTCACCCCGCAAACTGTTGGTGGGGTAGCATCCAAAAAGCCATCCAGTTCAGCCTCAGAGCACCGGCAGGGTCGGGCAGTGATGAGGATGGCGACGAGGATAATGGCGGATCTCCGCGGAGCGACAGCTGTCAGCGAGGGAATGTCTCTGAACTCAATGCTCTGCTGCCTAAAGCGTATTGCGCAGAGGGCGAGAGAGTTTAGTTTACGGCTGGTCTCTTGAGCTACGTCGTCGTGGGCTTGTTTGCATAGTTGGGTCGTTGGCTAGCTTGGCAGTCGCCCGTTGAGTCCCGGTGACACGGCGAGGGATATGCTGCGCTGACTAGTTCCTGCACTCAAGTGGGCGGACCCTGACTCAATCCGACGATCTGGCATTGGATTTAACCGAGTTATTCGTGTCCAAGTATCGAGCGGGCTTGCATGGCTATGCTCCAGTTGCCACGCTTATCGTCTAGTCTCACGGCAGATGTTGGGCTGAGTAAAAGGCAGTGGGGGTTTTATTGTGTTGTAAAGTAAAAGTTCGGAAAGATACGGAGCGCTAAACAAAGGTAAATACAGCTATTTGTGGGTGAATTGTCCCATGGGCTTAACCAAAAGACACAGTGCTCACTCTACTTAAATCCCTCTCCAACTCCTGTACCGTGCGAAATGGTCTTCGAGGGCCCGCGGCGTTGAAGAAGTCAGTACCCAAAGTCGCTCGAATAGGAGTGTAAACTGGAGGCGGCCGAGAGGCAGCCGTGGTTACGGTGGACTGTGAAGACGTGGAAGATTGGCTTTGAGAGCTCGTGGCTGCGCTTTTCGAACCGCCGGGGGGGTTCTTCTTTTGCAACTTTGCTGGGCCGCCGCCAACGTCTTGTGCCACCAAGGTTTCCTCGGATTTCGAAGCCGTGTGTTTCGAGCTCCATAGCTTGGACAAAGAACTAAGAGGCAGGATCCGCTTCACTCTTGGCTCGACGGCGGCGTCTTGCTTGCCGTCAATCTCGCCGATGGACTTTAGACCATCAAACTGCCCAGATACGGCTGTCTCGTCTTCGTCCATGGAGTAGAACGGAAACCCAGCTTTGGCATACGCCGCAGCATCGATTGGCGTGCTTGGCGCCGGGTTTCCAGTGATGCGGGAGAACGAAGCCGTGTTCAGGATTTGGACGTTGAAGGTGAAGGTTTTATTTGTGTCCCAGACAGCTGAAGAAATCGCCTCGCCGCTTCTCGCGTCTGCCACGCGATCCTGAACTATGTTCTGTCGAATGAGCCCTCCCGGGGCCAGGTTCATTTCGTCCTTGGCTTCTTCATTGAGCTGCTTGGGATCTCCACCGCCACGGAGCCTCAAGACCAGGTGCAAAGTTGACTCCTGAACGGTTTATGGCGTTAAAAACTTCTTTGTACCAAAAGCCAATCATTGGACCTGGGAGACATACCTTCTGGATCTTGTAGTTGGCTAGGCTATACCCATCCTCTAGCTGCTTTCCCGCAAAAATAAGTCTTTGCTGGTCAGGGGGGATCCCTTCTTTGTCTTGGATCTTGTGCTTGACATCATCGATGGTATCGGACAACTCCACTTCCAACCAAATTCCTTTGCCTGTCATGGTCTTTACCATTATTTGCATACCGCCATACATGCGTATATTGAGGTTGATGGTTGATCCCTTGAGCACAAGTTAGTCGCTGGATATATGTTGGGACTCTTGGCCAAGCACGTACGTCTTGCACTCCTCTTTCTTGCAGTACATCACCGTCTAGAGAATGATGAGATGAGAACCTGACATGCGATGGAAGCTAGATTCAACAACTTACCACGTAGAATCTTGCCACCGAAGGTGAAGTAATATTGATCAAGGCTCCCAATCGATGGATCTCGCCTGAACAAGGCTTCCTTCAAATCCACCAGACTTCCGTCTAGTTCTACATTCAAAGTGTACGTCGTGCCGCTGGCCGTCTTGACAAAAACGGTTCGCGCTGGCGTCTCTTTTTCAGGCGTAATCTCGAATTGTATTCCACCCACCACCTCTTCACCCGTAATCTGAGCCTCGACCGAGTGACCCGACCCCATGGGCATGGCGACAAACTGCCTCACCTGGCCAACCTGATTGGCGATTCCGTCGAGCCACCTCTGTTCGGGAACGACGACGTAGTCCTGGATTGACTTTCCTTGGCTCTTCTTTTGCCTTCTTCGTAGCGCGGTGGCTGCATTCTCGATGGCGGGCTCTCCAGAAACGGCGTTGACGGCTCCGATGTACACTTTGATGGCATATCGTTTTTTTGACTTGAACCTGATCCACATTGCTTCGCGCTCTGGAGTTTTTCACATCTCACCATTAGGGCACTCGAGCGCAGTGGAAAGCAAACCGAGCGGAGATGGGTTGCTTACGGTACATGGGCATAAAAATGCCACCTTTCGCAGCCATGTCGGGATTCAGTTTGTCCGCATAGTCCTTCACCTGGAACAGAGGGAATTTTCCAAGGCTGGGCGGGAGCTCCGAGAGCTGCTGGTTGTCTGGTACTCGGACGGTGCGTCGGAATGAAATGTCCAAGTCTCCGAGCAAGACATGGTCCTCTTTCAGTCTGTTTAGATGTGCCATGGTGATGATGCTCCTCCTTGAGGCAGTAAATGGCTCAATTTGATCACCAAAAATGTCAAGGTTGGCACAAAAATGGGGGAACAAGCATTGAAGTCTTTAATTCTGGGCTCTAGGATATGCCTCGGGCGCGACCCACGAAGGGCGCCTTGTGCCTTGACTAGCTGCATCGAGCATCGATTCGGGCTGTGTTGTGTTAGTGCCCGTTCTGCCAGAGATACGCTTAGAGATAACGTTGGGAGGATGAAGGCCAAATAATTAGACGAAAATATGACCTTGAAGAAATGACGACACAACGCGAAAGCGATATCCATTCTCTACGACTTACCTGTTTAACAAACCCATTGTTCGCTCTACGCCCTCTGGAATTTTCCTTGTTTGAGACAAGACTCGATTGCGTGGAGTGTTGACGCTAGAACATCAGCTGGCGGCGCTAGTTGGCTGCGCCATCAAGGCAAACAGCCCACGCTCATCTGGGCCATTTCTGCCTTGATGCCCTCTCAACCAGTTTTGGACGCAGTGGTTTATCCGTAATGGTTTTGACCCAGCAAGTGCCATTCGTTGCAAACGCTTTTTGACTACACAACCTCCCAAAGCGCTATTCGCATGGATCCCGCTTCGATCACCTCTACTGCTCTGACCTTGACAAAGGTCCTTGCTCAGATTGGCGCACTCATCTACGAAATCCATGAGAACCACAAAGCCGTGCCCGCCGAGATTGCTGCGCTGAACAGCGAGCTCTCGGCCCTCCAAGTGATACTGGACCAGATGAAGGAGGAAGGCGAGTGGGCCAGCGTCGACGTGAGGAACTGCGACGATGCGCTTCAAGCAGTCGGCGCAAAACTGACCATCGTCGGGAACAAGGTGCAAAAAGGCGGCTTCGACCGGTTCATGGTAACGCTGATGGCGTCCGAGACGCGAGGGGAGATAAAGGATCTGCTGTCTAATTTGGAGAGGAGCAAGACGTTGCTGCTACTGTCGATGCAGATGATAAATATGTGAGTAATCGTCCCGACGGCTAGGCACGGTAGATAGAGATCTGACGGGTGCATAGGCGAGGATGGCAGGCTGCTCTCGATGCGGCTTCTAATGCACGCTCCGGGGCCATGACTGGGCCAGAACCAACGATCGGGGTTACAGTAGATGTCGGCAGCATAGGTCTGGGGCAGGTGGCCAGTTGCAACGACAAGGTGGTAACGGAGAGTTCGCGTGCGATTTCTGTCGACGAAAGTGCGATTGATCTTCACCCAAGTGTGGTAGGCTGGCTCGGTAGCTTTCGAGGCAGAACATAGGGACGAAGAAAATGCCGCAAGTCACTGTCGTATAAGCGTCTCGATTTTCCTTGGTGACGCCTTTCTCTCTCGCTCAACCCGGGGAATAGTTGGGAGTTGGCGGAGCATGTGATCGAGATGGGTGCAACATGGTCGAAGTCCAAATCCGTCATGGCAATCGATGTTGTTTTGCGCAAGTTCTTGACATGAATGCCCAAGTCCCCTTTTTTCCACTTCGAGGCTGGGAAACGGGCCAAGGCAAAAACGTTTGCCCGCCCTCTGATACTTGGTGGTTCGCCCAGTTCGTTCGCCTTGGTTCGCATTGAGGCTCCCAAGGCAAAAGGAAGAGACACGTATCTATGTCCCTAATTTCGCGTAGCTTCCTTCTTCTAGATGGAAAATTTTTCAGCTTTGGTTAGCCAACCTGATGTTTTGAAGCGGAACGTGCAATTTTCTTTTTTTTTTTATGACGTTGTTGACGTGTTCAAACCTTGGTATTGCTGTCCGCTGCTTTGACCTCTCGCCACTCGATACCAAATTACTGCTTGACAGGGTCCTTATTATTAGGTTTGCAGTACGGATTAGGAATTACTCTCTCTCTCGGAGTTGTGCGCGTTATGCCCGGAAATGTTGTGTGGAAATTGCGGTGATGGGCCTCGTGGTCGGCCAACGGGGAGGTTGCAGCGATGCCGACTGAGCGAGAGCGAACGCGCGCACGAGCAAGTTGCAAACATTCCGCGCGACCCCCTAACTGATGCTACATCAAAACTGTGCCCGGGATTCATGCTGGCCGTCAAGTTGGTCTCCGGTTCACTCCGATGATACCGCATCGGTGGGCATCACCGCCAAGGTGGCGACTGACAGTGGCTGACGACTTACAAGGTTGGGGATGGCCTCAAAAAATGTGAAGCTCTAGCGACGCGGCGCAGACAAGGGGACGGGGGGAGGGGTGGTGATGTTACCTTTCCCACCGTCCAGCTGACGAACCCGCCTCACAAACCGCTCGAGTAGCGAGCGGTCTGGCATCCCAACACGGCGTCACTCGCCAATCTCAAGCCTACGGGGATTCCTCGCGGCCTTTTTTTGCCCCGCTCCCCTCCCCGTCATGATTTGCAGATGCGTGCGGTTTCTGGCTGTGCAATCTCCCAGGGGCCCAATGGATATCGTTAGCCACGAGATAGCGAACAACAGGGGTGTGGGTGGTGTTGGAACTTTAGGGAAGCCAACCTTTTTTTTTTAAGCCGTTAGCTTCTAGAACACGACACGCCCTATGCCAGGGGCAGAGAAAAAAGAAAAAAGAAAAAAAAGCGAAAAAAAAAGCGTATCAATTTGCAACGTCCCAGACAAGGCGGTGATGACGCCATCACTATTTTTGTAACCGATACCGAGTCCTGTCGCCTGAAGCCTCGTATCTTTAGCTTCAATTGCCCTCTGTTTTTTCTTCCCTCTCGCTCAATGTTGGCAACATTGGATGGGTGCGGCTCCGGTAGTGTGTCGCGCTGGACAAGGAGCATCATGGTCGATTAGACGTGCGCCAGGATACCTCTCTGGCTGTTATCAGATGCCTCTCTCCCCGCAATCAGGTGGCCTAACAGGGTCAATCCCTGTGAGGCGTCAGGGCCGGCCATTGCCTGCCAAAGCTTCCCGGTGTCTGGGCGGATGCGGATCGTGACAGGAGAGGACTGAGCGTCAAACCTAGCTGTGTCCAGCGCATCGGAGGATTTGATGACCCGCCAAGCACGGCCTGGTGGTGGTCTCGCCGGTGAATCAGCATTTCTAACAACCAGGACTTCATTTCAACTCGCTTTGCTTTCCAAGCAACATAGCCGCAACAAGCGCACACCTCAGCCTTGCTTGGGAGGCGCTCATCTGCCTCACATCCAGCAGGGACGAGAGGCATTGCGGCACTGCCTTCTGGTTGCGGGTGAGATGGGAAGGGGTGCAAGGACCGCAAACCACGTGGAGTGGCCATGGCTGCGAGAAGAGAGACAACTCGCTTTCGCTGGTCAATGCTGTGGGTGTACCTACTTCCGACTGCCCGTGCATATGGAGTAATTAATTATTCAATATTGACACGGATGGCCCGGAAACCGCGCAGGGACCTAGCGCCTATTTGCACATCTCCGGCTTGAAGGTTGATGACTACTTGTGATGAGAGCGTCACGCGGTAGGAAAAGTAATGGCGAGCTGACGTCAATGGTATTATGAGGCTTGTAGCCTAGGTTCTAATTATGGTGGATTCTTAATATTAATTTGTTCATCATGAGCTTTCTGCAGCACACCGCCGCCGTCTGGCTTGTCGCTCACGCAGCATTCAGTTTCCTCTCTCCCCGGTAACACTCGCCCCATCCTCGACTCTCCTGGCCCCCGGCTGGCCCAACCCCCTGGTACCTGAATCTGCAGATCCGTCTTGACACAGGGTCGAGCTTTCGACGCCACCAGGTCATTACGGAATCACCTTGGGGTCTCGCCACTGGGGTTATCTTGAGGCACAATTAACCCCTGTATCAATCGTTCTTGCACCAGAGATTTTGTGTCGTAAATGAATCTGCTGAGCATCTCTCCGTGATTATTTGGGCTGAAATTGTACCAAGGTTAGAAATCGATGCTGCTTTGATGCCAATGAAAGACGTACGGCGTTTGGCCACTTTGAGTGGTGTTGGTAGAAGACGATGAGTTGGGATTGGGATCCATCAGGGGCCAGCTGAAGTAAAAAAAAAAAAAAAAAAGTCGGTAAATATTCAGAACTGACTGATGCGAGGATTTTGAGCCTGTAAATGAGGGAATGCAGAGATTGTATGTGCAAAATATGCAAGGCGACAGCCGTAATGCTTGCAAGGTAGAGCAAGGTTGGGATAAAATGAGTGTCAGGTTGCCTGAGCAGGGCTTGTCTGTTCTGAGGAGGGATGAGAAGAACTCTGGCAGGTGAGATTCAAGTGAAGAGACTGTCGATGGAGCATTTATACCTGGCCAGTCGACTCCTATGCAGCCGGTCGCTCGAATACGGAGACGAGGCAGACATGGGCTGAGCTTTAGAGCCCATTGTACTGTTGGGGTGCCCTCGACTGGACAGAATGGGATGAAACAAGGCCTTCACCGACAAACGTGGCATACGAGCTCATCTGTCGTGAAGATAACCCTGGATCGACACTGGCGTAGAAGCCGAGGCGGCGGCGTGCCCATGTGGGTTCGGCGCGCCTTTGCCGGCGCGGGGATTTCAGATGGCTCGGTAGCCTAGAGAATTAAGCATTGGCATGTTTGATGATAGGAGCTGGGTTGGCGCCACTCTACTATGGTGGCTGAGATTGCTTTTTGCCAGTTGGCTGGTGTGGGTGCCGATTGTCATCCCTGGCGGGAATGCTTACACACGAGCGAGAGAGACGCTCAGGGGAAAATGCCCTTAGTTTGTGCGAATGCTCAGCAGGCTAAAGAGACCACTGATTGCATCGCAGCACACGATGCAGTCAAGAGTGATCAGAGCGAAGGGTAGAGAAAGCTGTGGGATCAGGGACCAGATGGCGGACAGCGTAATCTGGGGTGCGTGGCGCCAAACATGAGGCAAAACATTGTTCTAAGCAAGGCACATGACTACGTAATGCAGGCTGGCGCCGGAACATGAGGGTGTGTGGGTGTGTGTATGTAAGAGAGGACTAATTAGTGCGAGGCCAAGGGCGAACGAAGAGGCAAGACTCTGGGCATGGTCCCAGGGTCGGGGTGTGTAGCATCCGCGAAAGGTACTGGATCGCGGGAGTTTCTGAGAACTGACATGTCGCAGCAGTTGGGTTCCTGCAGCGCCGATGTTACCGCTCGTGAACCTGTGGGTATCATCCAAATGCCTGGATTGACTGCGAAGGAACATGCAAGTCGGGAGCGATAGATACGCCTGCAGAGTCGCAAACAACCTGCTGAGCCAGGCCGGCAGATGAAATCTGTACGCCGAAGCGCCAAGCCCAGGATCCCATGTTTTTCGTTTTGGGTGCGAGCTCGGGGACGGTGGCGCGGCATCTGACTTACGGTGAAAAGCTCCCGGCAAGGCCATAGACAGCGGGCATTTTCATGCTTGGACGGACGCACGCTCTCGCTCGCACGCACTGACAGGAAGAAAAGAAAAAAAGTCCCGTCACTAACCTTACCCCACCCAGCATGCCCACCCACGAACAGGGACCTACAGTAGTGTTGGCTTCCAGCGGGATCGGTATCACTTGGCGTCGCCATGGGCTAATCTGCCCTGCCGGTCTGCCACGAGGATGCCATAGCAAAGCTCATCGGCATCGGGATGGATGCACGAAACGGACCACACCACGCACACCCCTGACCCTGCTAGCTCTTACCCTCTGAGCTGTCCTTTTTTTTTGTTCCTGGGCGGTCACATGAGTTTTAATTTTTCCAATTTTGTCCCTCGCGGTTACGGCAGTACATGTTGCCGGCCGCGGTGGCGCTGGAGGAGACCCTGACTCCATAGACTGTTGGCTTGCCTGTAATCTCACTGTCAGTAAATAGCCGGTTGCAGAGCCGCATGGATGGCCAATTGCGCCTTGGCTGGCCGGACATGATTCTTGGCTGCTCCCAGTGCTTATCTCTCGCGGAGATACGAGCTGTGAGGTACCATCGTCATTCTCGGCTCAAATCGCATGTCTATCAACACAATCTAGGCCAAGTTTTGGCAGTGAGTCACAAGAAATCGCGACATGATGGCGTAGGATAAAATGTGCAGAGTCAAGGGGCCTCGGCCTGCGTTGGCCCCTCCAGATGAGAAATTGAGCGTGCTAAAAATATTTTTTGTTGGGAATTCATCCTTCTCAAACCTTCCTGCTCCTTCCCTTCATCTCCGATCTACGAGCATGTCATTGGCCCAGGAAGCGAGTTGGTTGCCTGGGTTTTCAGGAAGTTGGTAAGCAACTCCATGACCGTGCCTGTTGCTCAATCGGGGAAGATGCAAACACTCCAAGCTTTGTCATGCGTTCACACATTTATTGCACACTTCCAAGAAACGCAAACGCTACCATGGTGATGATATCTCAAAATCTGTATCTACATTGCAGGGTATCTGGATTTCTTTCTACATGTACATGAGGTCACCACTACCCTAAAGCCGAACATGTCTTGGCGTGGACTGTTGTGTTCTTCGGCATCGCGTTGGGTACCGACTATTCATGGGAATGATGCGAATTGGTACCAATATGAGACTTTTATGTGTTTTATGAAAAAGAAATCCTATTCAATTGGGCTGTCTAGAAATACTTGTCTACAGCTCACGTGTTGGCCTTTTGTCGGTATGTGGTACATCGCGTGAAAACCCATCAAGAATAGTAGTCTCAGAATTTGATGAGGTTAAATATACAATTGAACATATTACTGGGAAAATAAAGACGATTTTTATTCGAATCAACTCGGTTGAAGTAGGGCAGGTCATCTGGAAGCAGGACAAGCCGACGAAATGTATATGCTCATAATATCATCAGGGGTTTGCGAATACGGTCGTACGTGTTTGAGAAACATTGAGATTTACTCAGTAAGATGATATCCTGTCAATTACCCGAGAGTTAGCATTGGTGCAACTGCTGTCGTCAAGAGGCGAATTTTGGGAGTAGACGACGGCGCTGTGCCGTGTCAACGAAGCGGCTCAAGAAAACCTGGCGAATCTCGGCATAGAATTGAAGCAGGGTAGAGGATAGGTTTCGCCATTGGAATCCCCCGAATAGTCTGGATCGATGGGTTCGAAGTTGGTCGCGGTAGGATGCGAGGCGGAGCTTGAGACAATTTGGCGCGACCGGTATCGTAGCGATGATCATGTGCATGAGCAAATTGGCGGGGAAGGCCCTGAATAAGAAAAAGAAGAAGTGAAATGACATGAACACCGCCAATGGAAGATTTCCTGGAGTCGAGCAACACATTTTTGATGAGAAGGCTTGGTTTGCAGAGATGACGCGTCCAGAACGGTGAGATGTTTGAGAAACGCCTCGCACCGCTCTTTTGGGCTACCTCATACTCTTAAGGCCGAGAAAAAAGGATAAGAAAAATTAGGCAGCGAGGCAATTGTTCGCCTTTCACTTCGATGGTTCGCATGGTCGCTTTGACCTCTTTTCTCGGTGAGCACCGGGTGAACGTCGGCTCTTGACCTTGCACTCACCGATGCCACCACCTGGACCAGAACCATGGATGGCTTGAAACCTGGCGTGCTGATCAGTTTGTTTATCGCTATGCGGGAGGCCTCATCCATGCTGAAGCTGAAAGACGAAACAGAAAATACGCGCGGCCTTGGAGGTTTTCGCTAACACCCTGCGCCTACAGCGATGTTGCGATTGGCAAATTCAAGCCTCTTCTAAACTAGACGATGTGGCATAGGACCACCTCTTGACTCGCTTTATTCCCCACGACGCTATACTAGCCCTGCGTTCCCGGAAACACTAAATGGTTCCTATTCGTATTGGCAAGCGCAGACCTTGTCACGGGTGCCCTAGGCGATCGGGCCGGGGTGCGTTCGGCTACCGGAAAGTTGGGGGCCGTTTGATGCATGGAGGGTTGTGGCATCAGCCAGGACCAGACTGGCGGTGCAGCGTCGGTTCGGCTGGTAGAAGCTGCGGTGTAAGCTATTGTCACGCAAGTATGCCTTGCATGAGCTGCGCATATCACACGGACAGCCCTGGCCGGCCCAGGCTCCGAGTCGCACAGGGTCCAGACCCATCGGTGCACAACAGATTTAGGAACCTGGTAATGATGTAGTAGTCGCTGTAGTTTAATTCATTGTAGATGTTGAATTTCAATATATTTAGCTTTGTTGTAGGGTAAAGAGATTGAGAGAGGGATGCCGTCACGAAGCAGCACCAGCACCAAATGCTCCCGCGCGGGCTCGGCTTCAGCCTCCCGGCTTTGCTGATCAAAACCGACCCGGGACCAGCTGTAATAGGTTTGGTTGAACTTTTAAAGGCTATGATCCTGTGACTTGTTGAGGGGGCAGGGCGCGAATAGGTCATTGCGACAAGGGGATAGGTTGCCTGACGGCGAGGGGACTTGCAGTCCCGCTTCGCTGTTGCGATTGGGTGTTTCATTTCCATCGCCGACGTTGAAATTAGACCTGGCGCGCGTATCTGAGGCGGAGGGTGTATTGATCTATCTGGAACCGCGGCTGTGTCGCCTTGATAGCATGTGGTCGTGTGTTGGTTGGCAGATGTGTTCTCTCGGAGGAGGGGCGCCATTTTAATTATGTAATTATTATAACAACTTTCTACGCCTTGTATTAAGCCTATCTACAAACATAAGACTAATTTCACTAAAACTTTGACGACTAAAACCCCCAAACTCGACTCCACCAACATCTCGCCTCGTCTATCGCTCCACATTGCCTGCAACTGATTCGCTTCTAGGGTCGGGACCTTGAGAGCCCGGGGGATAATTGTGGTGCCATGAAATACCCATGGAAATTTGTAATAGTCGGTCTTGGAGCGATGATGTGTCGTAAATGCACCTGGTCAACATCAAATTCTCGCTGTTTGGACTGGGCGAATATGAGCATGGTTTCTCCACAATAATACAAATCCGACTCAAGGGTCGGGGTAGCGACGTACATATTACTACCAGGGGCAGAGCCCTTGACCGAATGCGAGGATTCAATTTCTTGAGGCATTGTGAGAAGATTGGGTTTGACGCTGGGTACGTATGTGTTGCGCTGTGTAGCACCTGGACAAATACCGGGACGGATTGGGCTCTATTTTATAGCCAGAGGACTCCAAATGAACTCACCGACTTGGCCAAAAGTCTACAATTGATTCCACTCCATTGGCGTTAAGCACAGGGCCAGATAGTCTCAAGCACGGAGAGCTGGGCAAGTACGCGCCAAGATCAACGGACGGTGTTGGCGGGCGCATTCTTGCCTCGACGCATTGTGGGGGCGGAGAAAACAGAGGGGGATGTCATCCGGAATGCTGGGATGTGCTCGAGCGACCAGGGTTAGCAAGAGTAGAGATCCTCACGGGCCATGATCTTTGTGTGCTGATTGAGTCCATGGTCGATGGGCAGTGTTTGCGACACTTTACCTGAGCTCCCAGGAGCACCATCGAAGCGATAGCCGCGTTTCCCCGAGAGACAAGGCGAAATTGGGCATGCTACTAGTGCAGAGCCGCAATGAGTCACCGCTGCCACTCGGACATTTTATCCGTTTCATGAAACGCGATCTGCCTTTGTTCAGCGAGGTTGTTGCTTAGCAGGGGCTAGCCTGTCGGGATTGTCTACGGCCGAAGCATCGCATCCTTTGGTTCATTGCACAGTACCTCTAATGGTCGCGTTTGCGAACAAAGTGGAGTAGCTGGGCGGCACGAGATTGATGTGCATCTCATCGCCTCCGTCACAGGGATCACCCGGCCGTAGAGCGACCCTACGGACGAGATCGTAAGCTAGGGTGTGTAGTTCGGCGAGGAATCCCTGCTATCCACATATACCCGCCTAGCTTGGATGATGGAGAGATGGCCGACCTCCACACGCGGCTCGGGCCGGAATAGAGCGGATGCTTTAGCCCAGAAGCAACGAGCCGGCTCGTGCTCCGTCGTCACCCCGTTTTGTTTAGAACCATGCACTTATATGCCGGGTGACTGGCTTGCAGCGCGTTATTTATAATGTTATTATCTACATGGTGTATATAAGCTAGATCAGGTTCCACTTGTTTAACGCAATACTGTAACACAACATGAACACTGCAGAAAGCGTTTGGAACCCCGCAGACATTCCCCATATTTCTCAACAAAGGTACGAAGTACATTATAAGAGAGACACGGATGGGAATAAACTCAAGATTTTTGCAATAACTATGATGATCTAAATCATTTTTATTTAATTTCTAAGTGAATGGGGTACAGATACCTGCAGCGACAGTTGCCAAATTCTTGTCCCATGATTGCAATTTGTCGCATCATTAATTCTCCCCCAACAACTCAGCTTTAGTAAAATGCATGAAGCTTTATCGGGAGACGTCTTATCTTTCCTGCTTTCTCGTAACCAATGAAGACAGCCTTGTCAGAGCCGAATTATCCCACGCACAATTCCATGTCGATTACCATAACTGGCACTGGCTGCAGCGATGACGTAACACAGACCAAAAACAGCTACCCCAAACACTGAGACATTCTGAGATATTCGAGCCGGTCTGACATATTCCCTATGCTGTGTTTAGCTTATTTACGGCTTCTATACCCGTTACTGTGGCCGAGTGGTCAAAGAATTCCAGGATAACTCGATTCCCGCGCGCGCTTCGATTCCTGCGAGAAGCTGACAGCGTGGTATTTGAGATTGCGTGCCAATGCCATATGGAACCCTGCTACTGATAAACACGCCACTTCTCAACAGCAATCTCTCGGATTGATTTCGTCATCATCTAATTGAGTTGTCTTTGAGGAACCACTGCATCATGTCCAAGACAACCCAGAACAATTCCTCGGCCACCCAAGTGTCCCCGGTCTCCTCATCAAACGATGCAGATGGTTCTCATGCTGCATCGCACGACGATCTCTCTGCTCTTGAAGGTCTGAGCCTTTTCGACAAGAAGTGCATCTTGATCAATCGTGAGATAAATCGCCAAGGAATGGGTAGATACCAGTGGTATATTTGGTGTTTGTGCGGCTTTGGCTATCTTCTGGATTTGATCTGGGCCATGGCATTTGGGCTGGTGCTTAGTCCGATGCAGCAAGAGTTTGGCTTTGGGAATAGCCAGTCTGGGAACATTGCGACGAGCTTCAATGCCGGGCTGACAGCTGGCGCTTTTGTATGGGGGTTCCTGGCCGATATTATTGGTAAGCTGCCGCACCCGCTTCACCATCGCCACATAGTCGTTGCTCACAACTGCTGCAGGCCGTGGCTGGGCCTTCAATTTGACATGTCTCACATCATCCATCTTTGGCCTTTGCTTGGGCGGCACAAAGACCTATAATGCTTTCCTGGTGATAACCGCGTTTGTTGGCTTTGGCGTCGGGGGAAACATTCCGATCGATACTACCATAACCCTCGAATTTATACCACAGGTTTGGCCTATGCTGTATACTATAATGCATGCACTAACGAAAACAAAAGAACAAACGATTTCTCCTCGCTTGTCTGTCCATCTTCCAGCCCCTCGGCGTGGTGGTCTGCAGCGCACTCGCTCTCGGTTTTATCCCAGTCTATTCTTGTTCCCCAAACTTCTCCGAAGCAGACCCATTACCGTCCTGCAACAGCGTGAGCGAAGGAACCGAGTGTTGTACAAAAGCTTCGAATATGGGATGGAGATACTTGCTCTTTACGATTGGAGCCATCACAATCTCAGTCTTCATTTTGCGATTCTTTGTCTTTTCGTTCCGCGAAACACCAAAATTTCTCCTTTTACAAGGTCGGGATTCAGAGGCTATTGAGACAATTCAATTCATGGCAAAATTTAACGGAATGGATTGCAATCTCAGCCTGGAGTCGTTTGAAGCCCTGGAGTGCGGGTGCAGCCCCACCAACACTGAGACCCGTTCCAGGTCCATGGATGGCAAAACAGCATGGAAGCATGGTGTTGTTCAGCAGTTGAAAAGATACGAGGCACTGTTTTCTCATGTCAAGATGGCCAGATTGACTGTTTTAGTATGGCTCACGTACATCATGGACTATTGGGGATTCACGGTGGCAGGTATTTCTTCATTGGCCCTCGCATCAGGCCACAGCTGACTTGACGCCTAGGTTTCTATCTACCTCGAATCTTGGCGCTAAAAAACGGCGATGCCTCTGTTAGTCTCCGAGCCACATATGCTGCATACGTTTACACATATACGCCGGGCATGGTTGGCGTGCTCATCGGTGCAGCCATGTACCGTGTGCCGGCCATCGGACGCAAGTGGACCATGGTGGTGTCCTCTGGTTTGATGGGTGCCTCGATTTTCCTCTTCTCCGCCGTCGATACAAGGGCAAAGAATGAAGGATTATTTACCATGGAATACTTTTTCCAGTCCATGTTCAATGCCGTACTGTACGGGTGGACTCCCGAAGCATTCCCGACATCAGTGCGCGGAACGGCTTGTGGAGTGGCTAGTTTTTGGGGCAGGCTGTTTGGCATCGTTAGCCCTCTTATCGCTCAACACCTTTACGGTCGCTTCAACGGGGGAGACGGGCATGGGGATGTCAATAGCGTGCTTTATCTTGCTGGAGGTGTGACGCTTGGGTGCGTGATCAGTTGCGCGCTGCTCCCCAGCGACATGATGGAGGCACGGGACGAGCAATCTTGACGATTGGCCACTTGTGCATCGCGTTCGACAGCTCGGTATATTTTCTCAAGCTTCCAATATATCTCTTGATATCAATACTGCAGTTGGTCTATCTTCTAGGTCGCGCCCGGCTTTCGATCACTCAATTCTAGGGGCTTAGCCCCCAGAGGCCATTTCTGTTAAAAAAAAAAGAATTGTCGAACTCAAAGCCCGATAGATGATGTGACGCCAAGAAAAATGCGACCCAGTTTGGATTGGTGTCCACAGTTCGGGGCATCTCTTGAAACGAGTTTCATCCCATCCAGGATAAAATCCAAAATACGGTGTGCCCGACCGTGGCCGTTTTGGGAAGGACTTGGTTCGGCACTTACTAAGACGGTGTGGCCGCACTCTGTTTCTGACAATGCCATTGTGATAATTTTGGCATGGCTTGACCGACCCAGGAACCGGGCCGTCGATCCACGTGGAAGGGAATACCACGGAGTCGGTAGACTCAAGGGCGTGGGTGGCGGCAAAATTGGACCATCAATACAACTTTCGACGCAAATGAACCCAGAAATATAATTACCTATGAATGATACAATTTATATTCAATGTATTCTATTATCTTATTTTCTTCGTGATTTCCAAGAATTCCGTTCCCAAAAGGCTGAGAAACCTTACTGTCGAGAATGTGCTCCGTCACCAGCCAGCCTACTCGTTGTCCTCGTGGACCTATTTTTAGCATCTTCTGGCATGCAGAAAGCGATTTGGCCCCCTCGCCAAAGAACTGATGGACAGGCCGTGCCCAAACCCCAGATTTGCCCTTGTTCGCATGCCGGGAGTTTTCAGGGTCTCCGCGCAGAACAGGCCATGTTTCACTGCCGTCACCGCCAACAGCTGCGGGTAACTGCACACGCCCCCATGGGAATTGAACGCGGACCGTCTCGTTAGCTTCTTCTGCCCCTTGGTTTCACCTCACCCTTCATCCCTGCTTCCTGGGAATGGTCTGGAAACCGGTATTGTGGATATGATCTGCTTTCCCGACGACGATCCATCATCCAGCCCATCCATCTACTCGTCATCAGCAACAGCCACAGGGGGCACATCAACGCGCACTGTATATCGCAGTACTGACAACAAATTAATTTCAACACCAACGTTAATCAAGCACTGTCATAGAAAGCCAATGAGGGATGCGTTGACCAGCGCGAATAAGCGCTCCTATTTCCTATGACATGTGTCAAGATGTCAAAATGTGCAGCCAGCCCAAGAGATCGCCCTACCCGATACTTTTTGGGCCCTTCGCTAGGCCCGTCCGCCACTCCACGCTGCCAAACACCAGGATGAAGCCTCTGTCACAGCCTTGTCGGCCCCCACTTCACCGATCGTCCGGTTCGTCCAGGATGATGACTGCATTTCATGGAGTAGGGATGGAATGGTGCAGATTCGCTCCACATCCAGGAGCTGCATGAATGTATTTGGCTATTCTTTCCCCCTTCTTTGCTTTGCTTGACGAGAATGACTATCACGGGGACATCGCGGTCTGACTACGGCCGATTATGTACGTTGGACATCTGGCGGGAGGTGATCTTGGTAGATGGTGAGACAGCGGGAGCATAGACCACGGAGCAACTGCGGCTCAGACAAGAAGTGTTCTATTTTTGTTGACGGTGACGAAGTATACATGTTTTATATTGTTGCATGTCGCGCGAAATGTCTATCAACAGCATACCCATCTACCGCATATAGCGCAACACGCATGGAAGCGAACCCGTCACCGTATCCTAAAACCCCAGCCTCTCGATTCGTATTAGTGGAATTATTAGTTCGTTCAGATTGGGAAAATCTCCATCGCAAGATTCACAGCCTGACTCTGCGTCACTGCTTGTCATTGGTCTCGGGGTGACATTCCAACTCCACCACCAGATCGGCACTCTGCAGCTGCGGATCGTCGATTTCCGCCCTTCCTATACTCATCATCTGCTGCACCAATCTGTCAGGAACTGAGGATGTATCGTAGAGGAACCTTGCCAGCATCGAGCTGCTGGTGTCCTCGCTGGTGCATTGTTAGCCAGGCTCACTCATCATATTGTGCAATTTGAGTGTAAACCGGGCCTTGCGTGGGGCAAGAATTGTGACTTACACCTGACTTCCAGAGGCGGCATCGGACTTGTTGGAGGAGGGCTTGGTAGGAGAAGGCATTGTTGGCAGAGTTGTAGAGATGAATGCAAGTAAACAAAGTTGCTATGTTAAGATATCGACTAATGTAGGTCCATGGCTGAGCTTTATAGTCGATCGACTAAAGCAGCCTGCTTTATTGTACAACAAGGCTCTGGCGAGGCGCATCGCGAAGTAGACCGCATGGCCAGAGCACCCCATGTCTGCGGAGATGGAGACAACCACAACAACAGCCAAGACCTACCTTGCAAGGCAATGTGTCAAATGGAGCGTCGCGTATGCCCCTTGGGGTCGTAAGCATATGCACCTGCGTGTTTTTGTTTAAAAGAGTCGCAGGGCAGAATGTCATTGTGAATTTTCATCAAAGACTTTACTTGGCTGCCACGCGATGTCGCAGACATGCATCTCTTCTGCTACTAAGCACCGTGCGTCCTGCTCGGCACTTGGCCGTCTTTGCCGCCCGGGTTCTTCTTCACAGCCTGACGGTGAACCGCCCAGCCCCAGCTAGCGGATCAGGCTACCTTACCTGATCGACGGTTGCAAAGCCAATTGCGCCTTAAAATCGCAAAAATAGAACTGAGGTCTGTGAGCGCGATCGCAGCAGACACACAGGGCAGGGGAAGGCTTGAGCAAGCACAAGTCGCGTACATCGCTCTGGACCCTCACAAAACGTAAACCTGCCATCTTGCTTTTGCGTCTACATTAAATCCGACAACAGTCATATTTTGCGGTAGGTAATGAAGCAACGCGGCAGAGTTGCTGGGTTGCTTATGAGCTAGGATATATTCTGGATTAAACACAATGTCATCAAAGAAGCCAGCGCCATCTCAATTTACTTTCCAATTTAAACACTTTATAATATTTCACGTGCAGATGTAACGAGCATTTTGTTATCCCAGCAATATTTTAGTAGGGCAATATTTATGTTAATGTTATCAATGGCGTCGATGACCAAGTCGAGTGCACATTGCTTTATATTTGCGGTCTTGATGCAAGTGTGGATGCGTACCGCTGTAGCATTGAGACGTGTCTTGTAGGGTAAGAGGAGAGGCAATCTTCACTAACGCTCCCTCAGAACATTAATTGGTCATGCTCGTGGTATTCTAAGACTATAGGAATGCTATATGGAGATATGAGTACATATAATACACCTCATGGTATATTATTAAGGCTTGATTACTTGGCAAATGAAACATATTTATCTAGTGGGGTCTGTTGGGTCGGCCATTTATTTGTTGGCATTGCCAAAAGTATGCCCAAAGTACATCATAGAACTATTTTCAACCAATATGTGAATGATAATGAATGGAACCCCAACATGGGTCAACGGAAGAACTCGTTACACCGCCAAGATTTCGTGTACATCTCACAACAGCTTACCTGTTCTTAGCGCAATGCCTTGCAGGTGCGGTTTCACCGTACCAACCACGTCATGTTCAACCATAGGCACCGTACCTAATGATCTTGGGGCTTAGAATGGCAACGGTTTGATTCAAGCTGTACGGTAATATTCCAGGGATTTAATGACACTCGGCGATGGCTCAGTTGTGCTATTTCTGACTTTCTAGGGGATATTGTTTCAGCCAGGAAGATGTTCGACCATTTATGCATTATATCGATTAGTTATTACCCGTCTAAAATTCATCACGTCTTGTCGAGAGTTTTGTATATGCTCTATCTCTTAACCCAGCCAGGCGCTCCTCCAAGCTAACCTTGGCACGCGATGCAACCCTTCTCCAAACGGTCAATTCTAACTACAGCACCTCCGTTGAGGCATTTCTGCACGGACCACAGCCTGGCAGCGCCACCTTTGCGGCTCGCCAGTTACGTCGCCCGTTTGACCCGTCCAATTAGCAAGCCTCTGCGACCTTGCTCCGGTGTTGGGTGCCAGCCAGCGGCGGTGGTCCACACCTCCAGTCGGTTCTGTGCCGTCCCGTCTCTGGTCCCTTTGGCCCTTGACTTGGCGCTAGAGCAAACGCCCTGGCCCTGGCCCTTTTTTATAGTACATATCACGCCCACCATCTCAGTCCCCCTCTCCGCTTTTTTTCTTCTTCTCGCTGGTTGAGCGCCGGAAGCCCCCGCTGAAACTGCTCTAGCCGCGTGTCTTGTTCTGGCACAATCTCCCCCCCAACCTGGGTCATGTCCACGACACCGGGGGTTTGAGGTCATTCGCACGCAGCCCTCCACTGTGGCCGAGGGCGTCTGCAGCGCTCAATTTTTTTTTTGCCCTGTCTTGCTGTGTCCACGTGAGGAAGAAACGGCAGAGGAGGAACCAATTTGGATCATATGTTGCGCCATCCATCCAAACCAGAACATATCCTAATGGCCAGCAAGCGCCAGTGGCTGAGCGGCTCCTGGAGGCATCGTAAATAACCAACAGTAATAAACTAGATGGCGCTCGTGAGATTTGGGCACGCCTCGCTCGCGACTCTAGCTAAAATACACTCTAAGACACTTAGCAATAAATTCTGCGCTTGCGATATATGCAATGTCCTCATACTACGAGGACACAAAGTGCAGCTGCAGAAACACTCGAAGTGCACTCGGCAACGCATCGTCGACAAAGTTGGGATGCCTCATGGAGTGAAAAGTACGTCTCACAAACACACATTTTGCGCAAGCTAACTACTTGAATTTCACGGCGCGCCTTTGCCATGAGAAGATGTTGGTGCCGATCCCACACAGCATTGCCAGGATGTCGGCCAAGTCGGGATCTCCCTTGTTCAAATACTACAGCTTATAAGAATGGCACGGGAAGCCGTAATGGCTAGAGAGAGGTGCCCAACACTCAAACATCTCACTTAAAGTCTGAGTAATTGGCCATGCATATGGATAAGATGTTTGATGCATGACGCGACCATTTCTTACCCACCTAACTTATTCAATGCCTTCGACACCAAGTACAGCGGAGGTGTGACTGGCTCGCGTTGTAAGCGTGAACTTTTGAGCCAAGGAGTGGGCAGAGAAACAGCGAGTGCTTGAATGGGTTTATTGGCAATGAGGTCTCTAAAATTCATTTTGCGCAACAAAAGATAGACACCTTGGCTCCATCCATGCTCCAGTACATATGTGGCCATCCTAGGTCAGAGCTTGCTAGACTCTGGCGCATTTCCAGTGCTCCCATTCTGTCGAGATTCGGCCGAGTTGATACCGGTGTCAAATGACATGGCAAACGCGTGTTGCAACAGCCGGTCTTGAACGGAGGATGTATCGTGAATGAAACGGGCCAGCATTGGGCTGCTACTCTCTGTACTAAAGAAATGTCAGACCATGTCTCTCCTAGAAAGTACAGTTTGATTCGACAAAGAGCAGGGAATCGCGTACCATTCATGCCCATCGAGGTTATCCTCGAAGAGGGAGGTGTGTTTTGTACTATGAGACATGACCAGTAGTCGAGTTGGGGATGCGAGTGTATAAAAATACTTGAAGGCTTCTATGTATAGATGAAATGAGTAGAAGAGCTCTGGGGATGAGGGTTGAGATGGCATGCTGGGACTGGAGATGGGCTGGACATTTATAATTTCTGTCTGTGGCAGCTTGGCTGGAGAGTGAGGCAAACATCGGCTGCCTTTTGAACACAGGAAATTTCTCGACTCCATTAGGCATGCAGACAGCAGCCAAGTGTACATGAATATATGGCAGTTCGTCTTTTTGTTCTGTTAGTCCCCGAACCCCCAAAGTTGGGAAGCAGAGCACAACTAAAAATGCAGTGGCGCGTCGATTAGCCAATAAGCGCGTCTGGCCGCCACACTGAGCCTCGCTAGTGCCAGCTAGCTCAAGCCAACATCCAAGCCGTGGCCTGAAAGGGAAGCCTGACGGTCAGCTCGCATCAATCCATCTCGGGGTCAAGGATCCAGCCAGGGTCTACCGGTCCAGAAGCCTTCTCTTCTGTTTAAGCCCTGAGGGTGGAGGGGGTACCTGCGGGTCCAACGCGCCGCTCTTCGTCATCTCGTCGATGTCTGTCCTTCCGGCATGAATTGCGGACTCGTTCTAATGCGCCAAATATGCAGACAAGAGCCACATAGATGAATGCATGGTCTTTTCCCCGGTCTTGTTAAGGGTGTCGTGCTCGGGGGAGGCCAATGTACTACGGAATGGGTACGGCCACAGTGTGGAAGATAATGAGGTATGAGGCCCTATCGCACACAAATGACGCATGTCATGTCGTTTTACCCTTGCGCCCCATTCGTCTAGCAATAATCCTAGGCTTTTTATATGTAGGTCAGACCGCTCCTCTCCTTGAATGTGCGAATAAAGGTCAGACGTACCGATCTATTGCAACCAATAGCGTGTCATAATCCTAGCAAATCAATACTAATCAGGTGTTTTATGTGGACCGAGTACGTCTGACCTTTATTCGCACATTCAAGGAGAGGACCGGTCTGACCTGCATATAAAAAGCCTGGGGCTAGACGGCTGTGATAAGGGTAGTGCCAGTCGCATTCTACCCTAATTATTACTGGACGATTGTTCGTTTTCATCCAGTTGCAGTCATGATTCCTCAAAGATGTCCGGCCGTGTCGTACAATGTCACAGCTGAACCAACTCGTCTTTGGCACTGATCTAGTTGACAGCAGCTGGAACAGGCTGGTAGCTTGGAATACTGAAAAATGGCTGGAGAAAAGTCGAAAGGACGTTTTGGCGTGAATTCGTCTCATGCTTCTAGGAGAGTGGTGTTGGCCATGCATCTACCCCGCCCAAACTGGTTCGGGGTGAGCGACCCTAGAGATGAGAATAGAATCAGCTGTGCAAAGGTGGGCGAATAAATGGCAGCATCCGGAGTGATTCGGTGAAGGAAGGTGAGCAAATGACTGCGGCCGAAGTGTTTCAGTGAAGCAAGGTGGACAAAAGAGAAGTTCCCAGTTGAATCACCGATGTCGCATCGCCATGTCAATATGCAAGTTGCATTAGCTCCAAATATTGCCAACCAGCAGACCAATGAAGTGACTTTTGAGGACCAGCCATTATTACATAAGTCAACCGATTCAGACTACTGCGAACCGAGTTGGGGGCAAGAAGCTGTCCCACCGTTGGCCAAAGGAAATGCCACGACGCCATCGGCCGTAAGTACAAGGCAACCCTTTACCTTCATTAAAGTCATGTTTACATGTTCCGCCCAACATGGACTGCACTTAGAACCCATGCCATCAACTTACTTCCGTGCTTAACCCAAAATTTGCCTTGCCTGTTGTCGCCTCGGCAGTAGCTCAATGTGTCGGGGTGGGTTCTCGCAGTGCCCACTCACGTCTAGGGTATCTCACTCATTGTTAGCACAGAAAAGAACGGCCGCATCTTAAATCTTATAATAAGAACAAACTATGCTAAGTATATGTTAGAACCGCGCTGTTGCATCGGAACCGATACCGGGCTGCATACCGAAGCAGCCGCAGATTACGCAACAAACACGATTAGGACAAGAATGGAACATAAATTAATTACTATTCTTCAAACCTGAGAATTAATTACTCGACCTTGGTATCCCATAGGATGCGTCTGTCAATTATTGAAAGGCTTCTGTTAGACTTTTGAATCAGGCTTCCTCTCAAATAGCTAGGTGGCAGGTATTCTTTTCATAACTTCGATGTAATATTCCGCAGTTTTGATATGGGCCCCCA
Organism: Calonectria leucothoes; assembly: GCA_002179835.1. Taxonomy (NCBI): domain Eukaryota; kingdom Fungi; phylum Ascomycota; class Sordariomycetes; order Hypocreales; family Nectriaceae; genus Calonectria; species Calonectria leucothoes. Next base: position 129,683 of record NAJI01000078.1, read on the forward strand.
GGGAAGAATTGTGATTGGTGTGATTGGTGTGATTGGTGTGATTGTCGCGAATTCGCTCCTTAATCCAGACGGTTATATATTTTGAGGCGAGCCGAACCTTTGTTGTTGTAATTTTAGAACTGGCTTTACCTAATATTAAGCGATTTGGAATGTTCGCATTGCTCGGTGGAAACCGTTGGTAATAATATATGCAGTTTATCACTGCTATGATGAGCAGTCCTATATGCTAATACAAACGATGGTCGTCACCTCATATTTTTATAGGGCGAGAAGGAGTTTAAAGAAAAGCCTCCACATTCACATTTGCGTAACAAGGCAAATATTGGCACAGCTTGCTAGAGTTAATATAAACTTTTACGCGCAAACTAACTCGCCGCAGCTGGGGTTCTCTCTTGGGAGAAAGTTGCAGCTCTGCATTTTGATGGGCCCATGCATCCACATAAGGTTTGGAAATGTGTGGTCAAAGGCGTAGCCATGGCTCGAGTGTTCTCTCTTCGTGTACCTAGATAGCCTAATGAAAAATATAAGTACATGGCACAATCCTGTGTCACAATCCAGCACCTCTCTGATTCACGTGCATAGGAAACACTGTACGAAAACGCAACAATATACCGGAAAGTACCCAATTTTCTCAACCAACAACCACAATTTATTTGCAAAGACCCAATAGTGATAATACGATGAGTGCAATTTTCGCCTGTTTCGCAAATCCGTTCAGATCTGCAGCGAGGAGACGTCAATCTCGCGATCGCAAAGCCCAGCATGATTCGGACAACCATGATGCCGTGGGCAATTCTCCAACTAGCCGAAGAACGTCTGATTCCTTGGCAAAGACAGGAGGACTCTCTAAAAAACAGACATCCCATGTGTTGACTAGTTTGCTAAAGCTGCGACGGAACCCTGTGGTCGATCGGCAATGGCACAACCTGGAGAACTACATGAGCATTTCTTCCGCCAATTCCACCAAAAACTACCAACAGAGCTATCTCTATCGTCTGCCAGATGAGCTCTTCATCATGGTACTGCAATACATGAGCGAAGACGTCGCATTCTTCTGTATCCGACAAGTTTCTCGCCGATTCCGAAGGATTGCAAACTCCAAGGTCTTTCAAGGGCATGTTTTTTCGACATACCATGAATGCGATATTTGCGATGGAAACCCGTTCAATTGCATTCACCTTGATAGGAAAAGATTTTGGTCTTCGGACGAAAACGAATCTCTCGACAAACATTTTTATCATGAAGCGCGGGAATATCTGCGGAGAGACAGATTTTGCAGAAGCTGTCAAACTGGCGAGAAAAAACGAGAAGAAATGGATGCCAACTCGAGACACTGCAAGTTTTCTACCCCAGAGAACCCTGAATATCTCCATTGCTCTGGGTGCAAGGCGGATCACATCCGAGCAATGTTTTCAGCTCGGCAACTGGCTGAGCCGGGGTACAGTCGCGTTTGCATCGCCCGGGAGGGTCACGTGCGACTCTGCGACCACAAATCCATCACCTGGAATGATATAGAGGCGGAATACGAGAAGCGGGATACTAGAGGCTGGTATAGACGGAAAAATGGCTTCAAAAGCATTGTCGCGTCTTGCAACCATCCCAGTCACTTCTTCGGGTGCGGATTTACAGCCCCGCGGGCAACGCTGTCTTACCAAAGCGAGTCTCAATCAAGCCTATTCCTGTATTGGCAACCACATGCAAGACTTTCGACATTCTCCACCTTGACAGAAGATGGTCGTCTAAAGCCTGCGGAAATGGGAGCTCTGGTTGGGGAATATCGCTCCAATGCCGCCCGCTTCATCGCGCCAGCAACATTTCCCGGGAGTATCCCCGAGATGGAAGCCTTTGGTAAAGGCGGCGATGACATTCTCCACTACCAGGAACCAAAGTCGATGGAGAGTAAACTGCGATTTGCAAGGGAAAGTGCAACACAATTTTCTCAATCGAGAAAACCCAGCGATGCTGACTCTTGGATCAATCACGGTTCGCCATGGCCTATTCGGAGTTCTTCCATTTCAGTGCAGGAGTGTCGCTCTGATCCGCGCGCCCATGGTGGAAAAGAATCCCCATGTATTCCGATCACATATGAAAGAATGATCGGACATGATCTCATCCTGTTTGAAGGGAGCAAGGTCATCCCGGGACATTCATGGTACCATGCAGTGGATCGGGACTCGTACGAGTGGTCTGGCGAAGAGTCATCCGGAGCCTCGGAAACCTGCCAAGATAAGTCTTGTTGGAACCACTACGCCAGAAAGACATGTCGCAAGGGAACCCGAGAAGACACAAAGGAATGTACTCATGCTTGCGACAAGGAATACGATAGGATACCCTGGACTGGAGCAACGATTCGGACGCATGGGCACCGGACACGAAGATCGAGAGCGTGGTCACCCATGCATATGAGTATGCTTAACCAACAACCGGGTTCAGGAATGGGGTTATACTACTAAGCATTGTTTTGTCCCTTTTGACTCCAGCGAGCCTACACTCAAGTACGGAGCACAGTAGGTCGCTGGCTCAGAGAGACGTTACAAGAACACGAGCATCAACTTCTTATTTTGTTTTATTGCATCTCAATAAATACGTTTGTGTGGTAGTGTGGGAGAATACATTGTTTTGTCTCAAATACTCACACCGTTGTCCCGTGAGCTTAATCGCTCCTACTTTCTCAGGCTGTGTGGGCTGAGAGATTATTTACATGTATGTGACAGTTGGTTGAGTTGAGTAGCGGATGACTAAGACGTATTTAGAGCAAAGATAACACGAAATTGAGAATAGCAAGCCGGATCTCTCAAAGCTTCTCAATGAATCCATTGTCGTCGTCTGCTCAATGCTCATTGTGTTGATGGGGCCAATTTCCTGAGCGGGTTCGCGTGCGATCATCTTGAGCAACGTCTCTTTTGGGCCGTCACAACGTCTTGGCAGGTGAATCGGGTTTAGACAAATTGTTTTATTCTGCTGCCTACACAAACAACCCTGTTGTCCCGACTTGTGCAGAACAAAACAACCACAGAACTGCTCATCCGGAAGGTGGCATTTTATCGGGAGCATGTCGGTGGTTGTTCAACGAGCCGTCGTGGTGGCTCGGGTTCCCCGAGGATTGCTGGTGCAACGATGACATTGTTGAAGAACGTTGCACGCCTTTATCATCCAGTGCTCGATTGATGCATGCCAAGAGTGCACATTGTCCAGCACCCTCAATTGGCCCGCTTGTCTCCGGCCCCCAACCCGACCCAAGGCTCTGTTTCTCCCCATGCGAGTTTAAAATGGCCGGGACGGTACTCATTCCCACTCGAGCAGGTCCCATGGCGCTTCCCAGCAGCTGCAGCTGCAGCTGAGGCTAGGGATCAATGTTGGTGCAGGGATCCGCGGAGGCCACAGCCGAGGCTGGGACCAATCGAGTCTCCGCATGCGTCTGCAAGCAAGCTGTTTACCTGTGGCACAGCAGCAAAATGTACAGCATTAGAAACGAAAAAGAAGGAAAACTCGGTCAGGATAGTAAATGAAACCTGTCACAAAAAAGCAAAACAAAACTCCACAGGCTTACGCAGTCACGTCAGCAGCTAGCAGGCTGCTTTCCATTCGGTAAACCCGATCCGGGACACAGGTCTCGTTTTTCTCTTTCAACCCCGTTTCCAGAAACATGGGAACTAATTGACAGGCTCGGAATTTATTTGACGTCCCGCGGACGGCTGCCCCACCCGCACCGCGCCGGTGCCACGCGGGAGGGAAGGGGGGCTGTCGGCCGCCTCCAAGAAAAAGGCCCCTTTTCTTTGTTTGCTGCTTTCGGCTTCAACAGGGCTGAGGTGGCAATTTCTTCCAGTTGGTGGATGAGACAATGCAACAGGCTGTTGCACCCGCTGCCTGCTTCAATGGCGTGATTTACACACCAATGTGCAGAGTACCTAACCCACAACAAGCTGGCGCTGACCTCACTTCAATCGCCTCAGAGAATAGGTGCCAACGGGCTCGTGTTTATGTTCTATACGAGCTAGTATATAAATACAATGGTATGGTAGTATGCATAATACCGATTATGCGGGCTGCCCCAGTATGCAGCACTTTGCGTCAAGGATCCAAGCCTTGTCTAAAACGTCCCGTGTTCTCCCCACTCCAAACTTGGCATGCGTAACCTGCGCACCCCATTCCCATCTTGATCCATTTTTGGATCGTGCAGCTTTATGTTCTCCTTGCGTTTGGTCTTGTGCTTGTGCTTGTGCTATTTTGAGGCTGTGTTGGATTGGCGTTGGTGTTGGTGCCATGCGAGCTTGGAGGCGGTAGTCGAAGTAGTCTTTCTTGCAAAGACGTTGTGTCATATATGAAACGGTTGAGCATAGAGTCGCGAGCCGAGTAACTGTAAAACTATAAGTCAGCATGTCTCTGATATGACAGTGCAGCAAATAATATGCCACCTGGGCTGTACATACGACTCGTGGTCTTGGGGCGTCGAAGGGCTGGGACTGTGAGACATGGCGCAGTGGGATCGGGCTGGTGGGTGGTCGACACGCACGGATGCTTAGATGCAGTTGATGGACAAACAAAATACGACAGATAACGAATACATGATTGGGGTCTGATACGGAGACGGAACCAGACTTTATATCTGCTTGAGCGATTGCAACATGGCACGATGTCATAGAACAAGTCGGCCTCGGCCGTCAATTCTGGGACATGACAGCCTGCCGGAGCCCTTCAGGGACGCGCGGATGGGCGCAGCCATTCGGGCGAGAATCCAGAAAGGAGCAAGGGCAAAAGACGACTGTGATGGAAGCTAGCAACGTGCATATCGAAAAGTCCGAGAACTTTCGGCCGCCGACCCCATAAGCTGGGCCCTGGCGCGGAGGAGGGAGAGATGAGATGGGATGGCCCCCATGCTGCAAGGCTGTCCCCAGTGCCGGGGTGCGTATAATTCACCAAGATGGGTGGTGATAGCCATGTTCTCCTGCTGTGTTGGGCATGGTGCAAGAGGCTAGACGACAAAAAGCTGGGGTAGTTTTTCGGGCCGTGTAGACCGTTGACGAATCTCAGCCTTACAAGGAAGCAAGTCAATGGTGGGAAACGGTTTCAGAGGGCAGATGGGAGGAAAGACGCATTGGAGCAGGTTCTCAAACAAGCAAAAAAAGATGGCACGTTGAGCCATTGAGCAGGCGGTGTTTCGGCACTTTATCGCCGTGTGAAACGGGGTTCCCGAGAAAGGCTGCAGCTGGGCAGAACCGAAATGCTGGCTGACATGGGGCCCGGCCTCATCTCGATAGAAAAGAACCGTCAGTACGGGCGAGTGTGCGTGCAGCGCAACCCCAATAGACGGCTGCACATGGTTTTGGTGGTTACATCAGCCAGCGCCGCGACAAGGGTGCAATGGCCCCCAAATCCCAGTATCCGGGCCTCTCAGCCGTTTCACCTTCAGCCCGCGAAGGCTGAGCTGAAAAACCTCGGGTCCACCTGTGTCGCGACGCTTTCGGGCAACATGTGCGCTCCCTACCAGAGAAGACAGAACATTCTCCGCAGCTGCCCGAATAAGAATGCAAACACCCTCGCACTCGCTCCACTGGCTTTTTAGTCCCCGCAAGCCCTTCCCGCCCATCTAGCGCAGAAAGAAGCCCTCAACTCTATCCACTGCTGCTGCTCCACAGGCGCTCACGCAAGCTCCCGCGTCCCGGCATACCAGCGCTTTTAACTCGTCGACCTTGACGTCACCCAGGTCTCGGGTCGCCCAGGAATCCTTGCTACCGTCTAATAACCGTTGGTTCTAGGGTCCTTTTTTGTGTCCCTCACCAAACCCGCACTCGTGTTCCAGTCTGGTCATCCCTGGCCCGAGAACGCCATTTGACGAGCTGCCGACCGTTGCAGCTGGTTCCCTTGGCCCCCTGTCCTGGACCCAGAAGCAATCACTCCCGAGCAGCACCCTGGCCGATTTGCCGACGATCAGCAACTACTTTAGTCCGGCCGAGTGATTGAGCAATCTCCGCCACGTTGTCATTCGATAGAAGAGTGGGGTTTTGAGCTAAGGGAGTGGCTTTGGCCTTGTCTTTACTCTTCTTTTGCGGGTTTCTGATGAGCGCAGTGCTAATTCAGGGCGGGTCTGATACGGAACCCTATTGAGCATGTCTAGCCTGAAGAATCGCCAACTCAAAGTTCGTATTTTACTTTCCCAATCTAGCTGTTACAATGTTACTACTCGAATTTGACCCGACGTTTCTGATATGACGCTAATGAGGCAGGTAATTACGGGCTTCTTTAGCCCGCTTTAAAGGAATACTAATTATTGACGATGGGATCAAAATACCATGACTGACAAAGATCGGCAGCACATTGGAAAGAATAAGGGGAAAGCACGGAGTCATAGGAAACGATTCACAATAACAGGGGTTCATTTGGCAATCACGATGAAGAGCGCCCATGCACCCCGGCTTAACTTGGTATAGAACATGGAAATAATCATCATTTTATTGGGGTTCAACTTTTTTACTGCAACCTGTGTGGTGCACAAAATGAGCGTCAGAAATGGATAGGCTAAGCAAGTTCCGTGTAACAATGAATGGGAAAGCAAGTCACCTATTGCTCTCATAAAGCCATGGGCATATATTATTGACAAAATATGAACAGCCCGCCTGGTCGGATGGAATTGTACCGGCGGTTTAAGTCTTGGATAATTAAAAATGGGACCTAATCGCTGTTTGATAGAATAAATCCTGGTCCATCCTCTTACTGTCCAGCCTTCTCGAGCTGCACTGTATCAAGCCAGCAGCCAGCAGTGTTGTCATATGATGTGTAGAAACCAATAGAAATGCGGACGTTTCCGGCATCAATTTGAGCTTGCGATAGTCGGCAGGTGGTCGATGCCAGGTACCATGAATTATAGTCGTTGTTCAAGGCAAGCTGCTTGTACCCAACGCTAGTCAGGCCAGTTCCGTAGTAACAAGCCATGTACACTGCTTGACAGGTACCAACAGGTCCGACAGCCCTGGAATAAAATCGAAACGAGTATGCATAGTCAACATTGGCCTCCAAAACAGCAGTGTTTATATTTTGTGAGAAAGTACGCCACTTCCCCCCATCGGCACTGTCCACAGAGATCTTGAGAGATGCCACACCAGCATGGTAAAAGGTCTCGTCGACGGTGGAAGGGCTTCCCCCCAAATCCCAAGGCTGGGTCCCCAGCGAAAGTTCATCAAAGCCAAGATTGCTAAGGAGCGATGGGGCTGCAGCTGGTGAGGTGGTTGTAGGGGCAAGGTCAGATGTAACAATGCTGGTGACTATGTCGTCGGTGACTATGTCGGTAGCCGAAGTTGCGAGTTCAACAATCGAGGTTGCGAGGTCGATAGTTGAAGTTATAGGGTCAAAAATGAGAGATGTCAGATCTGAAGTGGCATCAAGTGTAGCGGTCGTAGCAGCAGCGATTGTCTCAGACGTCGCGGTTTCACCCGACAGCCCGGTGGTTGTGGGGACATCATCGGTAGGTTCGGGGGCCATGATTGTGGTTGTGGTGTCAACCGCCTTATCAGAAAGACTTTCGCTGCTGAATGTCGCTTCCAAAGCGCTGGAACTGGATGCCACACTGGATGTCTCTGAGTCCAGCAGGGTCGTGCTCCCGGGCGACAATGCAGAGCTAGAAGCGGCGAGATAGGAAGTTGCTCCCAGGTCACCAGCGCTGAGCGAGGCTGTGGATAGTCTGCACAAGCCAGCTTCAGAGCTCGTAGCCAGATAGCTGAGAGCCATGAGGCTCATACCAAGCCTGCGAAAGGTCATGATGAGAAACGAGTAAATGTTTGGATGTGTGTCGAACAAGCAAAGTTGGGTAAGGCGTATCCCAAGGCCCTATTTATCAGTATGTTTGTACCCTGCGATCTCGGTAATACGGTGGGATTGACCACCGGCTAGTCATGGAACTATTGGCTTTTATCTGTTAGTCCTGGGAGTTTAGCTAACCGTATAGTTGGAAACCCCATTTTTGGGTGGGGAATTATTGATTGCGGCTGGCTTCGGTCTTGGTGACCCATCGACGCTACCCCCTGACTAAATGCATGTGTTGTTGGTTGACTTGGCGGTTTTTTTTAGAATGCAAATACAGAAAACGTCTCATAGGTAATCAATTCAACTTGCTAAATAAGCTTGATATGTGCAGAAGGTAGATTGAAATGATAATTTACTGATTAATGCAGTGCAACGCCATCTTGACATGTTTACACTGTATCAATGAGAGTCGCATCAACCATCATTGTACCAGGAACAAGTTTGCAAGCAAGCCACACTTTTGTTTTTCTTTTGCCAAGACCAATAATCATGGCTAGATGATCTCGCTGTCTCCAATGAATGGCGGCTCCAGGCAGTGCAAAGCCCGCTTTTATCGCGCGCGGGCGTAGGTAGTCGGATTGAGCTGAACACTAAGAGTATTATTTGACAGGGATCCTGACGATGCCAAGAGCGCTGCTTTGACGCAGAAGAAAGTAGACACGAAGTCGAGAGGCTCTGCTCTTGTCATTCGAGAGAAGAAGAAAGAAAAAGGGGGGTGGGGAGGGGGCAAAAAGAGTAAAACATGATGTTGACCTTGTCTCCCGTCTTCTTTAGCGGGTTTCTGACAAGCGCAGCGACCTAGCCGTCATATTGGGTGCGCAACAGTCTGTTGTATGGGCCAGAAATTTGCACATACAAAGGGGAAGCAGTGCCAGCCTTCTGGTGCGTTGTTCCCTTGGCCGACCAGGCAAAGGAAATCCAGCTTTCCGACTATTCGGCTCAACAACCTCGTTTCATAACTGAGTCCAGACCAGTCACTCAGCTAGATAAAAGTGGCTGATGCCAATTGGTCATGCATGATTTCTTCAAGCAGGCAGCAAACCAGAAACGGAGCGGTAGCTCCGGCATCCCCCAAGTGAATGGCAACTGGTTGGTAACTCAAGAGGTTTGAGGTCAGTCATGAGATGAACTAGGGAGAAAGAAAAGAATAAACATCACTTGACTAATTGTGCAAGGATTAAAGAAAAAGGTACATGTGGTGCTCTTCTCTGTTTACCTCCATGCCGAACCACAGCGTATAGTTCCAGAGTTCGATGACCCACCATAATTCAAGTCCGTCCCGTTTTACTTGCTTGCAGAAGAAGCAATTTAAACACAGTATTTTTACTCATGCTTAAACTTGCATGATTCTACGTGGCACAGAGGATGGTTCGCATGTCGTGCAAGACGATCCGCCACTGTGCCATGGTTGGTGTCGCGATGCCGCGAGTAGATGATGGTCTGTGGGAAAACATAGGAACAGCTGAGATAGAGCGGTTAGACACTCCCAACTACCATGCATGTTTCTATTCCTTACTTGGTACTTGTTTCACTATGTTCATGTCAATGTAAATGTGAGGTGACCCCAACCCAAACCTACTCATATGGTTCAAGGTTCAGGGCGAAATGAGGACATCTTGTTATTTCAGGGCCGAATTTGGGGCTTGGTTGGCATGAAAAAGTGACAGAGAAATGCGTGACAGGACTTATGCACATTTGAGTATAGATTGTATGTGAAATTTGCGAAAAATTTCACACAACCAAACCCAATGTTGAGAGTATTTGCATGTCTCCGCCGCGGCCTCTTTCCTGTGACACCCGATTGAGCCTAAGGCTCGTTTATTTGTTTTGGTCTTTTTTCCGCGGGAAGCTAATGATGGATTTAATTAGTGTAGACGGTTTGCAAATAATAATGCATGCATTGGGACTGTGCTAGGTTATCGCGCGACCGTTGACTGTTCCAACGAGCAATTCTCATGAGAATGGATTAGATCCTACAATTATCATATATGGCCAATGCGAAAATTTTCTCATGAAGCATCAAATCATTTCCCAAAGTCACAACTCTCGTTGAAATACGTTGCGTTGTGTCATTTTAAGCGAATCGTGCTTGGAGGATTGGAAGAAACTGTTATTCATAAACGCCCACGTCTTGACGTTGTTCAAATTAGGTCAGAACCTCCCCAAAATCTAAGAGAATAACTCGACACGACATCTCGTAGGGTGAAAAAGTGACACAGTCATTGTAGAGGGTGCATCTAATTAAGCGGCTCATTCTCGTAGGTGCCCTACCCTGAAGCTCTTGCCGTGCCTGCTTTTCCCTAACAAACGTCTACTGCCATTGTTTTTAACCCCACATTCTTGACCCGGAGTTCGTTTGGCTCGGGTGCGAGGTTCTGGCCCAACAGCATTCCCATTTTACCCCCCCGGCCACATGTACTCCAGCAGCTCTACCAATGGGTAGCCGGGAGATCCGACGAGGGGTGATGTACGGTAAGAGGTGAGATGGAATAAAATGCATGGTGGGGTAAAATTTCCAGTGAGATCAAGGGTGTATCAAATGACTTGGAACGGTGCGGTAAAACCTACAGTAAAAACGGCACATCAAATGGCACATCGAAGTCGAGATCAAACCAATTGACAAAATAAGTGGCCCATGCACTGCGTTAAGTCTCGCTAAAAACTGCTCAGTTATTTACGTCACCATCCCCTGTGTGTTTTTTTTTTTTTTTTTTTGGCGGCTGGTCTTGCCAGCGCCTACTAGCCAAATCTCTATCTTTTACTATCGTGCATTCACCAACAGTTTTAATATATCTAAGATTCTAGGCTCAGAAGTCAGGCTTCAAACACAGACCCTTGGAGGTAGCGACCTTCCGAATTGCAATGGAGCAAAAGTAAAAGACGAGAAGATCGAAGGGGGGAAGGAAGAGCCATCAATGCCGGCACGGTCCAGTCTTGGAACGCGCCCACCAATCCACTGTGACGAGCGAGCGCACATTTGCACAATGGGGGGGCTGAGGGCACACGGATGAACACAAAGCACTCGGGATAAAAAAAGAAAAAAGAAAAGGAAAAAAAACGTGCTGATCACCACCCCCCCAAAGGCGCCAGGTTGTTGGCCAGCTCTCCAGTTCCTTCGTCTGAGCTTTATGTGGCCGTCAGTGGCAGCGACTTCGCCCACTGACCAATTTCGCAGCCGCTTGCCCTAAAGAGGCAATACTCGAATTCTCTTACCCGCTTGCAGGGGACCTCGGACATCAACCCCCCCGGTCACCAAGCGACCAGGTTGTCCGATGCCCCCAGGCCCTACTAGTCCCTCCGACTGTCAAAGTCGGCAGGGCCTGTTCCTCATTGGCTCCTCCCCGGCCTATGGATGTATGTATGCTCCCTCTCATATCCTTGCTCAGACCGTCTTTTCGCTGCCTGGACCTTGAGGCTGTTGTTGCTCCAGTCCCCTGGAGCAATGGTGGGCGTGGTGCTATAAACAAAGGGCCAGGCAGGGCCAGGGCGTTTGCTCTGGCGTCAAGTCAAGGGCCAAAGGGACCAGAGACGGGACGGCACAGAACCGACTGGGGGTGTGGACCACCGCCGCTGGCTGGCACCCAACACCGGAGCAAGGTCGCAGAGGCGTGCTAGGCGAGCTGCCGACCGGGGCTGCTCAGAGGCTTGGAAGCCCTCTTTTTGTTTGTGCTTTGCGCTCGTTCTCGACTTCGACATTAGCACCATACTGTTTTATCCGTCTCGTGCTTCTCTCACTTCCACTTATACCTTTCATCCTAATCTTTCCTTTGCATTTACCCTTGTTCTAGCTTACCTTGCCCCTTTGGCTTCTTGTAGTTTCATCCTCTGCCCCATTCTCTTTAGCCCCCTGGAGCAAGCGAGAGCTTGTGAGGTTTTATCTCTGCCTAACTGCTAATCCTATCACATCACCGGGGCCATTTAGGGTGCTTGCTTACACCTAATTTTGAATTTTTATTTACTACTGACATCCTTCGTGCACTCTCTTAAGCATGTGGTATCTCTCTCGTATGCGACATCAATCCCCAGCCGTTCCGGATACGCCCCCCACCTCCAGGTCCCCCTCACAACTTTTCTTTTTCTCTTTCTCGGCGGGTTTTGGGACCAGACTGCTAGGTGCTAGCTGGGCCTGGGAAAGGCACGACACCAGGCCACCTGTCCCACTTGTTGACTCTATTTCTCGCCGCTCGCCCTCCATACTCCTCCTCCGCCTTCTTTTTTGCTCTTTACCCTCTTTAGACTCGCAGCCCTCTCTCGACTTCGCGCTTTTCCTCTCCCTCTAGGTACCCATCCGCGACGAACCTGCTGCACAGCGACAAATGAGACTTTTCTACGATTCGGAATCACTTGATATGCCTCAACTTGAACATCAACTCTGCCCAATTGAGTAGACAGCGTCACCGAAATTCCACCCTCATTGATGAACTGAAATAAGACTTATGACTTTGACAACTGATTATGGAAGAATATTGAAGAGCACCTGCAATTAATTACTTCACTTGCTCATAGTTTCTAAAGTCGTCAAACTCCGGATACATTTCCCTTCTCTCATCTCCAGGCTCACCCTTGGTCCCCATGAAGTCCTTCAACCAGCTAGCACGTTCTCAGTTGTACTTCTGGTCGTATTTTACTCGCCCATCCCCAATTTCTTACAATCAGCCTCCATTTGGCTTTCGAGTTGCATCAAGTCAACATCGACGCTGTTCGCTCTGGCAGTCATTGGCGCCTGCATCAGTCGCTCTTGTAGGGACGGGGTGTTGTAAATGAACGGAGCCAAGACTGGACTGTCCGCACTTGGGCTGGATGTATCTGAGTTAGAGCCTGTCCAGGACTTGAATGTGCGCATCTGCAAGGTGATTCTGCATACATACAGTTTATCGCACTTGGTGTTGGAGGATGACGAAGGCAAAGCCATTATGATGCTATGTAGGCGTGAGAGAGGAGATGTGAATTGGAGTGTAGTTTAAAAGGAACAGAGATATGAAGAGTTGCAGAGGGCAAAGAGTTGTCTGGGATTGACCTGAAGATACGTCCTGACTTAGAGTGTGCAGGATTCCTTCTTTATAGCCAAAAAGAAAGCCGCCAGGGCCACGTTAGTATGCGAACAAGCCTTTGCCGACCCAGGCTGGTCCGCCTGTCAGCGAAATATGCATGGGTGCAAATTAGGCGCAAGAGCAAGAGCAAACGGCCATGCGGAGAGGCGACAAGAAAGAGCCATTGTAGAATTTTGTTTTAGGAGGCGTCGTCAACATCTCAAGTGTCGGGAGGGGCGTGCAAAAGCGGACTGAGTCGGGGACAGGAACAGAGACAGGTCCCCGGGTGGGTAGGGGCGGAGAAACGACATGGGGATGGGAGTGAAATGGTAGATGGGCCGGGATTGAGAGATGGAGGAGGGGTGGTGTGTGGGTGTTCGTGCGCGCAGCCCCAGTAAGATTGAGGAATGTCAGCTAGACACGAGCAAGAGAGCAGGTAAAGATGAGTTGCGACGATATACTCACCCCTGCTCTGGCTTTGGGCTACGGCGGTGAACTCCGGCCAACGGGCCGGTGCCCTCGCAGCCTGGCGAGAATAGAAACAATGCGGCGGCGGCCGTAGAGCATTTCCGCTCAGAGTCGTTGAGAAAATCCCGTCTGCTAGAGGCACACCTGTCACCTCTAGCTCGCCAGGGAGGGGTGCAGGGGTGGGGGAATAGCACACCGCGCCTATGTGGTGGCCAGCACGTTGGGTTTTGTCTCAGTCCTGATGTGCCGACTTGGGAGTCGGCCAAGCTGTCGTCCTCCCACCAGTGTTGCGCATGCTTGTGTTGGTCGGTGGCTGGATCACCCTCCTGGTTTGAATCGCAGCTAAATGCCCCCCGCAAGGCAACTGGCCAAATCCCTGACAGACGGAGCCTTGGCCGCTGGTTAGGAGACCTCCGGAGGCGGGGGTGTGCATTTATCAACCCCGTACATGAAAGTGTTCGGCTCCCAGGGAGTTGGGCAGAGGATTTTTGAGATCAATTGGAGGCTGTCTCTCCGAAGTCATGGTAAATGTCGCGGGGGCGCCATTGCTCTCCCTTCTCTCCCTTTGTGAACTACACAATCACCATCCGACTCCAGACTCGACCCCAGTAACTGGTTTAAATTGAAAGAGGCCAGGATGTGGATTCGCGCTGGACCACTCTTGCATGGATGCGCGACTTTGCGAGAAGAGGAGATAAGCTCATCCGTCATACTGGTGCACTAAGAAACGCCTGAGGTCAATTTTGGGCAACAAAGACATTGGATTGCTTAACGTTCCGTGAGAGTCACCTTGGGCGGAGGGCGCGAACAGGAGACGCGCCCGCGGGGCTGCATGAGCTTCCCTACCCTACACAGTGTTTTCAGGCGTCAGTGGTTGCAGTGACACTGCCCTGTGGCAGATAGCTTACCAACACAGTCCCGAGAGGCTACAGTACGATGATATGGAGGCGGGCGAGCAACCAAGGCGACTAACAATAACTCGGATATCGGTGGCCCCGCCTCAATGTGCGATCACTCCACCTATGCCCTCCCGATGGCCCTGGCCTTACCCCCATTCTCCAGGCTAGATAGAAGTGTCCGTCTACATACTAACATCAAGGTTATGCCTCAACGGGCCGCCCCTGTCAATAGACGTTATACCTAATTGGGCGACCCATTGTCGTGCTTGAGTGATCATTGGTTTCGAAGGCACACGTATTGGATCACACGTGATATTGTTACTATATCGGGGATAACGCCCATGGACAGGGGCGGCCCGTTGAGGCATCCTTGACGTTATGTATGTACATAGAGCCCTCTGAGCAAGACTAACGATTGTTGGAGATGCAAGGGACCACAGGCACCTGGATCAGCCGTTGCGGGAAGATTGAGGTTCTTGAAAAAAAAAAAAAAGAAAACTAACCCCACGCCTCCCCCCTCGCTCGATGCAGAGCCCCCTCCCCCAAACCCCTCGTCGACAATCCACTACCAGGGCTCGACCTAGGCCCAACGCAGTAAAGCGGTAGAACCCCGTGTAGCGCGAGCGTAAGATCAACTAGAGATAGACCCCTCAGAGCACCTCTGAAGGTACGTGGTGTCCGAAGAAGCTGCGACACTCGTCAGCGGAGGCGCCCAGGTGGGTGCTGACGGAGGGCTGGACAGCGCCTTCCCGCACTCAATGCCGTGCAAGCGAAGGACACGCCCCTCCCCTCGACATCTCAGACATTCGTACAAGGAGGGGACAAAGGTCTGCCAACATCGCCGGGAACAGATTTGCCCTCCATACACTGGACAATTTAAATGAGAAATTTAGGTTAGATAAGAAGACCTAATCAAATCATTAAATACATACAGGTATATTGTTTTTATTCTGGTGGTAAATCTAAGATGCTTATTTAGTGGAAATATCACTATGTGTCGTTAGGGTCTGTACTGCATCGCAGCCGGGGTAGATTCGAATCTCTTCAATCGACGGTTTCTTCTTGTCTCCTAGTCCAGCTACCTAACCATGCGGGGTTTTGGTGTTGAGGCTNNAGGTCATGTGACTAGGCTAGTCCCTTGAACCCTGACGCAAGGAAGGAAGGGGGAAAAGCACACCCCCGCCCTAGGACGAACACAAATGTTTGACCAATCATTTCAACTTTCGCCGTACGAGGTTAAAACTGCAGAGATGTCTGGGTGGTGAACTAGCTTGTTAGGCTATGGAGGTTGGAAGGAGCATCATTTAAACATACCATTAAATATGTGAATCTTTTTCTAAGACCCACGGGACACAAGGTTGTACCACACGGGCACAACGTGTGCGGTTGTGCGGGAGATCGCATGTGTTTGGCTACATCCCAACCCAAGGGAGACGACAATTGGTTAGCGCGACTAGACAGCACCAAACACGGTACGGGATGATGGGCAGCGGTGACCTCGTGCGAGGCATTGTCATAATGCCCTGCCAAGAACCAGCATGGAGCCCTCTCGTTTTTGGAACATGGGAGGGGTGTGAAAGGGATGCAGGGGCGTGAAGTGGATGCAGGGGCCAGAGCAGCGCGGGGAGCAGTACAGGTGGTAGTGGGTGGAGTGTGAGTGACCTAGGGCCAAGTTGAACTATGATGTGCGCATCCCAGTCCAGAGAACCTCGACGATCCTTCGCGAGAGATGGAGGGGCGTGGCCACTTCTGCGATTTACCGCTCTCCGGCACACTTCTACCCCCCCCCCCCCCCGTTTTCTTCCGCCATCACTCTCCCGTTGGTTTCTTGGACCGTTTTTGGCTGCCGGCACAAAATGCACCCTCCATGTTGGGCTCTCCGCTGGCGACACAATGCAAGCCCACCCGCAACGCAATGCCCCCTGGCAAATCTGCAGGGTCTTTGTGAGCGACCCCAAGGACCTTGACTTCTACATCGTCTCACACAGTCTTGGATGGCCACATTCAAGAAAGGCCGAAAACAAGAGATGGGCGATCCATTTTAAATCAACGGCCCCCGCTGTACTCCGACGACAGCTAATCGCACCTAATGAAATGGCAGGCAGGCAAACCACAAATCTGGAGCTAGTGCAACGATGACCTTTGGAAAGCTAAGCCGCAATCGAAGGCACAATTAAGGTACATACACAATCATTTCTTCTCTTCTTGGCTGACCAGATGAGATCCATAGCTAGCGACGAGAAAAGAAATGTGCTTCTCGAATCCCCACTTGCCAATATCCAACCGGTGCACTTTTTGGACGGACCTCGGGGACTCTCCTTCCGAAAAGTCTTCTCATCGCCTCTATCATCCGCCTCTGCGCCACACCTCCTACTTTCTGCGCCAACCCTGCCTCTGCCTTCCTCAAATTTGGCGATAGCTGCCAAATGTCGCGCTCCGGCTTTCGTGAATCCCAATTGTTCCCCCGTCCTGTCCACCAATTTTCGCTTATACAAGCACACCGTATTGGGGGATGAGCAGCGACCTGAAAATACATGAGTCTAGAGACTGCAAACAATTCGAGAAAGTGAAACTGATGTTTGTCATGTTTTATCGTGGAGATCAAGTGCCATGTTTTGGTGTATCCAGTGCATAGAAGCCAAGTAGGATTTTAGAGGCCATAGGAAGCAAGGGCCTCCCTCACCTCAGGCCACGAAACGCAATGGCGTGCGGCTCTTATACTAAGATGCAAAGGTACTGGAAAGCACAATTAAGCACGCCATCTAACAAGATCAAGGCTAACAGGGTCCCCGTTTGAGTCATATTATCGGTTTGGCTGTTGGGGTAGGTTCCAGAAAAGCGGGAGTAATATGCCAGCTTCTGTGTTCTTTTCCTCCGAGAAAACTAGAGTGGGAAGGGAATGGATGGACTGAGTGTAATGTCGCCTGCTCTCTCAGAGTGGCACTCCGTGTTGTGAGACGAGGAATCGCCGCGAATTTAAGCACCACACCCTACCCCTCCCCTTTTGCCATCCACGCAACATCTCGGGCATTACATAGTCGTGCTGCTCCTCTGTGATCCGCCTACGCACGTGCGAAAGCAATCGCGCCAGTACTTGGTTGAGCGATGGCAGACATTTTATCTTGGCAAATGATAGCTAACACGGCGGCGGGCACTGCGGGCACTACTCAATCCGGCTTACTCATCTCTCACTAACCAGCGGGACACCTGCGGCTCAGGCTCACGCCGACTTTCATGTGAATATCCGCAACAAAGAACAAAAAGACCCTCGACACCGCCTTTGGGCGAGTACATGTGACGAGCAGATGATTTGAATTTTCGCACTACAAGGCAAAAAAAAAAAAAAGGTTGGACATGTTTGGGTGGTAAATTAACTAACCGGTTGGACCAAGGCAGTCGGAAGGGCCATCACTCGAAAAGGCCATTACAAGTGTTGATTTCTTTTTCTTAGCACTTAAGAAACAAGAGATCGCATGCGTTTGGTTGCATACCAAAGCTAAAGAGACGAGAAGTTGCGAAGACGACCGAACTAAGAGAAGCGCAGTCTTGGCCCGAGACAGCACGAGATCCAGACTGGGGGACAACGGTGACACAGTGAGAGGTGCCACCATGGTTGATGCTCTGGGACTGTCACCGTTTGTGGGTGGATGAAAGGGTCCGACCGGCGTGGGGGAGACTATACAGGCACAAGATGATTACGCATCGCATCGCATCACGTAGTTGGGGTAACTTCGGGCCACCCAGGTGGGACGGGACTTCCTACCCGCCCAGTCAACCAAGCGATTGATGCCTTGGGAATTTGGCAGGTTTGCCCCACCCATTTTAAAGCCTTGTTCCTTCCTCCAGAAAACATCTTGGGGTTAGGTCCTGTGATGCCTGGGGCAAAAATCCACGTGCCTGCCATAATGATGTCGGGTCTTCTGAATGACTGTTTTGTAATTCCCCCCCCGTCTTGATCCTTTTGGTGTTGCCATCCTTGTGCTGTCTCCGCCGCTGATACTGCCCCCGCCACCTCCGTTTTCGCCTCGTTACCGCCCCCGTGTGGCCGCCACCCCCGTGCTCGGCGCACCGGTTGTCGAAGACAACTCGAGGTTTGGAGCCGGTGATCTTCCGACATTGATAATTGCTTTGCCTTGCCTACTCTGAAACTCTAGGTTCTTGCCGCAGCCTACGTCTGGGTATGTCTACCTGTTTGGCTTTGGGATCTCCAAACTCCCATCTCCGTTTGGCTCTTTCATCACAAGCTTCACTGAGAAAGCTAACATACAGTGGGGGCGCAAAAATTCCGCTCAGTCCATGATTTTATAGAAAGTTTACATAAAATCTAAAAATAATTAGTATAATATATAAGGCTAAGTATCTTGTTCTATTGTTATTTTTGTTTATTTGTTTTCCCCTAATTTATAGGTATTGAGTTTCGATCCAGAATCATGAACTGAGCGGAACTTTTGCATCCCAGCTGTATTTAAACAGACCATGCCCATTCCATCAAGCCCTAGTCTTTTCCCTGATCAAACTCACCCCCCAAGCAAAGTGCTGTACAATCACCACGTTCGCAAGCGAACGACCAAGCCAACGAAGCACTTTCGAGCCAAGAGCCTTCCAGACTTCTGGGACCGGGTTATTGCCCTCCCCAAAATGGCACAGCTCAACGGAGCAGAGCCCCCGAGTGAAGAAGAGGCCGCTTCCTATTACTATGGCCTACCGAGTCGACCAAGATTAGTAGCGCGCAGTAATACGCTTCCCTGGAAACTGCAAGCTGACCGCTGGACTATCGGCAAAACCTTCAGCACCGTTGGTCTACATCCGATTGTGGACAAGTGGAACTCAACTAGCCCGCTACGAATACAGATCCTACAATCTCTAGAAGGCATCTCATGGACGGCTATTGATATTCTTCGGATTGGCTATGAACGACCCAACGATTTTACTGGCCAAGAATTTCCTCGCGTTGTTACTTTGTTCATCTCCGTGGAGCCTAGCTCGATATCATGGCCTCTTGGGTATGCTATGGTACAAAAATGTCAACAAATCCTTCAGCGACACGCAATCTTTGATGTTGAAGTCGAGATGAAAGAGGGTAAAATGATACGATCTGTGTCCCCTGCTACAGCACCGACAAGCGCGCCGCAACTATCCTCAAGCGGTTTGGCCATCCCTGTTGCGGTGAATGCACTGTTATCACAGTTTGCTGGGCTTTCAATTGCTGCCTATGATGAACCAGCCCGCGAAGGTACCAAATGCCTCTATCTACGGTGCTGCGATACTCGCAAATTATTCCTCTTGACCTGCCGACATGTGGTGTTGGGGGATTTGCCTCCTGACCAAGAATATCAACATGATGCAAACAATCCACGGACTGTTCTACAGCCCGGAGATTCCACCCTTGAGCGAGCAAAAGAGGATATCGGCCACGAAATAGCAGATTGCGACAGGAACATTGATTCATTTGGCCCTGGAAGACTAGTAGCCATGGCACAAGAACAAGACCGCCGGCAGAACTTCGTCCATTTGAAAGAAAGGCTAGACTCCTTGGTTGAGCTGGACACGCGAATAATCGGGCATGTCGTTTTCTCTCCCCAATACAGCCTCGGCGGAACCCAGTCAAGCCCACGACGCCTTAGGGACTGGGCCCTCATTGAGCTGCACCCTGGCAAACATGAGGCAGAATTGGCGACATTGGAAAACCGCATATTTGTGGGTGAGAAGGCCGCCGTAAAGATTGACAGAGCGATCCAAAACGAGATGGATGGGGACGAGTTTACGCGGTGCAGCGCTCAATTCGATAAAGATACTTGCACGGTCATTCCCAGTGGTATTGTCTCTGAAAGTGAAATTAAACGGCCAGGATTTATGCCCAGGTCCCTTCAGAGGCAGCAAATGATCGTTGTAAAGTATGGTCGCTCGACTGAACTCACCGTTGGTGTCACGAATGAAGTCAAGTCAGTTATTCGTGAGCTTGTGGATGATGTGTGCTTTGTGTCGGAAGAGTGGTGTCTAGTTGGCCATAAACCTACGAGATCTCGCGGCCGACCATTTGCAGTGGCTGGTGACTCAGGGTCGTGCGTGTGGAATACGAAGGGGCATATTGCGGCAATGTTGACTGGGGGAGTTACTACTGGGGCTTGGGGGGAACACGATACTACGTATGCCACCCCGATGGAGTGGTTACTCAATGATATTAGGGCACACGGGTTTAATTTAGAAATTCTATAGATAAGTGACGTTAGTTGAATCCTGTTACAGATTACTCGATGTATAGTTTAATACTTGGATAATTTCCTTCCGTAAAATGTAAGCAGCAATTCTGCTTTTTTATAAGTACATCTTTTACATCATGCGTTTCAACATAGATGGTTCGCTCACGTCCTAAATTCCAATGAAGAATAGTGTGAACAGTAGATTGAAATAGTCTAATCAGAAGGTTCGCAGCTTATATTTGAGAGTAAGCCCATTGCGATGAGTAGCTTTGAGATCTAGGAAGTGACTCAAGTCAACACAATAAGTTCTTTCACCACACAATTGCATCACACAGTAGAGAGTAAGCCCACGTCAAAAGAAGACAGCTCATAAAACTCTAATTCTACCTATCTAGACCTAAGCCTTAGGCTTTCCCTTAGGATTCCCTTAAGTCTTATCCTTAGCCTTTCCTTTAGTCTCAGCTTTCGCCTCGAGTCTCATCATTGGGCGCAACCACAGTCACCCAACGACTGGCCTCAAACAACAACTGGGAGACCTTTTTGACATGATAGGCCTTGGTCCAGTGCATTTACTTGTCATTCCCCCGCACCAGGACAAGGCCCTTCATCTTACCCTACAATTTGCCCAGGATATTGATGTCACCGAAGATGACCAAACCGCACTTTTGTCGACTGAGTATCACGTTTAGGCGGTTCTCTTGCGATGTGAAGCCCGGCCCAGAATATCTGGTGGTGCCCATTATGACGATAGACACATCACCCTCCTGGCCGTGGATGGCATCCACAGTCGACGCTGGACGGACACCATGCATAGCCAAATATGCCGGATCTATGCTGGATCCTTCAACCTTGACGTTGGATCCTTCTCGCAGAATAACGTGGACCGCTGTCTTGGCTTTGCTTGGGTCAAGGAACCAGTTGCGTTCGTCTTCTGAGAGGCTCCAATTCTGTCTTGAAATGGCCACGTGCGAACTTCATCGTGACTCGGAGTGCGTCGGCGGGCTTGATTGCAGTGAGTCGTGTATCGTCTCAAGCCAAGGTCAGGTATTGGCACCGCTGGAAATTTCGGGAACACTTACATCTGTGGCACACGCCGAAGCCATCTTTTTCATTGTCAAGGCCACAAGGGAGCTCGGGAAAAATCCCCATCCACGAATTCTTGTTTGTAATCCGGCAGATTTGAATGGCCGAATGAATGTCGATATTGGTACCGAGAGTCCGACCGCCGAAAGCCTGACCTTGAAGGCCGTCCACCATGATGATGCATGGCTTGAGGAATTGTTTTAGGCCAGTCGACGCCTTTTCCGTTGACTGAGACATTGTGAAATATTAACTTGCGAAGAAGAAAATGCACAGCGCTCCGAAGATGAGCTGTTCACAAACGCCACAAAAGGGCAGGGGAGAAACAGCGCGAAATCTTTATACAAGCTGGCGGGTGCCTGCAGGTGCCAACCAGATGGCCAATGACGTGGATATTTGGAATTGCAACCGAACGGACGATGCATATTTGTAAACTAAGTTTGGTATAAATTTTCCGCCCGGCTGCTTTCCTTTTTGTAATTTTACCAGGTGCACTTCGCGGAACATGGCCGAGAGCAAAGGGGATTGACAAGTTGGGGTAGGACCTGTCATCCGAACGCGCGGGCTAGCTTTTACCGTTACGGAAGGGCGCTACGACTAAGCGGTAAGTGCAACAGAAATGGGGTAGCACAGTGGTTTGACACGCGCTTGGGGCTACCTTTGTGCATCAATTCAAACATTTAAAGGCGTATTATATGTCATATTCTTTATTCCCACACCCCCCTCCTTTCTCCCACACACGCTGCCACCCTTCAACAACGCAGTCCCCAAGGTTTGTTTTACCAGACCCCCCACCCCTTGGGACTGACGTGGGGGGCCTCGTTCGTCTGGTGGCTCTGCGCACCTCCAGCGATTTCCTCCAAAAACACCAGTTTTTAGGTATCTGGATCAATGCAAGTGAGGAGAAACTAAGGTTTTTATCTTCCGTTTGGCACGAGACCTTTCACACTGGTAACTATAATGAGCCCATCAACAGGCTTGTACTGTGGAAGACCGCTAGCGACTGCTGTGGCCTAAAAATCACTTGTGTCATCATCACCAAAGTCCATGTACAATTCTTTTCCTTCAGCTCCCAGTCTGCGATAGCTTTACTGGGATTGCTCGTTTCCAACCAACCCCTCCGCCAAACGTTGTCCGTAAAAGACCAACCTCCTCAGATCGGCTTCCATTCTTCTCTCAAGTTCCGCCAAGTCGGCATCTTCGTTTGTCGTATTGGCGATTATTGGCGAGTGCATCAGTTCGTCTTGTACCGATGTGGTGTAAAGAAACGGGGCGAGCATCGGGCCATCCGTCTTTCGCCTGGAAGTCTCCCGATTAGAGGTCATGGAGGACGTAGATATGAGCACCATTTGTATGGGCATGAATACATACAGCTTGTGACATCGGCCTGTGGAGGGCGAGGGCGGCGAAGGCATCATTGTTTTGTGCACCCGTGACGTAGTGGAGGTGGGATGAACCCATCTACTTTCGATGAGAAAGTAAAAGTAACCACCTAATTAGCAAGAGCACAGAGATATCCGTGATTGACGTGGAGGACCATTTTTGCCGAACTCTGGACAGGATACCTTCTTTATACCAACAGTGGGCTGGCCACGTTAGCATAATACACCTCCATCCTCCAGACTCGCCGGCCTATCGGTGAAATTTGAATGGATGGATGTCAGGTGCGAGAGTAAGAGCAAGAGCCTCTTCTGGGATGCGAGGAGACGAGTCTATCGCCGATTTTCGGTCCGGGAGGAGTAATTGAAGTGATGGCTTTTGGGTATGGGGGTGCGCCGTACTGTCAGGTCCGTGGGCTGGGCAGCCGGGTAGGGAGGGGGTGCTGTGCTGTAACACAAGTTGCACTCAACCAATCGCAGGCGGGGACACCTTGGTGATGATGGCAGAGGTAAACTAACTGGGGCGACACCGCATAACACCAACCACTGCTCGCTGTGCCACACATTTCCATCAATGCTCGGTCTTGGATTACACATTTTTGCAAGGGCGAGTAAGCATATTGCTGGTACGGACAATGCTCTTTTCATGTATCTATGAACGAGCGCTGCATGCGCACAAGATGGTCTCCATCTCAATGCGAAAGGAACTTGCTGAATGAAAAACTCAAGAGTCTCTTCAGGTCCCCCTGTTCTCCGACGTGCCGTTGAACATCCTGGATGACGGTGCGGAGTGGATCAAATTTTGCACAAGAGTGCTGAAACACAGATTGAAAAATTCCGGGACAGACAAACGTGGGTAAAATCTTCTACCGCCAATATGCCCACGAGTCCCAGTGCCCTTCGAGGGCTACATGCTGTCTCATGCCTGAGGTTAGCCAAAAAACAAAAATCCATGGCGGAGCCGCAGTCGACCTTATTTGCCGGCCACACGCACCCCAGACAATGCTCCCGCCAAGCTTACGGGTTGGTGGGTCGCACCTAGATCCAACGAGGCAACCGAAGAGAAGGCCGGACGCCACCAAGCTCATGGCATCTTGTCATCCGCGCTCGCCGCCGGCAAGTGAGGCCAAATGTCGGGGTGGCGCCATTTGTACTTGCCTGGCTCGCTTTGTGAGCTGAAAAGTCCACATCGCTTTATCTGCGTCTCCAACAGCCGGCCCGCGCGCACCGAGAAGCTGGCTTGATAGGTCAGGGAGCATGAAAAACGCCAATAGAGCTTCAGTGATTTTTTTTCACGTCATTTCTACGTAGTCTCCAGAGAGTCGGAGAGGCAGTTTGGAACATGTTGACGCATGGCAAGCGACTGCCCTGGAGCTTTCTTTTTTCTCTTTCGCCAGGTTGTCGTGCTCCTGAGTAGCATGGGACGTGAGGGAAGAAAGCGACACCCACCTCTTGCTGGCGCATCAAGATGAGATAGCTGGATACCCATGTGCAGCCAGGCCTGAGCGGCAGGGACGCTGCTTGCTATGACTAGGGCGACGCTGGGGTGTGCCGCTGAGTCGAGGAACAGAACGTGGGAAGTATGCGATCAACAGGGCTTGGCTGTGGGGTGATCTGCTACAGGAGGGGAAAGGCCAGGAGAGATGGGACGGCGCTAGCTAATGGGCGCCTCGGACCCCGGCTTGACCGGGCTGGCATCGGCTCTGGGGTTCTGGGGAGGAAGAAGAGAAGGGATGGAACATGTCAACCCTGACTGGTCATTCTGATAATACTACACCCTCCCAAATGCCGTACCGGGCTTCGATCGGCGACTATGATCCGCCCACGCTGCCGTCTCCCGCTGTTGGGCGAGGCCGGAGGAACGAGACACCGTCATCGCCTGTAATTCCAACACATCCCCTCCTCTTGTACCATCCATGGAAAGATCCTATCCTCCGCGGTGAAAGATAGTGTGCCAGCCACCACGTACAAATTGTTAGGCGAGAGCGGCACACTATTTTTCACCCCCCTTGCCTATGCATTGGTCGCACCGGTCCTCGGTGATCCGCAGCTGCATACGCCAACACGATTGCGTCAGCAACTGCAATGATTGGAGAGCGTTTTGTTTTTGGCCTTGACCGAGGACAGCTGATACGAATATTAGCACTCGGTCAGTAGCGAAATCGCTCCGGTGTATGATGGTCTCACACGATGCTTCCATCTTGCTTAATTTGGGCCACTCGCGAACACCCCGAGGGCGTTGCAGAATGATCAAATAGGCGGGCGAGAAAAGATGATGAATAATTCTTTCTTCTCACCCTGGATTTCCCGATTGCCAAATAAACGCCCAAGATGCGATTGCAGTGTGGAATCAAACGTGCGCTTGGGTCGCATATGAAAGCAGAAGAGACAAGTAGCGACGATGGCCAAACAACAAAATAGGCGCAGTTTGGGCGTAGCTCAGAGGCGCGCGAACGTGGGAAGAGTGGGCGGCGTCAGTCAATCGGGCGCTCTGGCAAGACTTGGCATGGCTGCTTGGGACTCTCTCGCAAGGAGGGAGCGTAAGTGGTGAAAGCACAATCGCCGGGGTTGGCGGATGTTGTCTTCACCCAACCTGGCCAACTGAACGTAGTCGGCGACTCGGACAAGACCCCTGGAGCGCAGCTTGGTTGGATTTCCGTCCGAACGCGCCTCATTTCACCTTTGGCTGGCTCCCGGCACGTCTGGAGATGGTGGTCCTGCAATGGTAATGGCGACGGGAAGCCACCCACCCCAGCCACACCCTGTACCCTTCCCAACGACGACCTACACACTCCATGAGCGCTGCAGTGCACACACACCTATCCACGCCACATGGCACCCCACGCAGGGTTGTTGTGCGGGCGGCCCCAAAGGACTCAGCTTCCACACATACAACCACCTTTAAGCAAGAGCGAGAGTGAGAGATGGGCAATCCATCTTGGACCCACGCCTCTTGCTGCACCTGCCAGCGACAGCCTAGTCGCATTTCATTCCATTGTGTGCGGGCAACGCCCAGTTTTGGACTTGGTGCCTTGTCATGGAAAGCCAAGCTCAGTGGCAGTCTCATCATCGCATTGTAGGTTGCGCTTGCCGTAGGTTAAGGTGCACAATCCTCTTATCGGTTATCGGGATGCTGTTTGTCTTCACCCACGCACGGCCTATGCTGCGCCACGTGCTACTGCGCGACCATAGCAGCTTGCAAGATTGGCGACAAAAAAGCGCAGCGCACCAAAGACGATGACAGCATTGGCCAGTCGCGAGACGGTTGCCATCTGTTGTGGTAACCAGTCTTGTTCCACCAATGCCATCCATTTAAGTGGGGCCCAGCACAAAACACCACCCAACGTCATGGTTTACCAATTTGGGAGTGTTGCAGAGCCTCACGCAGATACCAAGACCCACTCCTAAGTCTTTCTTCTTCCCCAAAGTCACCCTCCCCCACCCCCCCAAAAAAAAACTTCACAGACAGTGGATATTAGACAAACTACTAGCTACAACCAACTTGAACTAATGATGATGCACGTTTCCAATCGCGACTTGACAGTTGACACGAATGCTGTTGTAGGCTTTATTGAAATGAGATAGAACGTATGAGGAAGTTAAGTTTCCAGCATCACAGTCCTAGTTATATTTTTCCCTCCTCGTATTCTATCTTCTGCCTCTTGTCTTGTCGCCATTGTTTACGTCCAATTCAGTGGCCGATTTTGTCATCATGACTTGCCAATGTACATCCCTCTCCCAAATATCTCCTCGAATTTTATTTAGGCCATCGTTAGGCTCTCGAGACCTTCATTCCCCATCGTTCCATGATCCATCCATACTACCCACTAAGCTACCTTACGTTACCTACGGCATCTGCACCTCTCAAGGTGGCCTGAGCTGCTATATCTGCGGCGCTTGATATGCCTGTAATTTTCTTTACTTGGCAAGCGATAGGGCTTATTTTACAGCTTGCCGCGCTACATTGCTCTATACTCTGCAGCCCCAGCCTTCGCAATGGCACCAGATACTGCTCCTCTTACTTTGTAGTTGAGCGCAGGCGCGCGGCATCACAGAGGATGGAAGTACGTTTGACAGTTTTGGCGGTTAACTGTAGCGCAGAAATCTTAAGTATCGTACAAAAATACAAAGACAATACTACTGTCATTTTATAGATGATACATAACGTCTCATATAATCCTCATTCGATGGCATCTGTGTCTCAATCGGCCTTATTGACTATAGGGTAGGAGATGCGAAAGGAAGACGACGTGCCCTAAGCGAGATGAATAGGGGCGGAGGTTTTGTCTCAATAGAACCATCTTCGCCTCAAGTATGTGAGTAAAATGAATAAATACATGGCTAAGTTGCATTCGCCTTAAGGTGGTTGTTGGTTGATCGACTCTGGCCCCTGAGCAGACATCGTCGCGTCTGCGCCCAGAACACTGTTGCATCACAAGGTGGGCCTGAAGCAAAGAGTCCATGCGCACTTTGAGGAACGTAAAAAAACCGTATCACAGGCCATGCTCCAGTGCCATTTCTCCCAGAATGTGGCTAGTGTATTTCGCCATAAAAAAATTCTGTCCGTCAACTCCATTCTTGAGACCAGGGAGACACTGTAGAATTCCACAGCACCCCACCGAACAGTGGGTGAGGTTTTTGTTCAAAGAGTTGACAAAAATAAGAGAGTAGACATGTCACCCGATGCGAAAGATTTCCTTGGATTCCAAAAGGTGCGCTTGAAAAATCAATCACCTATGCTGATTATAACCTGGCAGACATGCTTGAGGTCGCGCTTTTTTGCAACATCATCACAGCCGACGTACCTGAGTTTAAGCATTGTTTTGATGAGCTCCATGCTAAAGGGAATCGCCAAACTGCCTGCCTCATTCGCTTCACGCGGCTTTCGGGTTTCCCCACCGAGATGCCAATCGCCTTGTAGGCTGAGGGGACCGCAGCTTTCGGATTTGCCGCTCACAAGCGCGGCATCGGAAGGTTTACACTAAAAAAGGCACTGCGAAGAACTTCTTTCAGCCACCCGGCCGCCATATAGCCGGCATGGATGGCTCGCAGGCCCGTATTTCCGTGGCGCACGTGCGGCGACGTGGGTGCGCAGGGGGCCTCTCAGCGCTTCTTGGCCTCGATCCTGCCAAGTTTCTGATCAGCACTCGTGGCAGCGTCTGTAGGGAAGGAAGGCCTCAGAGGGCTTGAAAACGAGGAGAAAAATGAAGGGACCCTAAAATTTGAGCCTCAGCATTGACCGCCCCGTTCAGTTACTGGACGCAAAGACTCTCACGCAGCTATGGAACGGAGTCTTTTGTTACGGTCTTGCATGGAGATCCATAGTGGCTTTTCGCTAAGGTATCTGATTTGCTTGATAAACGTAAAGAGAAATGAGATGAGGCTTAAAATATGCTGCATTGGGCACCTATACGCCATTTATGGTCGCTTGGGCTGGCTGGCTGGAGGGGATGATGCTGCCTGCCCCTACTTCTGCTAATCTGCAGCTCTGCGGTCAGTTTCTATCATGGGATACAAAGACCAGCAGGGAAAGAAAAATACCACCAAGGAGAATGAGCTGGTAAATAACATGTTCTGGCATCGAACCTGGCCGTGTCATTCACTCGAGGGCCTTATTCTTCTGCCGCAACTGGGGCCAACGGAGCGGGTCACAAGCGAGATCAACTGTGGAGGATTTTCAAATGTAACATTTGGGTGAATAAAACTATGTACATATGGCAAATCGACCATTCTTTCCTGTCAACTGCCAAATTCCATGCCCCAATCCTGCCATAGCGCAAAGGAAACGCGAGAGAAAAGAGAAAATTTGTGGAATCGTCAGTGGGTCGCCAGCACTAGGAGTTCACACCTGTGATCTCTCTGATTTTTATGTACCTCCCCAGCCATCCCCCACGGAATGCCATGAAACCGGTAAAAAAAAAAAATCTATAAATGAGGGTGCTTGTTTCATATCGGGTCGTGTCGTGGTCGTACATTTCATTCCGCTGCGCTGCCAAGCGCTAAAACGCCGGAGCCTAGCCCTGGCATTAGCCTAGTTGTTTCTCCGAGCACAAGCACTCCGCAACCGAGGGAGATTTACCTTAGTTCATAGCCGCGGTGAGTTGGACGTGGAAGGCTTCGTCTCCATCGAGAGTTGCATCCACCTATCCTGGATCGACGAAGTTTCATAAAGGAACATGTTAAGCATAGAGGGAATAGTATCCTGCGGACTGAGGAGCTGCAGGTCAGAGCTGGTCCTGGCGGGGGGATCTGGGGCGACGAACAGTGGATATCCGCGAAGACTGGGTTTGGTGACGGGCGAGGGATCCTTGCTTAGCGCACTGCAACCCCTGGATGAAGGCATTTTTTGGATGGAAGAGTCTGACAAAAGGACAGATGGAACGGGAAGGAGTTTTAGCAACGAGTGTTGATAGTTCACGGCTAGGAGATACTTGGTCTTTATAGCACAAGCCGTGGGAAAAGGCAGCCAAATGGTTTAGGTATAGAAAGTGCCTGTCTGCTGGAATACCTCAAGATGGGTGCGTGAGAGAGCGACTAAAAGATTACATTTGGGGCATGATTCACGTCTCTGTGGTGTGTTGTTACCATTCATCATGGTAGAACCATGCCGTTGACCAAGCAAAACGGTCGCAGGGAAGCCGGCTGCAGCCAGCGCCATGAGCGAGGTGAAGGTGTGGTGTTGATCTCACTCTGATGGGCCGGTGGCCAGAACATATGGGAGCCCCGCACCTGCATCTTCCATCTGGGCAGGCAGTGTAGGGCATGCGGCGACCCGCACTTGGGCCCCAACATGGCAACCTCCACGCCGCGGCGAGCGAGCTCGGTCTCCGCGGACCGGGTGGCTTGGTGATGATGGGTGATTCTGCAGAGGTGCAGTGCAAGTACCGGAAGTTGTAAGCGAGGCCAACCAAAGGGCAGACGGACATGGGTGCCAGATGATCTGCTTAACTGCAGAATTCAAAAGACCACGCAACCTCCCAATGAATGGCGAGGAAATCCTTCCATTTTCCTTCCTTGCATTCTCCACCACGTGCCCAATTTTCGGCAAGCCCTTGACTTCAAATTTATGGCTATGCCAACGCAGGAACGGCGTATTTGGGGGCATTCCCCTGCAGCAAGCGGTATCTTGTCAGCCGATGTGCTTTCATATTCCGGGTTGCAAGGGTGGATTCGCTTGGGGTTCAATTAAGATTAGGTTACGGAGTACAGAGTAGATGAACTCTATTAATAAATGACGACGATCATCCGATGTGGGGGCCGCAACCTACATTTCTAGGGTGAGGGTATTACAACTGCGATGCATGCGATAGAGAGTACGCGGCCGATAAAATAGAATTATGCCTCACATTGTATATAACCTGGCATAATTGACTCTCGTAATACTGAATGCGTGATGCATAGGTGGCAAGTTGGGTGTAGAGGTCGCGCTGGTAGCCCGTCCTGGTTTGGAAGCGCGTTTTCGGTAGGAATAGCAATATCGTGACTCTCGGACTAGTATGCGGATCATTATTTACCGCAGTGATGCTAACAAGGGTGGCTGAGATGGTCTCGGAAGCAGCCGAAAGTGTGGAGGCAGCTATTGACGAGAAAACGAGACAATGTTTGAAGCATAAATAAGGTTACGATATATCCACTGGCCGAGGCCTGGTGCAAGTGGATTTTTTCGATCCACTAGCTCAATCGCCCTGAACTGATGCCGAGTGACGTTTTTTAACCTGAGAACATCCTCCAACAGTCGCAAATGCGACGCGACGAAGGTGCGAAACCGCCACAAGCCCGACGTTTTGGCTGTTCGTACCGAGATCGTGGGCGGCAGGGCCGTCGTACAGCATGCTGCTTCTTGATTTGCTATCTACGGGGCACTACGCTATCCCTGTCCAATGGCATGATGACAGGGGAGGGAGCTTAAGTTGGGCTGAAACAAGTAACGAGCCGCACCTCCGCAAATCGGGTCACAGGATAACATGCATCTGCTGCCTGTGTGTACGCGTGAGGGATTCTAAATCCTGCCGCTGCACTACAGTAGTGAGCGATGGTATGTAGATTTTGTCTTCAGGGTAAACATAGGATCCTGATTTAGGGGAAACATGATGTTAGCACGCTGTCGCGGACAGTACGTATCCCTTCAGGTGTTTGCTAGGGTGGAATGCTTGGCCAAAGTTGAACGAGAGATTCAGAGGCTAAGTAGAGCGTTGCATCCAACCCCGGCCCTTGCAACTGCAGGCACCTACCCGAGTCCTGCGGTCGAGAGACGGGATTAAAGTGCTTGCATGATGCTGGTACGGTGCCTTGGGTCAGCGGTGCAGATCCATGCGCAGATTGGACCCCCAACGCCATCTAGTCACCCACAGGGGTGTCCACGATCTTCAAATCGAGCCCATCTAGCTCTCTGCTCCCGATTCGCCAATGTCTGCTTTGTGACCTGTCTCCCACCCCACTATGCACATCTGACTAGCCGCAGTCCCAAACATGCTGCCCGCCATACTCTAAATTTTGCTCTGGCTCTGTACCGGGTTAGAGTCAAAGTCTGTTGCCACGTCAAGCCCCCGGACCCATCCATCTTGCAGTGAGGGTGTATGGTAGATGAACCTAGCAAGCATGGTGGCGGCACCTGCGGGGCTGGGTACTGGAAGTTAGAACGCGAGTTGACCAGGTTCTGGATTGCGTGGGATGACGTCCATGGAAAGTGAGTTCGACGGCTCGTAGAAGCTTTGTATCAGAATCCATGAGTGGCAGGCTTGGAGTAGATGGTGTGGCAGGATATGCAAATGAGAACGGGCGCATGGAGCGGACCCAAACATGCCATGAGTGAGGTTGTTATTGCTCGTTCCGAGCTTTGTGCTTCATGGCTAGTAAGCAAGCCCATGTCATGTGTGGTCATGATAGCATACAAGAACTTTCAGAAATGGCTCCGACTCCGACATGGCCAGGCATGGGGGGCTGTGCATTTTAGTCTGCCATCTATTTTGTGGGTTGCGACGTTATCCCCCCCTCCCACGCAAAAAAGGGTTGGGGCATCATCACTTCAACAAAGCCCAATCCCTTGTGCACGTCACTAGTCTGTGGCGCTTGGTTAGCCTTAAAATGCCCCGGATCTCACGATGAGGATACGATCCCCGTGTCAGCCAATGGCATAACGACTGTGTCCTTTTTATGCCACATTGACGCTAGTCAATGTGTGGGAACGAACAAAGCTGAAGGCGCTAATTGAGGCCAATAGAATTGGGGGACGGCTATTTCCGTGTCCTACCATTTGGTGCTGGAATATGGCGTTTTGAGGCGTAACACGATAATGGGCCCTCGCGTGAGAGCGACGGGCTACATTTCCCTAGCCAGCTAGGCAGGAACAGATCTTCATCGGCGTGGCGGCCACACTTAACTGCACGCTTGGCCCCTATTTCCTCGAGACCAACGTCCCTCGTGGGGTTTCAGCCACATGGAACACTTTGACTGAGACCTCCGATGGCACTGACATAATGAAGCAAATGGATAGAGCAACCAAGTGCCCAGTCTTTTATTTTGCGGGTGGGTATGTTTCCTCCGTGCCCTCTGATTACTGCTTAGCCGGCAAGCTAGCATGTACATGTACATATGTAAATGAATGGCCCTAGAACCCTTTCAGTTGCTCCTTTGCATCGCTGGCGAGATCTGGTTCTGTCGGCCAATATCCTCCAAGTTAGTTACTACAGACAGCCCGGCATCCCCAAGATCTATTATTAATTGGAGCAAATTCTCCACGAGGGGTGGCGATGACTGCCCCCGCACCTGTGGATGAGCATTACCCTGCAGTATTCCGAGCACTACGCCCATGAGAGCCACGGGATCGGAGAGTGGAACGAATGCGGGCGCCGCTTCAGTACCCTCTACAGAACTCACGCCCGGAACTCCATGGCCTAGAGAAATGAAGCGCTTGATTTGAGCCTCATGTGGACCATCTAGTAATATGCTTTTGGCTGATAAGCCTAGTTGAGATGTCCCTGGAGCGTTTCCTGATGGGGCATTCTTCAGCGTAATCAGGCCATATGCCCAGCATGTTAGGCCTGCATGATAGACGGCAATGGCTTGGAAATTCCTGAGCTGTCGGCTGGTAAAAGCCTTGGCTGCGCGAAGCACCTCGCCTGCACCGCAGATGGCCCGTCGAGCGCCTGGAAGTACAGCCCATTCCTGCAAGGATGGAAACACGCGGCGGGCTTCCTCCAGATCCTCTTTGCCTGCAAACAATTGGATCTTCTCCAGTGATATATGGAGATATATCGTTAACAATCCCAATAGAAGCGAAACTTCTGGGGTTTGAGCGGCTTCGACTTCCGCGATGGCCATGCGCAGGTCATCAAGCATCTGGCAGAGGTTCTGGTGGACTGCTGCTGTCGCGCTGCTATGGGTAAGGCGGTTGCCAAGTACAGATGTAAGTTGTGTGCATTCCCAAACCATGCCCCAGAGGCCATGAAGCAGGGCCAACGTGGAAAAATGCGGGTCATAGCAGCTCGGAAGTGAAGACAACTTTAGTGGCTCTTGTAACAGGGTCATCAGAGAAGGGCCGGGCTCTTGAAACGCTTGTGTGAGTTCGTTTAAATAAATATCCCTCCACTGCTTCGCGTCTTCAGCCATCCAAAGAGAATTTGAGGCAGGAAATGGCAGCAAAACTTCGGCGTAGGACACCTGGGGACTAACGAGCAAGGCCATGGATAGTTGCGCATCTAGCAAGAAGCAGTAGAATGCCAGTCGTTTATAAGACTCGTCCCTCACCCAGTCAAGCCATTTCTGATGCAATCCCGCTCCGGAGTCATGAGCCGATGGGGGAGGAGGGTGGTGTTTCCATTTCTGGAATTTCCCACTTCGACGGAGCATCTGTGACAAGAGAGAAATGTAAGCACACTACGCTCTTGCAATTGCGCGCCATTATTATTTCACGTACCGTAAACAGTGGGCGCGTGTGGCTCTCTGCGATTTCCATCTTCCGCTTGCTCCCGCTCCAGAGGGCAATCTCCACAACAAACGTGAGCGTTTGCATCAGCCATAATTCTCTTGTCAGAGCATTTTCTTTCTCGCATCGCTTCATGATGATCAAGTCAAGGGCCTCTTGCATGGCGAGGCCTAGATCTCGGAACGCCTCAATGTCTGACATAATTGCTCCTGCCGCGATGATGCCGCCAAGAAGCTCTGTTTTCTCCGTGTTCGGGCTGAAAGTCGGTACGTGGATAAATGATGTGGACATCTTTCGGCTCTGTACCATGTAGTTTTGGATCAATTCGTCTAGAAGCTGGCTTGGGGGGAAGGAAGTGGCTATGGCGGCGCCTCTGTCGACATCGCAGGTGCTCATTATCATGGCCAGCAGATTATTCCTGGAGGTTATACTCAGTGCCTCTTTCGGTATTTCTTGCTCACGGGAACGCATGGCACTTGGGCTGACGGGACTTTCTACCCCTATTGAGAGCTGAGTCATGTGCGTTGCCGTGTTGTCTTGCTGAGCTGGTCGCCATCGTGACAGTGATGACCTCTGATATGCCTCCACGCCCCCGCCGATGCGAGATTTCGGAGCATTGCGCTTGGTAAAGGGCTGCTGTTCGGGCTGTTGGCATGGGGAACTTTGCAAAAACGGTGGCTGCGTATTTGGACTCCCTTCTTCATACCAATGATCCTGGAAGGTAGTGCCCGGCCAATTAAGCCCAACATCGCTCTCCATGCCAAAGTCAAGCACATCCCAAGCGCCAAAATTCGGGGCTGACCAGTTTCCCTGGCCACTTGCGCCAAGGTTGCCTGTATCAGTGGTCGTCATTACATCACGCAAAAAGTCGGAAAAATGGCTTGTCGAAGAAAGCAAAGCATCAGAGCTGGCGTTACCACCAAGTGGTGATGGTGTGTCGTGGGTAGGATGCGCTATTTACCAGGAATGAGTGTGAGTAAAGGAAAAGAACCTGGGTATGCCAACCTTGACCATTAGTTGAGCTAACAGAAGAAGGAGTCGGTAAATCAACAGTTGTTTGACGCCCGATGAATGTAATATGCTCATTTTCTTCAAGCTCATCATAAGCTAATTGTGTGGCATCTTGCGCTGTGTCATGACATGTGAGTATACAGCAAATGAGAGAGTAGCGGCTGTCCCCAGAGAATATGTACCTTTGCTTGGTGCCCTGTCATATCGAGGATTATGGGAGAATTCGCACTGGACTCGCAAGTGCTGGCATCTTGTACACGGTTTCGCATCGTCGCACTTGGCTTTTGCAATTGCACAGCCCCTGCACGCTGTCGAAACCCTTGTCTGGTGAGAACCAACTAGTCTTGGTCTTTTCCCGTTCTTCCCGTCTGCTTCATGCGAATGGATGTGTCTCTTGAGAAGATCTCTACAAAATTTGTCAGCACAACCAAAATCCATGCAGTGGTCGTGAAGTAAGGATGGGTTGTGAGATTTACGCTCGCCCAAAGCTTTTATGGCAGACTTGGCACTGGAATGGCCGCTGTTGAAGATCTGGACGCAAATGTTAGCATTCTGCAGTGGAAACCAACAAGTCAAAAAGCGCTGTCACATACGAGACCGGACATGGCGCGCAAGATGATCCACGCGCGTGTAAGTCCGCTGGCATTGGGTGCACTGGTACCGGCCCGCTCCCGAGGCCTGGGTCGCATGCATTGATTCGCGGAATGAATCCATGATCAGCCCAATAACTACAGCGCATGAAGAGGGGATCAGTTATCTTGCATAACTAAAAAGGAAAAAAGGGAATTAAATGACTGGCGTGGGCCAGTCATTGTTCGACGTTACCCCGCCCTTTGACTGTGGGGTGCCGGAAGTGCCGGTACGGGCGTGCGGGCCATGTTCCGGGACGCTCAATTGTAAACCTTGCTTTCTTTTGACTACCTCGAACAGACAGTAGGAAGAACACTGGGTTTTATCAACTGTGAGAATTTTTCAAAGTCATGTTCAAAAGGACTAAATCGTATTCCAATGGACGCACTGGCTTGGAAATGGTCCATTGCCAGCATTTCTCTTATTCTGTCTGCGTTGATGAACGGTGCGGGATGTGGGGCCGATGGCTTTCCTGATGGCTGGTAAGGCGCACAGGTTATCCAGCCCAGCAACCGCTCCTCTTGCTAGTCTATTGGGGAAGATTTGAATAGAGGTAAAACGCCTGAAAGTAATAGGCAGAGTGAACCTGGGCATAGGTGTTCGGAACATGATGCGCCACAATTCCGGGCTAGAAGTTCGGAGTCGCAATACTCACCCTGCATCAATACCCTGAGTCTTACCCATTTTTATGTTTACGCACTAAGTTTAATTCGTATCAAATAAAGAAAATGGCTTTTCTATCATTTTTGTTCGTGCCTTAGTTAATCAAGTGTAGACTTCTGACCGAGTGGACCAAGGCAGTGTGGTCAAGCACCAAATTCTCACATGCTACTACTAATGCTCATGCAACTTCAGCTCGAGCTTGATCCTTCATAGCTTGAAACTTGCGCGATGGTATCTTATTCTGGAACATCCAATCCACTTCCGCAACGCTGAGATCCTTTGTTTCTGGCACAATCCAAAAGGCAGCCACAAGATAGACGGTGGCCAAAGCTCCGTACACAAATCCCGTCCTCGCACCTAGGTTTCCTGAATCAACGTTGTAGATATATGGGGTGACGAAAGAAAATGCCCATTGGACAATGGCGTTGGAGACAACCGCTATCGATTGGGTTTTGGCCCTCAGCCGGTAAGAAGATATCTCGGCTGTTAGCGCCCAACCAGCTGAGATGAGAGTGACCACGCCCCAAGCAATCAGGAAATTCATGATTACGGCAATGGCCCAAATAGGCCCCATGCCAGGGACGCAGTACAGCCCTCCCATGATGAAGAGGAAGACGGCCGACACGAGAGGTCCGGACAAGAATAACATTCGGCGGCCCAGTTTCTCCAACACTAACCAACTTGAGAGAATCAAGCATATCGAGAGTCCAAATCCTCCAATGCCAATGTCGAATGTGTGCTCCACGGGGAGACCGGCGATGAGGAGGAAATAAATATTCTGCGTCAGCAGCTGGGCGCCGCACACATTGAGCCCCGAAATGATGAAGATGACAGAGAGCGTGCGTCGACGATCGATTCCCTTGAAACAGTCGAGGTACCCCCCAGCTGCAATCCCACTACCTGAATTTTCGTGTCGAATCATCTCAGCAAGATGTGCGAATCGTGCGTCGGCCGAGTCTGTCTTTCCATAGATGGTCTGAATTGACTTTTTTGCTTCGTCCAGTTTACCCTTGTTGATCAAGTACACGGGAGATCTGCAATTGCATCTTTGTTAACACATTCTTCTTCGTTTCATCTGGATACGAAAGAAAAAATCGCTTACTCAGGAACAAAAGGAAACACCGCAATCAGAATCGCAGCCAAGGGCCATTGGATAGCAAACGCGATCCTAAAAGCACGCGGGCGCGTGTCGGCAACGAGCGCCCGAATGATTCCCAATCCCAACATCTGCATGCATGTTTGGAAGACAATCAGGGAAGACTGTACAATAGCGCGCAAACGGGCAGTCGATATCTATCGATAAAAGATTAGTTGGCGATACAATATTGCTGGGATGGTGCCTCCACACCAAGTATTGCATCGATGTGGCAACGTAGCACTCCAAATCTTACCTCTGATGCCCATGCCGTCGCAACGGCAAAAAGGGCTCCAACTGCCAAACCATTCAACATTTTGCCGACTAGTAAAATTCCTCGGGTGGTTGCGACAAACTGAACCGTGACACCTGCGACGGAAGAGACTGCCATACCGACCATGGTCCACTTTCGACCAAAGCGATCCATCAAAAACCCAACTCCGAATCCGCCTAGAGCCTGTGCTAGCCCGGTCATGGCAGTCCAAAGCGAGGTCCACACGGAGGGCAAATATGTTTTTCCATCGGGCGTCGTCTCTCCGAAATACAAGGTAAAGGCCGGCATGGCGATTGACGCGCCGTTGATGATGCCATCATACCCAAAGCAGGCTCCGACGAGGAATGCGGCAGAGGCTGGGAGTAACACGACCATTGGTAAGTAATTGTCATCCGAATTTATCAAGTAAATTGAAGTCACCTACCGTAAAAGAGCATGCGCCTGTGTGCTTTGAATGCTTGCCAGAGCGTCAAATCTCGTTCCGAGTTGACAAGCTGGGCACCCAGCTCAACCTCGGCCGGAGCAAGCTTCAGAGTGCCCAGGGTAGACTCTGTATGCTCCGCACAAGGTTTGTAATCGTCGCTTGGTTCCATTTTGGTTGTGTTCAAGTAGAGTGATTACAAGTGGAGCGTTCTTCTAGAGGCCAGGGAGAGTGAAGTGAAGGGTATTTATGTAGATAATGGGCTTTATCATCAAGGCATATAGGATAAAAATGGGAATTTGGCCATCAGCCTAATGCTTTTGCAGCCTAGAGCGAAACTTGCCGGATGGTGCAGTGGAGAAATGGCTCACAAAATCTTGGGGTAAATTCCGGGGACGCTCTGGGGCCCCCGAAGTGGAGGTTAGGCAGTGTATCTGGGTGGATTCAAGAAGCTATTCATTACTATGCAGTGTGGGGCGCGGGAAGTGGTCGAGAACTTGTTCGAAATGGGAAAGGTTTTGAAGAGGTCGACCGGGTGTCTTATTTTGCGGGGCGGGAAGTGGTGCAAACCAGGATGGCCCCGGACATCCAATCCGGGAATAGACCACTCACAAGACTCGATGATCCTTGTGAAACAAAGATGTCTGTGGAGTTGGTGTGGGCCGGGAAGTGGTGCAGCGTTGTGTAATGGCTCCGGGACGTGGTGGCTTGTTCGTTTGTTCGTCTTAGAGGGGATCCGGCATGCAATATCGGCGCTCGAACTTTCCAACAAACATACAAAGGGGCCAATTGATGTGGATAGCCTTACGTATGCAGTTGGACTGATGATCAGTTAGTTCCTTTCGCTATCTTCATATATATCGCGAGCGCCGCCAGTCCTTACGATAGCTAAGTCGACATTCCAATCAGCATCATAAAATCGACAATGGCTGTCCACTCTACCCCTACTGAACGAGTGTCGTTGACCCTCGACAGCGACAGGGTACAAGTTCAATTGCAGCAGCTGACCTTGGAGGAGAAGGTGAGCCTTCTCGCAGGCTCTGGATTTGCGACCACTGCCGCGATACCTCGTCTTGGAATACCCTCTTTAAAGGTAAGTGAGAGCAGTGTTTCTCCAAACACTAACAGAAGCTTTTATTAACGCTGATTGAATTCTTCTAGTTGGCCGAGGGTGTAAACGGAGTAAAAGATGCTCTTGCAATCGATTCTGGCGATTCCGTGGTAGATGTCCTAGCCGGAGGCGGGCCTACGACAGTATGCTTCCCAAGTACATCCTGTTTCGGAGCAACTTGGAACACCGATCTGATCCAACGTCTTGGTGAAGCACTCGGCAGCCAAGCAAAGGTCAAGGATGTCGCAACCATTATGGGTCCTGGAGTAAACTTGCACAGAGATCCTCGGTGCGGACGTAACTTTGAGTATTTCAGCGAGGACCCGTATCTTACCGGCCGCCTTGGAGCTGCCATGATCAATGGCATTCAAAGTCACGGGGTAGGTGCCTGCGCAAAGCATTTTGTCGCAAATGATGCCGAGAACTACCGGAGATTATATAATGTGATTGATCCATCTGGAGGCAAGGCACTGCGGGAGCTATACCTAGCCGCATTTCAGGAAGTCCTCGTTCACTCCAACCCAGTCGCTATTATGACCTCGTCAGTAACATTCCTACTTTCACACCCTCATCAAGAGAGTTAATCTGACAATGTTTAAGCTACAACAAGGTCGAAGGTTTCTACACTTCTGAGACTCCTCTGCTCTCTGAAGTCATCCGCGGGGAATGGGGCTACGACGGCGCCATCCAGTCAGATTGGTTCGGAACTGTATCTACAGTGCCATCTATCCTAGCGGGCCAGGATTTGGAGATGCCCGGGCCTTCCATCTTTCGAGGCCCCCGACTTGTCGAGGCTGTCAAGGATGGACTCGTATCAGAAGAAATTATTGACCAACGAGCAACGAAAATGCTCGAGTGGATCAACAAA
Source organism: Calonectria leucothoes (assembly GCA_002179835.1). Taxonomy (NCBI): domain Eukaryota; kingdom Fungi; phylum Ascomycota; class Sordariomycetes; order Hypocreales; family Nectriaceae; genus Calonectria; species Calonectria leucothoes. The sequence goes on from NAJI01000078.1 coordinate 169,573, forward strand.
GTTACACAGGAGCCGACGACGCCGCTCTTATCCCAGGATGAATCTGTTGATGTGGCTCGACAAGTTGCAGCAGAAGGTATTGTCCTACTTAAAAATGAAAGGGCCGCCTTGCCACTCGATCCAACCAAGACACAAAAGCTTGCCGTGATAGGGCGACCAGCCATTGATCCTCCCGTTGGTGGCGGAGGTAGCTCCTTAGCACCCCCTCAATATGTCAGAACTCCACTCGACGCCATAAAAGCTTTACACTCTGAACCAAGCTTGGTTCAGTACGGAGGCGGGGTTCGTTCCAACAAGATCCTTCCCGTAATCTCAGCGGACCAAATCTCAACTCACGACGGACAAAAGGGTGTCAACGTCGCCTACTACAACAACTCATCGCCCTTGTCGCCCGTTTTTGAAGAGCGACAAAAGACGGCCCAGGTTATGATGTTGGGACGATTGGCTCCTGGCCTAGATGAGGCTGGCGGATTTCGATACGAAATCAGCACAATGTTCGTTCCAGAATCCACGGGCAACCACACAATAGGCGCTCGTGCTACAGGAGCCTTCCGGCTATTTATTGATGAGAATGAGGTAAGAAGCCCCTAAAGGCCTTTTTTTTTTTTTTTTTGCGTCGTGCTAATGGCTCATGATCAGATCCTCTCAACTCCATCGCCTACCTGCAAGGCCGAAACATTTCTCTTCACGCCGGGAGAGTTAGAGACTTCAACCACATTCCCCATGAACTCGAAACAGTCATACTCTATTCGCCTCGTTGTGGAATCATGGAAGCCATCGATTCAAAAGGCAAACGAGCCCAGTCCGCACATGGCTGAACTTTGCTTTCAGACTGAAAGCGACGATGAAAAGTCCATCGCAGATGCAGCCGCACTCGCCAGAGATTCCGACGTTTCAATTGTCCTTGCCGGTCGCAACAGCCAGCATGAGGCTGAAGGTTCAGACATGAAAGATATCAAGCTTCCAAATGACCAAGAAGCTCTTATAAGCGCTGTGGCGGCCGTCAGCAAGAAGACGATCGTGGTTCTGTACAGCGGAGGGCCTCTCGATGTATCTTCGTTTGCGGATTCCGTGGATGCCATCATTCATGCACACTACCTGGGACAGGAAGGGGGCCTCGCACTTGCTGATGTTCTCTACGGGAAGATCAACCCGAGCGGCAAGCTGGCAACTACATGGCCGGTGAAACTGGAAGATGCTGCCACTTTTGGAAATTTCCCTGCGTCCATGAACTCCAACGGGCACCCTGAGATACGTCTTGAAGAGGGTATCGAGATTGGTTACAGGCGCCGAGAACAAGACCCATCTCCTCGATATCCGTTTGGTCACGGCCTTTCGTACACAGAGTTCCAGTTTTCCAACCTGTCTATTGAGCCGAGTCGCATTTATGCGGTGCACGATAATTCGGAAGCTACGTTGAGAGTCAGTGTCACGAACACAGGGCAGAGAGCCGGAGCCGAAGTGGTGCAGGTGTATGTCCGACGCTCTGGGATTTCGCAGCATTCGCCCAGAGTTCTTAAAGCCTTCTCGAAGACCTTCTTGGAGCCTGGTGCGTCATCAGAGCAAGAAATCAAGATCAACATACGCCGGGCGCTGAGCTCCTGGGACCCGGAATTAAACGCGTGGCATCTCGCCTCGGGTACCTACCACGTAAGCATTAACAACAAGCGCGACGAGGAGGTAGTTATTACTGTCGGGGAGAGTTTCACATGGCTAGGCCTTTAGAAAGATCTGATTAGATAGATTACTTAAATTATTAGTTTGTTTGGGATTTAGAACTAGACCTCAGAGAAGCTGTTTGTAACCCATCTTTACAGGTCAAATGCTCCGGCGTCAACATGGCCTACAAGTGACGCTTGCATAAATGGGCAGGTTAGGCATTGAATTTGAGTGCATTGAAATAGTTATTTCCATTCTCGTTACTATTGTCATATACCTCCTCATCGTTCATTTAGGATACACGGCAATGCATTTCTCACATTCCAAAAAAAGCCAAAGCCGTGTTATTTGGAGCATCCGGTATTCAATATGTCATGCTGCTGCAGCATTAGTAGATTTCCTGGGTAAGGTTTAGGCGAAATTCATGAGGACTTACTTCACAAACACAGTTTGGGTCTCGCAGTACGACTCGATTCCATACTTTGCGCCCATTAGCCAATCGAAAGGATAATAGAGGGTGGCATGGATAGAGTTACCTTGCCCAATTCTCGACCCCAACCGCTTTCCTTTTGGCCCCCAAAGGGGACGTCAAGATCAAGCATGGTGCAGCAGTTAATACAAACCGCACCGCTCTCAATCTTGCCAGATACGCGCAGCGCTCGGTTGATATCCTGGGTAAAGACGGCGCCCGATAGACCAAAAGGTGTATCGTTGGCCCTGGCAATAACGTCGGCCTCGTCGACGAACTCGCTAATTACAACCACTGGGCCAAATATTTCCTCCTTGTAAATTCTGGCATCGGAAGTTGGGTCCACAAAGATGGTAGGACGGATCCAGCAGCCCTTTCCTACTCATTAGCATTCTGACAGCTTCATGTGTACTTTGACGTGAGGCGCCTTACCGTGTCCTTCAGTGGACAGCCTCCAGTCACCAGAGTAGCTTCTTGCTTGCCAGACTCAAGGAACTGCGACACACGGTCAAATTGAATCTTGTCTACCAGTGGGCCGATCTGCGTTGTGCTCTGGAATGGGTCGCCGAGCACGGGATCCAGAGCCTCAAAGGCGACCTTCATTGCGCCCACAAACTTGTCCTTGATATCTTTGTGCACATATACGCGAGAGCTGGCAATGCAAGCTTGTCCCGAGTTGGCTACGATTCCCTGCGTACACCACTTGACGGCGTTCTCAAGCTCGGCATCTGGGAACACAATGCTGGGGCTTTTGCCGCCCAACTCGAGAGTTACACGCTTCAAATTGCTGGCTGCTGCCAATTGCGCCACCTTCTTGCCAGTGCCTACACTTCCAGTGAAGGAAATCTTGCGGATGCCCATGTGAGATGCAAGAAGCGAACCGGTAGGACCACCTCCGCTCACAAAATTGAGCACGCCTGGCGGCACACCCGCCTCGTTGGCGATCTTGCCAAAAAAGAGCGTCGAAAGCGGCGTCTTCTCCGAGGCTTTAATAATCATTGTGTTACCGGCAGCGAGACACGGAGCTGCCTTAAATGCCACCAAGACAAGTGGCCCGTTGAAGGCATTGATGGCTGCGCAGACGCCAATGGGGCCACGGCGAACAATCTTCATGAAGCCGTCGTGGGCTGGGAATGAGTCTCCTTCCAATTTGTCACACCAACCTGCATAGTCTTTGCCGCGAGCTCCAAGTTAGCACAAGGGTAATGGCGGCAAATGGGACAGGGAGAAAAATAAGCATCATACATCTGAATGCGTTTGCAGCCAGCGGAACTTCAAAAAGTTTCCCATTCATCAGCGGCTTTCCAGTGCACGTTGCCTCAAGGCTGCCAAATTCTTCTGCGTACTGCTCTATCAAGTCGGCAATCTTCATCAGAATCTTGGCCCTCTCTCTTGGAGGCTTGGTGGACCACGCCGAGAACGCCGCTTGAGCCGCCGCCACGGCGTCGTTGATGTCTTCCTCCTCGGCAACATGAACATCAGTGCTGACGACAGAGTTGTCTATCGCACTGTAGCATGTCAACCGTGAAGGAGTCTTAGCTTCAATGTACTAGAAAGAATTTGTCACTATCCGGCCGGTCTTGAGAGTAACTGGTGCGATTACCTTGCCATTGATAAACAATCTTGTTTCGAACGTTTCCATGGTCGAACCCATACTTGGTAACTTGTTGTGGGATTTTATGCTCGTCCTTGACTGTGTAAATGGCGAGAAGAATTGGAAGACAAGAGAAACTTATACGACGGGGCAGTAAGTAGGTCTCGGGTGACATATGTGCTGATGGATATGTGTAACTAATGGCTGATCACCTGCATAATGCACATTGATTTCGAAATGACGATCAAGTGCGGGGTTACAACAATAATAGGTATATATCTAATGCTTTTTTCATGAAATTACTCGGAGATAAGGCATATGCCCGGTCTTTGAGAATCACAACGTGCAGCTTGGTTGCATTGGCAAGGCGGGGCTTCACGAAGTGACGATTCAGCAGTGTTCGCCAAGCCTCCTTTTTTGCCACTTGCCAATAATAGTGCCTATATTCCGACCAGCGAACGCCGGTACCACGTTTCTTTTATTCACGGCAGTCAGTAACTCAAATCAACCATTCATAGATCGCTCAGCTAAATGTGCCACAGCAGATGTGTCAGCAGCCAGGCGCTTTGTCAGCGGGGATAAGGTCAGCCTGACCACTTTGAGGGTTGCTGCAATACCACAGAGAATGCAGCACATGACTGGGTTACTGACATGAATGCGGAGAAGCTCTTGGTTGAACACGACCGGGTCATGAGATGTGCGAGAGGTGGTCGGGTGGGTCCGTCCGACCAACGAGTCTTAAGTAAATACAGGCTTAATATATTAAAATCATGTTAAGAACTATTCAAGACCACTCCCTTTCCCTGTCATATCTATTTTTTCAAAATTTATAACCCCTACGTAGGACTATAGACTAAGACAGGATACAAAAACAAACACTTCAGCCAATTCCAACAGCCGCCTAACCCCCGAATAGATGGCCCAAAGCGCCTAAAACTGACTCGCCAAAGCCTTTAAATACTCCGCCAATTGTTTCAAAAGCCTTGCTTATCTCGTCGGTGCTAAAGCCGATGTCGCGCAGCAGGTGATGGAGTGATCCGGGGTCCAAGCCGAACACGTCCTTGAGGGCGACGGCTATGGAACTAGCATCGCCGCCAAAGACGGTTTTAAGCGCCCCGGCCACGACGTCGGCAGGGAAGCCACCATACTGCAGCACTTGTGCAAGATCCTTTGTCGACAAGCCAAAGGCGCCTTGTATATCTTGGGCGATGAAGTCGGCAGCAAAGCCTGCCGCGTTCATGGTGGAGGCTACTTCCCCGGCGGGTTGGCCAAAGGCCTTTTGTAGGACGCTGGCCACCGAGTCGACTGCCTTGATGACGTCCTGTTCAACATTGTTGGCCCACGCTTGGGCCACGCTCAGCAGGTCGTTGAATATCGTCTGGGCATTGCTCTCAATGTTGCGGAGGATGGCCGACAGGATGTCGTTTACCGAACTAATGGGCGCATCGACCGTGAAGTCGCCGAAATTGAGGTTTGCATTTTCGAAATCGAAGTCGCCCCCGATTGTCACAACGAGGTCCGATGTGCTGGTGGTGCTCACCGAGAAGCGTACATTAGCAGATGCTTCCAAGGAAAGGGAGCCCAGGCTAACTCCGGTGTTTATGGGCAGCGAAATCGTGCCACTGAGGCCGCACTGGAACGAGGCCGACATATTTTCAAGATCAGCCAATTTACAGGTTACTTTCGATGTTATTGCCCCGCTGCCATCTAGCTCAAACGTGATGCCATCGTCGGCAATGTTGGCCGTTAGCTGCACCGTCTCAATGTCGAGCAAGCTCACAGCAATGTCGAGGTGTAGGTAGGGCGAGGCCAGTGTTTGGATTGCTAATACGGGGCCGCCAGAAGGAACCACCACCTTGGTCGTGGCGCCCTGAAGCGCCTGCTACTGCGCGGGCTTGGTCGCTAGTTGATTGTTCTTAATGGGATTACCATTGGCATCCACCTTGACAGTAACGGCAGCGCCATTGCCTTTTAGCAATAAGATGCTGCCGAGCATTAGGGGAGACATTTGGATATTGGCTGTTAGCCCGCTATCAAGGTTCAGGTTTATATCGCCGTGGAAGGTAAAGGAAAAGACGCTGGCGGTCGCACTAAAGCCATAGCCGATCTTAGAGAGCGTCCCATCTGGCAACACCACAGGCTTCATGGGGTCTTCGCTCCATAGGAAGGATATGTCGCTAAATGACACGGGCAGGTCCACGGAGCACGTGGCGTTGGTGAAGACGGTGATGATATCCGTCAGCTGCATCTCGGGTATATAGAAGGAAATGTAGAGGGGATTTGGCGCCCCATCCACTAGCTCGCACACCACGGCAAAGTTGTCATCGTCGAGCTTGACTTGGGTTTGGCCGCTGCTGGGGTCGCCAATGTGCAGCTGGCCGGACAGGCCGATGGCGGCGTCAGGCGGCTGGAAGAATATGCCAATACCCACGCCAAACGAGTCGAAATGCACGCCCTTCATCTGGGGCGGGGTTGGGAGCGGCGTGTTGTCGCCGCTCTTGATGCGCACACCACAGTTGGCTTCGACGCTGTCGATGACCATGGACACCCTGGCCACAAACGACTTCCCAAAGGTTGTGAACGGGATGTCGCCCTTGACGGTGAATACAACCCACTGCAGCAGCGGGTTGATGGCAATGGTGATGCTGGGCTTGTTGATGGTCAAGGATCCCAACTTGCCACAGGGCACCTGCATAGTGTCGAGGCTGAAGGAGAGGCGCGTGCCCAGGATGCCCATGCCATTGATGCTGATGGAGACCAAGACCTGGTGGGACTTGAACAAGGACAAGACAAACTGGAGCGCCTCATCCGACTCGGTAGGCAGCTTGCTCAGGTCTATCCCCGCTTGGAGGTCGAGCACGCCATTGCTGCTGCTGCTGCACGTGAAGCTGGTCGCCACAATGTCCGGCATGCCGGACGGCCAGGTGCCGCCCATCAGCATCACGAGGCTCTTGAGCGAGTACAAAGCCTGCTGCATGGGCTGGCCTTTGCTTGCCGGCTGCTCGGAGGCGTACGTGATGCCCATCATATAGGTGGTGAAGTTGCACTTGGCATAGGCCGGATGCTCAGCAAAGAACTTGTCCACAGGCTTGTCCAGCGGCTTTGAGCTGTTGTTCCAGATCGCCTGGAAGTCCATTGCGACCGGGTTGCTTGGGTTGTTGGCGAGAAAGCTGATGAACTGCGCCGTCTGATCCATGGCATCGACATCAGCCTGCCCCACGCTAAGCGGTTTGCTGTCGGGCTCCTGCCATCGAGTAAACCGCGCCAGGGGGGAGTTTGTTATTGCATTGCTAATAATGAACTCTGAGATTGGGCGACGGAGCGGCACCGAAGCTGTGGTACCGCCCGGTACTGTTGTAATCTCAGTCAAGGTGCCAATAAAGTTGGACGTGCCTTGACTATTAAACGAGTCATAGACAGTAACGCTTATGTCCAAGTTATTGGTTAAAGATACTGTGTAGGTAGACATGGTGGCAGGCATGAACAAATAAGAGGGAAAGGTGAGAGCAAGCAACAAGACGCCGCAAGCTGTGGTGATGTGAAGATGGTGGTGGTTGTTGTTGTCGTTGTCGTGGGTGTTTATGAACTATATCTACAGAGATGCCAACCAGTCTGTCGTTCAGGATTGTATTATCATTTTGCGGCGTATTAGCTACCTCTCGTGAAAGCTCCCAAAACCCTTGTGGGGTGCAGACGAACATGTCTCCATAAAATCCCAGAGGACCAATGAAAACTAATCGAGGGGGCCAAACACCAGGGAAAAGGCAAAATAGCCCTCCACTCCGCGTCCGGATTCTGCCAGATTGACGACAGTTGTTGCCCTCAGCTCAGCCATACCAGCGGCTGCATCCTTATCCGGCAGGTACCAGTTCATTTTCGGTCCCAAGGTCGAGCTCCCGCTTCTCTAGCTGAGGCCGTCGAGCATGGTCCGAGTTCTAGACCCTGCATTTCACTGCACTGCTTCCTCTTTGGTAATGGATATGAAACACAGGTGTGGACCGGCCATGTAAGTATGGAATGATGTCTAAGCCACAGGGCAAGCCAGATAATTCACCGCCTGCTAGTTGGGCGCGATTTGAACGTTGTGGCGAGCTGCTGTGAATCCATGACAAGAATGGTGGCTGGCTAGGTTCGACTAATGATAGTACTAGCCTAGCCAGACCATCTAGCCGGGCCGTGCCTTCGGGTGGGGCCGGCCAGTCGAAAATGAGACCGGTGACAGCAAATTCGGGGCTAGCTAATTTCAATCAACAGCGATAATCATGGCTGGCTGATGGCATGTGTCTTAACACTCCAGGTACCAAGCCGTGTGCCTCTAGGCGCGCTGAAACTTGGGATGTGGCTGGCTGAGCGGATCAATACCGATAGTTCCAAGCCCAGGGCTGACTGTAGTCAATAGTGAGTCTGAGGCTGGCTGTCCAGGCGTGCCAAATCGTTCGAGTGAAGCTGGCTAACCGCAACAATGACAACTGACAAAGCAATAGCAGCATTATTCAGATGATGGGCCTTTTAAGTCCATGTCCACCACTACAACAGAAGTTGCATATATATAGCTGCAAGGAATGATTGATTCCTGCTCGGCCCAGATCTCTATCCATTCAAACTCTTCTTCTTTTACCCTTACCAATCATGAGTCCCGCCACTCCCAACCCCACTGTCACAATTACCAACAACCTAGGGTATGATGTTGACATCTACGATGCGTTCCGAGCAACCCAAGACACCAGTACTTATACGTACACGCGGCTGGCCACGGTTCCGAGCGGCGCCGTCAGCCAGCAGGTGCAAACCATTCGCCCCATTAGCCAACTGCAGGCCATGTATACAGGCACCGTCCAGCAACTGAACAAGAACTACTACCAGCAGTTTCCTGTGGCCGTCCTGCCGGTTTATCCCTTGATATTTCCCATCTCCTTCACTCTCAGCAGTGACATGGAGCAAAACATGGTGGACTCGTTCCAGTTCATCAAGTACACACAGGCCAACCCGTCCTCCAATCTCGCCACGGGCTTCCGCAAAGCCCTCGGCAACGGCAGCCAGACCCAGAGCGATGCCGTCAACGCCTTCTTCAAAGGCAGCGGCAGCTTCAAGCAATGCACAATGAGCACCTGGCAAGCGGTATTCAGCTGGCAAGCCCAGTTCACGTCCGCCTGGCAGGGCACCTACTACCTCTACAGCTTGGGCAGCAGCGGCGATGCCACAGGCTCGGCATCAGCCCCGAGTGAGGTAGCAAAGCTGGTTATTGCAGCAAGCGCAGACGACAGCTCGGCAGTGCTCTCCATGACTGGAACGGGTGGCGGCGAGAAGACTCCCGTGGTCATGCCAGGCGACGGCACTTTGCAGGAGCAAAACCAAGGCACTGGCAACATTTCCGTGAGCCTGAACCCGACCTGGTTGAATGTGACCCAGCCTGCCCAGAAAGGTTCGACTACCAAGCCCACCTTTGTGATTGGAGCTACCTTCTCGGGCACAATCAACGATGTGAAGGTGTTTGGCAGCCTCAAAAAGCTGTCCACCCCGAGTTCCTCGGGGAGTGCCACAGAGGCCTTGGACGCTTTTCAGAAGTGGGCCAGCGCCGCAGAGGGCTTAGCGGGATTGTTGATCAGTGCCATGATGCTATCCATCATGTACAAGGACAGCAAGGCGGCCGAGGTGCAGCGGAAGATGGATGCGCAGAAGGGCGCCACCAGCAAGGCCGACGCCGAAGCAAGGGTTGCCGAGGTTGAGCAGGCCTACCAGAAGGATGTAATGCCTGAATTACAGAAGAAGGCGGACCTAGTGGAGCCCCAGCTGGAGAATGCTGAGAAGGCCTACGATCAGGAAGCCGACGCCAAAATCGTCGCAAAGGAGGCAAACGCCGTGGTCGAGGACGAAAAGAAGATCGGGAGCGAGTTGGAGAACATGGCTCCGGGCTCTGACACGGAGAAGGAGGGTGAAAATCTAGAGAAGGCGAATTCCAACATCCAGAAGTTGGATGACCCTAACTTAAGCGATGCCGACCGCAAGGCAGCGGTGAACAAAGCCATCGAGGACGCCTCCAAGGCGACCGACGAGGTGAATGCCGACCTGGGCAACGATGCCAGCGAGGCTTCGCAGGGTGAGAAAAGGGCTATACAGGACGCCCAGGACGGGCTAGAGAAGGTGCAGAAGCAAGCCGACGACATCGAGAAGGTCAAGAAGCAGCAGGAGGATCAAGACAACAAGTCCCCAGAGGATCCTGTGGACGAGGACGACTTCGATGGCGCCGATGCCGCGGTGGAGGGAAGATAGGCCAAGCTGGTTGCGTGCGACTCATCAGAGCTGCCCCAAACATCAAGTGCTCTGCAGCTTGAGGGACAATGAAGTAGCTGTAGACGTCTAGGTACTGTTCGTTTTAGTCTGGATTTTGTAGTTGCAAAGATTGTTTTTATCACATTGACGGCTACGGCAAAGGTGAAGTGACACTCCGCCAATGCGTACGTACGGCGATTGCGCCCTATATCCAGTTTGACGGTTTTATTTTTAAGATATTACGTGATAGAGCCCAGCTTCAGTCACAACGCAGCTCAGTGTCTGAGTGCCCGGTTGCCTTAAACATGTGACTTGGGGGTTGGCGAGTGAACCGTGTGATACCGTGGCACCCAAAGGGTTCTCCTTGATTTGATGCCTCGGGTACGCTGCAGTTCACGGCGCAATTCCCAACGCTTACTGCACGCCCTTTTCATTAATTTGAAGATGAGTGAAGGGCCATGCATCCCCTAAAAATTGCATCTAACATTAGCGATTATCATCGAGAGTATAACGATGGAACAGCCAGCTTTGACTCAAATTGGTTGAGCACACGAATCATTGCATTCATTTGCCCGTGTTAGCTTCGCGCCACTCCACGTACAAGCTGCAAAGCGCAATGTTCCGAGTGATTATTTTTTGACACTTGATGGGATGAGAAGCTCGGTACTTTTGATCCAAGCTGACGGACAGACGGAGAATACCCGATTGGAAATGCGGTAGTTCCCGTGCGTCTTGTTTATTTTTGCACTGGGTATTTCGGTCTGGCCAACCGGCTCACTTGACATCTCCATTTTAGTGTCCGTGCCATTTAGGCTAAATTCCCATTCATTATATTGCCGGGTCGAGATCTACACTAGGGTGTCTCGGGCCAGGGGTAGTTCAACGCTTTGACTGGGATAGTGCGACAAACAATGTGAAGCCAGGGTTGTCTCGGACCGGTTCACCGTCGTCGAGTCTGTGTTTAAATATGGACGATGCCACTCGTTTTGACGACGACGGCGGCGGCTGGTCCATTTACTCACTTTCCTCGTGCCGCAGCAACCGTGAAGATGACGGGTTTCTGGGTTCGCACTTTGCTCTTGTTCCTGGTGCCGACGGCAGCCATGGCCACATCGTCTTTTCCCGCATGCGCAGTACGTTGGACGCCCTCTCCCTTGCGCCATGTGCCTCAATCTACCAGCTACTAAACTCTCCCAGGAGAGGTGCACCCTGAAGGCCATTTCCGTCTCCAAATGCGATATTACCGATGTCAATTGCCTGTGCGAGAATCAAAGTTTGCAAAAAGACGTCGTCGCGTGTTTGGAGAAGACATGCACAATGCAAGAAATTCTCGGTACTGTTCCTCAAACCTGAAGCCTTCAACGGGAGTGCTCAAGCTAACCGATCCTGGGCTAGTTGCCACCAACTTATCAATGACAGCCTGTGGTCATACTCCCCGAGACCAGTCGATGGAGTACACCATCTTTAGTCACACCTTGGGCTCAATATCATTGTTATCTATACTGCTGAGGTTCATCTCCCACTGGTGCCTCAAATCAAGAGTGGGCCTTGACGACTGGTTCATCTTGCTTGCTGCAGTGGCGGCTGCTCCATTTTTCATCTTCAGTAACCGAAACCTCAACACCGGATTAGGTCGTGATATCTGGTCTCTGACCCCAGACCAGATTGTTCGCTTCTTGCAAACATTCTATGCCCTTACCATATCATCCTTTGCTACTCTTACTCTTTTGAAACTGTCCTTCCTGTTCTTTTTCCTTCGCGTATTTCCAGGGCGCACCCTCAAAATTCTCCTGGGCATCACCATCTATCTTACAACTGCATCGGGTATTGTATTTGTCCTGCTGGTCATCTTGACGTGCATTCCCATTAGCTCCTTTTGGCATTGGATGGAAGATAAAGGACAGGGGAAGTGCCTCGACTTGAACATGATTGGCGCCGCCAATGCCATCATCGGTGTGAGCATTGATGTCTGGATGTTGATCCTCCCGCTTTCGCAAGTGGCTTTTATCCAAATTAGCTTGAAAAGGAAGATCTGGCTGTCAGTCATGTTCCTTTTGGGCGGCTCGTACGTACATCGTTTCTTTTCTTTTCTAGCCATGGCCTTGAGCTAACTTGTGACCACTTAGTGCTACTGCGTTCAGCATTTCAAGGATGGTTTGTGTTTTAAGATATAGAGACTCCCAGAATCCGACCTGGCAATTAGTTGATCTCCTTAGATACTGCTGCATGGAACTGACAGCAGGCTTTCTCTGCGCCTGCTTGCCGGCCATTCTAATGCTTTGGAGACATGTCATGCACACTGTACTTCAAACAGACAAGAGTAAGAACACTCTGCGGCATCCAGTCCAGAGTGGACACGAAACCGATAAGAATGCATCGTCAGACACGGTTGAGCTGAAGGACAAGCTTCGCAACAAGACCCCAGATGTAGAGTCTTTGGAAGGCGACCAGGCTCGTTTGGTATCAAATTACTAAGGCCTGGTCACCTACCGCGCGGAGAGTTAAAAGATGGATATATTAACGCATCTCAAGAGTCTGTAGAGCAGGACGGGAAAGGCAACCCGAGTGCAAACTAGCGCAGGCCGAAACACGAGGGAGAATTCTTTTTCTATTTTTCTTACCATGTGAATTTTGCAACAAGTTCATTGTTTCATTTCGGGTTGATCCTGGAGCTACTAGCGTTGTCATTCATATTCATGTTCTTTAGTTAACAATCAAATGCTGACGATTTCTTACGTTGTATACTTTACTTCCATAAATAGGGTAGAAAATTAAGAATAAACATAGTCAAGACATTTCCATGATTTCTCTTGTCTTGTCAATTATAAGCAATGCAGAAAAAAGTGACCACAGATGCCAAGTAAACCCAAAGACGAAAAAAGATTCCCTTGAAAAGAAAGCAGGCCAATGAGTATGCGTATATCTCTCGCCTGCTTCCTAATTGCTTCAGTTCCTGCCCTTCCGCTGCACCCCTGTGCGATTCCCAAGAGCTCAGCATGGCAGAGCCAGGTGGACCGCCACTCTCATACACGCCAAGGGCTTGGTGGGCTTCAACTCGAGTGAGATGATTTACCGTGTCGGATTTACGAACCGAATCCATCACGGCCAAGTCCGGACCAGCACCATTTCTGCAAGCCGCCGACGAAAAGCGGTTGCACAGCCACCGCTGGCAAATTTGTTCTTGCGCGGTCAAGAACCACGAGCAGTCTGGTCCAAATTCGAGGAACTCAGCGATGGCGTTGGTATGGCATCTCGGCCGGGATCTTGCAAGCGGGAATAACGTGGGTGCGTTATGCGCCCTGCAAGACGAAGCTAGACCGGAAGGATGGCGAAGATCCGCAGAAATGTAACCTTACAATGTGGAACTATTGAACGACAAGTGTGGCCCCCACCCCAAGGAAGTATCGCCCAAATATTTACCTGCGTTTTCTCATCTTTACGTACTCATGCCAAAAAGCAAATATGAAGCCTAACCTTTGCCATGTCCAAGAGTCACTGTGTGGTCCGGTAACGGAAGGCGGCAATGGAACACTAAATAAAACTAAGCGAGGGCTCGTCCGACCAACAAGGTGGGTGGAAAGGGGCAATGGATAGGCAAGATAGCAGAAATAGAGATCGAATTATGGAGGGGAAGCCGGCGGTGTGTAGAGAGACAGACAGGAGAATACAAAACAGTGAGCATCAACCAGGACAAAACTATAGCGAGCGTATCCGGCCACTCACAGCTCATCACTCACCACCCCTGCTCCTATTCCTCAAGCTATACTACTAGATCAATATCAGGGTCAAAGTAGCTATTTTGGTATTCACAGCTAGTGTAGAGGCAGGTATTCCCACATCTCACTAGTAGACGGAATGATGAATCACGTTCAACTGTGCCAAAAATGGCTGATCAGTTGTGGGCCATTGAAGGCGGTTACATTTATCAACCGAATAATCCGGACTATAGTTGAGTTCTTACTTATAAACTCGAGTACGTACCTTATGAAAAAGAGGTGAGAGTAGGGTGGTGTCAAGCTGAGGAGCTGTGCTGAGCTACCCCAGAGCCTGAAGCAGCTGGCAAATATAACTTCATTGGCTACTTGGCAAACCACGGCAAAAAGGAACAGGTATAGTGAATTGCCCTGTGAAAACTACCATGTATTGTGTTTTAAATTGATGGGCTAGTTGAGAAAGATTTGGGCAACTGGGCGGGACGTTCGGCGGATAGAAGGGTCTGGTTACTGGTTGAAGATATGGGACAAAAGTCTGAAAATACCAGAGGATGATGTTTTCTTTAAATAAGGATACTATATTTACTATCAAGCTAGATGAGACTACTGCGTTTACCTTGCGATCTTATTGAGCCTTGTGTTACATGACATGAATTCTGATTCGAATGGCTGAGTAAATGGGGGAGGGGGCAAATGTGTCTATCATAGCGTTGCCCGACTTTTGTCCTCGTCTGTAATAGATTGACACAACTCAATGTACCTGCTAGGTTAATGTTTTGTTACAGGGCAATTTTAGACGACACTGAATGGTGAGATTTAGCAAACTTGCTCGATTGTGGTGGGTTTGTTGCGACGCAAGATGCCCTGTGTAACTCGCGCATATCTCTCTAAGCCAGCAACATCGTGCAAAATGAATTGACATTGAAATATCCGACATGGAGATAAAAGGAAAGAAATTTCATGGAATGGGATAGATTGTCTTGAGGTAGTCCGCTTGAACCTGACCCGACCTGTCATGACTTTGCTTTCTCTCTCTGGTGCGGCGCAGGGGCTTCCCGCGCTTCAACGTCCTCTAAAGATATCTTTGATCAATCTATGAAGCTTTCAAACTGTAAAGATGAAGCATGGTAGAGACCAAGCCGAGGCTGCCGTCTTATCTTGACATTTAGGTGCTCACATTGTTCATGTTGGTCGGTATTGGATACCGTTCACTAGCGATGGCAAAGGCTACAGGACTGTAAACAGGCGAGCGCGTACACCATGATGATGTAAACAGGCTAGCATACGCCAGAGCTCGTGATTTAGCCAAGAAATTGGATATCTGGAATCAGCAATTTGGTCAAGGGAAGGTAGCCAGCCAACTGCAACTTCTCAGGCGGAGTGAGCAGCGCTCAGCAGCGTCGAGGTGATGACTCGGGATAAAGATAAACCGACCGTAATGTACGCTCACCGTAAAGTGTTGTGTGGCTGGGGAGGCATGTTTGACCCACGTCCTCCGGGCTGTCGCCTCGTCGCCCTGTCATTGTGATAGTCCGCCCGTATGCCAAAGCGTTTTCCACGATGGACTGCGCGAAATATTTGCTCCAACTAGGGCGGGCTGCTAGATGCGAGCCCCTCGCCATACTGGGCCTCCCGAATCTCATGAGCTCTCACTGTCCCAACCAACGCTAGTCCTAAAATGGACGTCATAAAGATGCCTACCCGACGGAGCTGAGTGCCACAAGGGAGCGTGCAGGGGGCCGGATCCATTCTCCCAAACCTCCCCACAACCCGCCAGCTCCCAGACCAAGGATAAGCGGTCCCCGCCGCCTGGCCTAGCTGTTCTACATACACCCCATCTCCCGCGTGGCACAAGATCTTGATGCTTTGACAAGCTTACAGAATACTCTTCCCCCCTCGAACCCTGTACGTCAATTTTTTTTTTTACCACTCTCAAGCTAGACTCCATACCTTCACCTCCCAGCTTTAAAGCAAACAATAATGATACATGAAAGGAACTTCGAATGTCTGTTCACGACCAACCCTGCACACTCCCTCTTCATCGCCTTGGAATTAGAGGGTTGGATGGCGCTGGGCCTTGCTTATTTTATTTTTCTCAACCACGATATCTGCACACATTCTTTGCAACGTCCGTAGATTAGATGAGCGTTGGCAAGGTTTTGGATTTTAATTGTAAACTGATGGTGCACGGATTTGCATATTGATAAATAACATGTTGATGCGAGTACATGTCTATCTCTATGGTGACCCAGGGCATAAGTCTTACAAGCACCCACTTCCATCACTTTGTAGAACCATCTCTAAATCCTTTATTCTGTGGGCTTTTCTTATCGTTTGCATCTTCAAGGTCAATCTCAAGCTGCGCGCCAACGATAACGGCGCCATTTGTTTCGAGAATTGGTTGTTGTGTCAGTCGTTCGAATACGGAAGAAGAAGTGTCGTAGATAAACCGGGCCAGCATCGAGCCATCTCCTTGAGAGCTACACGGTGTTTGGTGAGCGCTTTCATCAAACACAGGGTATTGAGCAAAACATTTGGGCACAGTATTACCTTGTGTGCTGCTGGTCGGTGGTAAGCAATGCCATGAGTGGTTGATCAAGGGGGGATGAAGGCATTTGATCGGGTTCCAAGGTAAATGACACGTAGAAAGTCTGCGATGAGTAAAAGAAAGCTGGGAATTGATGGATCTTGAGGCGTGCCAGGTAGTCAAGCTGACCGTAGCTTTATACCTATTCCATTCGTTGAATATCCAGGCAGTTTTGCGACCACCCCGTACGAACGTACCTGACAATGGCCAAACAGGACTGCTAGTGGGGTTCTGGGAAGCCTTCCCCATCCTGGGTACCCGCTTCGAGCCCCGATTATTATGCCGCCGCCAAATCATGAGAAAGGTGATTGGGCAGGACAGCCCCTTCGCACCTTGATTTTGTTTTTTTTTGTCCCTAGCGGCGAAAAAAGAATTATTGCGCGCCTTGGAGTCCACTACCAGGCGTGCATGCGGCTGCATGTCGACGCACAATCCAATACACAATCCAGCGTGTCGATGCACAACCCAGCAGCGTACCAACCAATCCCACTCTCCCGTTGTCATTGCTGCATGCCGTCCGAGCCTTTACGCGACGTCCCGTCGTTGCTTAGCGTTTATTCATGGCAAGGTCTTGGAGAATGTCATTGTGCGTCTGGGAGTCGGGAGCGAGGCCACGCGCAATCTGAACAAGTTCTCTTCTCTCCAGGGAGTGTTGTCCCCGGAATCCAGGCTCTCGGCTTGTAAGGCAGGACAGCGGGGCTCGGCTAAGTGGCAGGAGCAAGGACTTGTCTTCATCTGCAGAACGAAGTCGAAAGCTGTTACTTGGGTGGCGGTGTTGCTAATGTTTAATTCCGCGCCACAGTGCAGCACCCAAGCGCGCGAGACTCCTCGGGCCCACCTGAGGATATTTCTACCTATCCCTTTGACTGCCAGATATACATTTAGGTACCACGCAAATTATCGTGCCAGCCACGCAGCATACCATTTGGTATATAGTATTTTTAAATTTTGTTCTGTGAGAAGATCAGCATTAATAGTAGCTTGGCGTATTTAAAGCTATGTTGCTATAGCCTTTTCTGCCCAAGTGCATGCGGCGAGGTACGTGGGTGTAGCCATCCGACATCTAAAGGGATACGAACGGATGGCGCTGTCATCGGAGGTCGAAGATAGCAATCAGGTTCCATGGCGAGCTATAGTTTTTCCCGATCTGCCCCAGCGTGAGACTATCTGCACAAGATTAGTAGAGCTAGTGGGACAAAATTGACCAGCCAGGCCCGACAAATCTTCACCGGTTCCTGCACTTGGAAAGCGATGTGGCTGTGGCAGCTGAATGAGATGAGATTAATACAGCGAATACAATCGGGTTTTGCTCAGTGACGAAATATTCGCACGTCCCGGCATTAGGCCAGTGAGGTCGGCCAAGTGAGCATAATTTGCACGTGGGCAATGCCGATGCGTCTATTGAGTAACCCGGTTTTTGCTGTTTCCGTCTCTGGCTATTTATTTGGATTGTTATACAGTCATTTCGTGGGGGTGTAATGGTCAAGATGAGGGATACTGGTGTCTCGGCATGGCTCGGCCGAACTGCAACGTGCCATCGCATTTTTGGTGGCATCTTTTGAGCTGCGCAGTTGACAATTATCCTGCTATTTGGGCGCTTGCTTGGCGCCGCTTCACATTTTCTGTCCCTCTATCTCAGCTTGTGGACATGTAGTGAGCTTTATCTGGATCTTCAAAGACTAGGGAAATATCCTTCTCGGACAAAGTCGGGGTGGCCCCAGGTCTTGCTCCGCTCACAACTGCTCACATCGACTACAATGTCAGATTTATGCAAAATCTTGAGTACATATTGGCAATCATTTAATTTTTCTAGAACCTAATTAACTTGTAGCGTGGGAGAGACTTGCAGCCGAGCTCAACTGTAGGAGTATTTAATTGCATCACATTAGTGGCGCTCTCGCAGTTGTTGCACGCCTCTTAGTACTCAAAGTACATGGATTGAACCAATAGTCTCAATGGGATTTTTTTCGGCGTAAAGGTTCAAAAATGCAATGCAGAGAGGTAGAGCTGGAGACTGTCACTCGTTCACATTGTGTTGGTTATTTATTTCTGTACTATTGACCCTTGCGAGAAACATCCATTTCTCAGCATCGGCCATGTGGCATGGTTCAAGGAGCGCGGGATTGGGAGGTCGGGTAGTTGCTGAGGTGTTTACAGCGGTTGCTTACCACGCCCCAGTTTTGAGTTGTCACGGCTTCGCTTTGGACCACGCCTATTGTCATGTTTTATTCCCTGTTCCGTACCTCCACACGCCGCGATCATTTTCTATTTGTTGTCTTGCACATGTTTAACCTAAGCCTATATTCAACAAACGATATTTATAGTCAATTGAGATATCAGCGTACACGTACCGCCATGGAGCGCGTGCAATCTGCCATGTTTAGATGGTGTCCACTTAATCTATAAATGATTGGCAACACGGTCTGAAAGGCAGGTCAGGCTTCTTAATTGAACGATGCAAATCGTGAACAAGATTTTACAACCTAAGCCTGATAAAATTTCTTCTTCTTCTTCTTCAAAAAAAAAAAAAACAAAACTTGAGAGCCGTCACTTCTACTGCACGTCTATCGCAAAAGTATTGGGCGAGTTTTGCTACCTGAGCACGCACACTACCCTATATCAATAGCACAAGCTTTGTTATCTCTCTCGTACTAAGCAACTGTGTTATTTAATTTCATTCTTAAAATGCATGTAATGTGATTATTTTCTCTTCTTTTTGTTCCTTATCCTAATAGAATGTACCCCTCTAATTATGTAGGAGGTATCAGGATTGAGTCTAGACTGGTTCCGTTAAAGTGCCAGGATGAAACCTGCAATAACGGATCATCTTGTTTCGCTCGAGAAACCCTACTTCGTTCTAACTTGGAAGAAAGGTTTATTTTAATCGGCTCTTTTGGGCTAAGTTGTTTTCGGACACCGACAACGCTGTCATAGTGTATGAGCCATCTGATGAGGTCATTTATCCTTTACACCTAGACAAACTTCACGATCAGATCTCGTGATGTGCCTGACTCAATCAGAGAACACACGCTCGGCCGTTCTTACTTCCCATTCGCCATTGGACACATGCGCGTCTTATGTGTGCACTCTAAACACATGTTAGTTTTCTGGTGGCAACTTGAGTTTCGTCGCTGCTGCTGGCCCCACAGCTGTCGCGATACTACAGACTTTGGAATATGCCATTGGACGATAACATGTCAAACCCTATCTAACGGGGGCACTTTTGCTTCACAGCCTCAGTCCAAAATAATTCTGGATTAAAAATATTCATGGTATAGGTGATCTAGATCAAGATATAACGATCAGATGCGTAAAAAACACCGTAAAAGCCGCCTTGTGATGCTGTTGCCGCCAGTCTACTCAAACTCCCAACCAGAAAGCAATATCCATAAATACACCCGAAAAAAAAGTTACATTCTTGAAATTGTGCTGTTTGCTTCCGTCGAAGGGTTGGAAGTGGGGGTATTCTGACCACCAGCTCTAGGTACTGACGCCTGGACAAGTCGATCTTGAAGTGAGGAAATGTCGTAGATAAATCGTGACAGCATAAAATCATTGCCGCTATTATGAACAATAATTAGTCCATGTCTGAGAAATCTTGAACTGGGGAGTATTGACTACCTTGCGCAGTTGCCCATGACTGATGGTGTAGAGCTGGAGGAATCCATGTCGGCGGAGAATGAGGAGCTGTGGATGGAGTATTTATGCCGATGATGTGAAGCATAAGGAGTAATATGGAGATTGATGTATTTATGAGTCTTGGAAGGCTGCTTGGGGAGAAAACAAATGATGGGAGGCACTGTCAAGGCTCATATATAGCCAAGCAAGTCGATAGCCTGATACCCAAATACATTTTTTGTGACCAAGTGAATCAAATCACTACCCGATACTGTGGGGAGAGTCATCCTCCGACAAACAGCAACGCCCCAATCGGAGCGGGCGCAGCGACTGGCATACCAATGTCTAAAGGACAGTCTAATTTGGCCCCCAAGGCTGGCAGTGCGCGCAGCTTGCTTTTTTCTTTTTTGCCTAAAGATGAAAATCTATGCGAAATTCGGGAAGTTTGGGCGCTGCGCAAAGAAGGCGCTCCGAGACGGAGCCGATCGGTCTGATCAGGCTTGCAGCCTCGGCCGACGACCCTGCTCAGGAAGCTCGAGCGCAACGGACGGAGGAGTGGCTGGATGGGGAAATGATTGGGCGAATAAAAAAAGGGTAGCGTATAGATGTGTTGCCTTTTTTGTCAGAATACACGCAGGTCTGAGGCCTTCTACTTTGCGTTAGTAATGCGGCTCACCATGATTCATGTCATGTCATGGGAGAAAAAGTGTGTGTGTGTGTGTTGGTGTTTGGTCGGCTACCAGGGCGGTCACGGGGCGGTGACCCTTGACCACCGCTCCTCCTCCTCCTCCTCCCTTGTGTGTCTGATTTGTGTGAATTTTTAGAAACGAGACCGATGTGCTTACTGGTAGGAAAAAGGAATTTGGAGAGGGGGAGCTGGGCATTCAAGCAAGAGACTTGCATTGGCTCATGTCTGAGAGCTGCAGGGCTCGGCATATCGAATCGCACGGGCTATATCACACAGGATCCCCCAGCCTTGTAAGTGCAGTCTTCTGACCGTAGGGAATAACTCCCCCTGTCATCCCGAGCTGCTGGGCTTTCTGCACGAGTGTCTCTGACTGATGACCCGCAGGGGTTCGGAGGCTATGGGAAACGCTGTGGGCGGGTTTGGAATGCAAACCCGCAGAGTGACAACACTTTAAAACGTCTGACTGGTCTAGATCCAAGACTTCTCGCCCGATGAGGTAGTAATCGGCCTCCGGGTGTGGAGCCGTAGCTCCGAGGTGACGCACTGTGAGCCGACAGCTGGGTATGGATTGCGCGACCGGCCTTCCAAGTCTCCGGCCGGCATTTCACGGTGGTACTGCATTTTCCCAAATGCCGAAAGCTGCGGCTATGCTTAAATTTGTGCCACCTCAGGGGTTTCTGGTCTTGGGTTGTTGAGAGACACGGTCCTAGTTTTTCTACTTCATCCGTGGCTTGACTGAGAAATTACATGAGGATGATATCCGAGGGCAAAAAAAGACAAACACCAAACAAAACAAAACCTGGGGAATCGCCGTAGGGTAGTACAACAGACGAAAGGGGCACTTGAGGCTGGCGGGGGAGGAAACTTTAGGTCCCAACGTTTGCCTGTTGGCCGGATCTGGCAGCCTCGCCGTGGCCGATGAGGATCCCTCCCTCCGACTGCCAAATGGTGGTTGCAACCACCGGCTCTTCGCGTCTTACCGAAGCATGATGCAAGGCACATTCAACCCCCAAACGGGCAAATGAACCCTTCGGCCTCGTAGTCCAAAGTGCCGGGTCGAATACTACTTTCGGATTTTGAAGATAGCTGACATGCAACAAGCGACAACGCAGGGAGGAGATGCAGTGGCCTGGGCAGGGCGGCATGTCTCTGGATGACTTCCCACTCGCGTCATAGCAATCACAAGACATGATGAGGTATGACTCGCCTGATGTAGTTTCACTCAGCCTTAAGCGGTTCCGCGGGGAAAATGTAAAAAAAGAAATTTTTAAAAAAAAAGAGAAAAAGAAAACTACGGATACCGGCAACGGGAGATGGCTGGGCAGCTGGCACTCGAGTGATCGGCCACAGGCTAAAGTGATTGATGTACCGTACATGCAGAAGCAAAAAGAGAGATGATTCACTTCCAGACCTAAATAAAGAAGCATCCCCGTATATTTCTGCGCGTAAAGGATTTGGACGTTATAAATAAACTATTGACCAAAAATGACGTACCGGGCGTAGGTATGCCTTTTCCCCTTCTCCTTTAGTAGTTTGTATGCCCTTTTAGATTCCCATCACCCTTGGCTTGCTCGGATAGGACCCACTTCGCCGGCGGCGTACGGCCGCCGCCCTCGGCGTCGAGAGCCCCGCACTCGGTAACCCTTGCATGAGCAGGCAGGAGGGGTCTGGTTGGAGTAAAGTTGCTCTTGCCAGCAGATAAGGATAAGCAAACATCGTAGCTCCTCTTTTTGCAAGCAGCTCCTCCTTCGAAAAGCTCCATTCTCCTCGGAGATTCCGATTTGAAACCTGCTTCTTGCATCATTCGAATTGTTGCTCGCTCGTTATTCTTCTCATTACCCAGTCTTTTATCCGCTTTTTTGTTTCACGCTGTTAAAACTCCTTCCATCAAGCTCGTCAGCATGTCGCACTCTCACTCCCACGATGGCGGTGCCCCGCACTCGCACGAGGGGTTCAACGCCCAGGAGCACGGTCACTCTCATGAAATTCTCGATGGCCCCGGCAGCTACATTGGACGCGAAATGCCCATTGTCGAAGGTCGCAATTGGTCAGACCGCGCATTCACCATCGGCATTGGCGGGTGAGACGTCTCAGCCCAGGACATGACTCTTCTTCAATCATTCGGCTAACCCGTCTCTCTCCGCCCAAAAAAGGCCCGTCGGCTCCGGCAAGACAGCCCTCATGCTGGCCCTCTGCCTTGCCCTTCGCTCAAAGTACTCCCTCGCCGCCGTCACCAACGACATCTTCACCCGCGAGGATGCCGAGTTCCTGACTCGCCACGCCGCCCTGCCACCTCAGCGCATTCGAGCCATCGAGACGGGTGGTTGCCCCCACGCCGCCGTGCGAGAGGATATCTCGGCCAACCTGGCCGCCCTCGAGGACTTGCACCGCGAATTCGACACGGACCTGCTCCTCATCGAGTCTGGAGGCGACAACCTGGCCGCAAACTACAGCCGCGAGCTGGCAGACTTCATCATCTACGTCATTGATGTGAGCGGCGGCGACAAGATTCCCCGCAAGGGCGGTCCGGGCATTACCCAAAGCGACCTGCTCATTGTGAACAAGACGGACTTGGCCGAGATTGTCGGTGCAGATCTGGGCGTCATGGAGAGGGATGCGCGCAAAATGCGAGAGGGTGGCCCGACTGTGTTTGCTCAGGTCAAGAAGGACGTTGGCGTGGATCACATTGTCAACCTCATGCTCAGCGCATGGAAGGCCAGTGGCGCAGAGGAAGAGCGAAGGAGCAAAGGTGGTCCTCGACCCACCGAGGGACTCGAGGCTCTGGCCAAATAACGAATCACACACGAGTTGATGAAAATTCAGTGTCTAATGAAGAATAACAAGACCAAAACAAAATAACGCCTATTTTTTGCATCTAAAGGTATCCCTGGTGTCGTCACATGTGTCTGATCATTCCATCATTGCGTCTCCATCCACAGGTTGCGCACTCGCTTCCACCTCCAACAATGGCCCCTCAATGGCTGTGGCATTCCTGGGCCACACACGCTTGTACAAACTGACTCCAATTGAGTCTTGAGGGTTGATACGTCCATCAAAGGTGGCCTTGAAGTAACCGTGCGTACCCAGAGCCTCCTTGATATAGCCGCTGCGGCCACGCTTGGTCCACATGGGCAGGGCCTTGAACCACTCGACATCTTCGCGGTTGAAGAACATGTATCGGATGGTGACGATCTTCTTGTGGATGTGGTAAGGGTGACCAGTAAGGATGATTCGCTTGGCAACGACACGCGAAGTTGAGGGAGGCAGAGAAGTGCCGGTGCCGATGAGGGACAGGCCAATCTTGGGGCCATCCTCGCTCTGCGCTTCCTCGGCAGTTGTCCTCTTGAAGAACAGCACGGGCACTGATCCCCAGGTGACAGGGCCCAGGAAGGTGGCAATGGCCGACTGACCAGGGTGCAGGTATCTGCAGTATTTGTGGACGTCGTTGGGCGTCTGGCCAGCCTGGGAAAACAGGGGCTTGATGACCATGCGTCGGGGTCCGCACTGGACGATGATCTCCTCCTTTGCCTTGATGGACTTGGTGTAGTCGGAGCTCAGGTTGAAGAGGTAGTTGGCTGACGTCTTCTTGTGCTCGTGGCGGAGCAGAGACACCAGAGATACAGGTGACTTCTTGTTGTAAGTCTTCTCCTGGACGGGAGAAATACCCTTGATGTACACGTGAACGCGGGTACCGGGTGCGACGCCACCGACCAGGGCCTCCTTGGTCGCCCTTGAGCGAGAAGACTGGTAGTCGGGGATCTGGAGCAGTCGCCTCCACTCTTCGGGTTCGTGTGCGCGGTCCTCATCCTCCATCCAGGGGCTGGTTCGCAAGCTCTTCAGACCACGATATCTTGCCAATCGCTCACGCGCCAGGACGCCGGGGTGCAGTTCGATCTCATCGGGGAATTCCTTGTCGTCCTCGACCTCGTCGTGCTTTCGTGCTCGGTACTGGGCAAGCTGCTCGGCATCTTCCTCCTCGTTAGGCTCCTGCATCATCTCAGACTGGGGGTACTCGGAAGGTCCGCCCTCTGTTCCAGGAGCTGGAGCATAGCCCTCGAGACCGTCCTCGGGGCGGGCCTCCTCCTGTTCGGCCTCATCCTTCATCTCATAATCCTCCATGTCTGATTCGTCGTCTGAAACGTCCTCTAGGTACCAGGCTGACTGGTAGTTGGATGTACCCTTGGGCACCTTCTTCTTGATCTTCCTTGCCTCAGCCTCCTCGTCAGAAAAGTAGTGGTGCTCATCTAGCAGGACACCCTTCTTGGTCTCCTCAGGACCGCCCATGGCGACATCATCGCCAGCATCCATCATCACATCCTCAGGCGCGAGCTCTACAAGGTCATCTTGATCCTCAGTAGGCACCTCTAGGACCTTTTCGCCTTCCTCGGCGTCAACGGTCATCTCCTCTCCCTTCTTCTTGACAATTTTGGCAAGGGGAGCATCGACAATCTTTTCGATTTGGAAAGTTCCCCAGTCGCCGACATGGATAAGACGATCGGCCTTGAGACCTTTTCCTCGGACAACACCGGTGATGATGGTCGATTCGGACTCGGAGGAAGCAAACTTGATATCCTCGGCCAGCATCCAGCTCCTGTCATCTCTCCACCTCACACCCTTGGGAGTTGTGTTGCATAGTGATCGCATGAGGTTGGCGCACTCTTGACGGCTCTCGAGGCTGTACAGCTTCTCCTGCTCGGGGTGGAAGTGAGTAATAAAAGACTTGAGAGATCCCAACACTCCCTGCTTCTGCTTGGCGGGCTCGACGTTCTCGAGGCCCTGGACAAGGGTGAAGAGGGTTGACATGCCCTGGCTCTCGACGCTTCGGAGAATGAGCTCACCAAGCGCATCGACCTCGACGTCGGCGGAGAGCACAACGACGATGAAATCAGCCACTCGGGCGGCATCTAAGCAGGTGTTGAGGTCGCGCTCGAGGGGAAGGTACTGGAGCTTTTGCTTGAAGCGATCAACGGTCACCTGGTTGGCGCCATCCACCACCTCGTGCTCAATGTCTAGGCTGCCATTGAGCTGACGGATTGCCGCCTTGGCGTCGCCGTCGGCGCAAAGAGGAAGAACGGCGACAATTCTGGGGGCTCCATCTCTGCCAGAGAAAATTGACGTCTGGCTGAGGTGCTCCTTGTGTTTGGAGATACGGGCCTGCTTGGCCTGATTTCGACGGTCGAATTTGGACATGACTTGTTGGTGGGGAGTTTTTCGCAGTCCCTTTTCGTTGGGGACGCGGCCTGGTTAAATTAAAAAAATTAGCCGGAATTTTCCTAGGCAGAAGTCGACTCATATTGGATCATCTTGAGTCACCGGCAGCACATACCCTTGGCTCGGTCTCTCAGCTCATGCTTAGATGCAGCCTTTGATTTGAAGGCCTTGTGCGTGACCTTTGTGGTTGGCCGATGCGAATGAGCGACGGCGGTCGGCATCTTGCTGTCACCACCAGCCTTGAATCGGAATGGTAACGAAGCCACGGTGGATTGTAGACAAAAAATAAATCCCAGAAAAACGAAATAAAAAATTCCGTCAAACTGGCGTGCAAGTTGCGATGGCAATATCGATTATCAAAGGCGGTGATGGCGGGGTTGTGGTTATCCAGAGAATTCTTTTTGTGGGCCCGTATCGATAAGCCGATGGGTCTAAGGCAGCCAATGGTAGCCTCCCGATACGAGATCCCTGGTTTTGGCGCTGGAAATTTTGTCGCCGGCCATTCGTACTGCGACCAAGCAATGCAATCTTTTGCTGCGACAAGCCGGGAGCAATGGAGGTCGACACGATTGACGAGCCCATCACACAGGTGCGCGACAATGGCGCCCTCGCCGTCGAGCGCACCCGCACAGATCTCATCCCCCGCCAGGAGCGCGAGAAGATTCGTCGGATAAGGGAAGCCAACAAGTCGTACGGCCGAGGCAAGAAGATCAACACCAAGAACATCCGGGACAAGAAGCTGCGCACCAACCTCAGGCGCCTGGAGGGAAAGTACCAGGATGCTGCCCTCAAGGCCAAGGATGCCGAGATCCTGCTCGAAAACACGGGCGGATTCCTCGAGGCCGAGGCCGAGCTCGAACGAACGTACAAGGTCCGGCAGGAGGACATTGTCAGCGACATTGCGGTCGAGACAGCAAAGAAGCGCTTCGAGCTCAAGCTGACGGACACGGGCCCTTATGTCTTTGACTACTCGAGGAACGGCCGGGACCTGCTGCTGGGCGGCCGAAAGGGTCACGTTGCGACCATGGACTGGCGAGACGGAAAGCTTGGCTGCGAGCTCCAGCTGGGCGAGACGGTGCGAGACGTCAAGTGGCTTCACAACAACCAGTACTTTGCCGTTGCGCAGAAAAAGTACGTCTACATTTACGACCACAATGGCGTGGAGCTGCACACCCTGAAGAGACACCAGGAGGTGTCGCACATGGAGTTTCTGCCCTACCACTTTCTACTGGCAACTATTGTAAGTTTTTGTCATCTGTCACATTCGAGATTGTCTTTCTGACCGCTGCAGGGCTCTACGGGAGTTCTCAAATACCAAGATACATCAACCGGACAGATCGTTGCCGAAATGCCCACCCGACTAGGCCAGCCGACGTCTCTCGGCCAGAACCCTTGGAACGCCATTCTACACGTCGGCCACCAGAACGGCACAGTCACTCTGTGGTCACCCAACTCACAGGATCCTCTCGTCAAGCTATTGGCGCACCGAGGACCGGTGCGGTCATTGGCCATGGACCGAGAAGGAAGATATATGGTCTCCACAGGCCAGGACCAGAAGATGGCGGTTTGGGACATTCGAATGTTCAAGGAAGTCAACAGCTACTACACCCGGCAACCAGCGCAATCGGTAGCAATCTCAGATAGCGGATTGACGGCCGTTGGTTGGGGAACTCAGACCACGGTGTGGAAGGGCCTGTTTGACAAGAACGCGCCGGTTCAAGAAAAGGTGCAGAGCCCGTACATGGCGTACGGCGGCGAGGGCAGACGGTTCGAGCGGGTCAAGTGGTGTCCGTTTGAGGATGTGCTGGGCCTCGGACACGACCAGGGCTTCTCGTCCATCATCATCCCCGGAGCCGGCGAGGCCAACTACGACGCGCTCGAGGTGAACCCTTACGAGACGGTCAAGCAGCGGCAGGAGTCCGAGGTCAAGGGCCTGCTCAACAAGCTGCAGCCCGACATGATTGCGCTGGACCCCAACTTCATCGGCACGCTCGACCTGCGGTCCGACAAGCAGCGCAAGGCCGACAAGGACCTGGACGCGGCGCCCGTGGACATTGCCGAGGAGATTCGCAACCGCGCCCGCGGCAAGAACGGCGCCCTCAAAAAGTACCTCCGCAAGCAGCGCAAGAAGAACATCATCGACGAGAAGCGCCTGCGCGTCGACGAGATTTGGAACGAGCAGCAGAAGCTCAAGGACAAGAAGCGCAAGGACGCCGAGGAGGATCTGGGTCCCGCCCTGTCGAGGTTTGCCAAAAAGGAGTAGCAGTAGTGGTTTCAGTGCCGGGATTGTATAGACTGTTAATAATACCCCTTGATGAACATGGTTGATGGTTGCATCTCGTGAGAAGTGGGATGAGCAGTTAGTGTCTAAAAAAAAAAAAAAACTCCATTGCGAAATGTTCTATTTTTGCCGTTTATACTTTTAAAACCCAATCAACCAATCGATCCCTTCAGTCATGTCTATGTTTGCTGTGTTTCAACATTGCCTATGAT
This sequence comes from Calonectria leucothoes, assembly GCA_002179835.1. Taxonomy (NCBI): domain Eukaryota; kingdom Fungi; phylum Ascomycota; class Sordariomycetes; order Hypocreales; family Nectriaceae; genus Calonectria; species Calonectria leucothoes. The sequence continues at coordinate 197,875 of NAJI01000078.1, forward strand.
ACAGCCAGCCCATTGCCTCATTGCCTCGTGTCTTTTGTCCCATGGCGGGACCAATTCCTTCGCACTGCCCCGTGCATGGCCCTCTATAGCAGCTTGAGGCCGCCGGTGACGCGGTCGACCAAGCTTCGGGGCGCGGGGCCAACGCCCAGCACCGTCATGCTGCCGGCCTCGATCTGGGTGCGGCCGGCGTCCTGGATGACCTCGGCCGTGAGGCCGAGCTCGCGGGCCTTGCGGCGCAGCTCCAGCATGTCGTCCTGGCTCTTGATCTGCACGGCAATCTTGGCCTGGCCCAGGCGCTCCCACCGGGACAGGATCTTGCGCTCGGCGGACCCCTCGGGCGCGCGCAGGAGGGCCTTGTAGCAGGCGAGCGTTGCGTGGGAGCATTGCGCGGCAATCTTGCCTGCAGAAAAAAAAGTTAGCAATCATGACGGAACCTGTAATGGCAGAGGGAATGATAACGAGAACAGAAAAAAAAAGTGACAAAGAAGAAGAAGAAAATATTGCCTACCCTTGGTCATGCCGAGATCCGTCCGCACCACCAAGACCAGCTTGCACTCCTCGCCATTGTCCTCGACGGCGGGCTTCTTCTCGACCTTCTTCTCGGCCTTGAGGCCCTGCTTGCGGTCGGCGTCGGCGCCGTTGGCCCAGTTGGGCGCGTGGTCGAGCACGGCGTCGTCCTCGTCAATGTCGCTCTCGTCGCTCTCGACGGGGTCGCTGAGGTTGCGCCGGCGCTCCTCAACCAGCTCGGGCGTGATGAGGTAGCCGCGGGTCTGGAAGACGCCCGCCAGGTAGCCCGTCAGCAGCGCCGCGATGCTCGTGTAGAGCATCATGCCCGTGTCGTTTCCGTAGTCGTCAGCCATTGCGAGGGAGGGAGGGGTTGTCTTTTTGTCGGTGAGGGGGCGGGGTGGGAAGGGAAATTGTTGCAGGTTTTTTCGTTTTCCCTTTTTTTTCCCCGAGAGGAGGCAATGTTGGGACGGGGCTGCGTTCGACTCAAGCTGTGGCATTCAAGGTGGTGGTGGTGGCCACCGTTGTACACTGTCCTCTCGCTTATCACGTGCGGTGATGGCTTCGGGTCCCAGTTTCACAAGCTTGCGATAACCTTTTCCCGTCCACGTAACATGACGTACGTCGTGTGCATTCAATGGCAAGACATGCATAGCAACCGTTTCAACGCCAAAAATAGGCTTTGTGTTATTTTTTTGTGGAGGACGAAGAATAAATTATTAATTTTCGTATATGCGTCAGTCTATGTGGACAACCCTCCCCCCCAATTCATCAGAACCGCCAAGTAAAAAGCACACGCATCTCGGACTCCCGGTATTCTAAATGCTCAGCCCGATGCTCAGCCAAACGCCCACAAAAAGCCCCAGACGAATTTATGTCTCATTTTCCAGTGATTTCCCACACCATCCGGGTCAAAATATGTAAACAGAAGCAACAATAATGAACATTTCCCAAGTCAGTCATTACATTACAATGACACCCTTCTGGATGTGGGCAGTCTCGTCGACCAGGGGCATGCACTCAAACATCTTGGCAAAGTCGTTTAGGCACTTGCTGCGGGCTTCGAGGTGGCCGGACTTGGTGCTGATGCCCTTGGACGGCACAAAGTTGACGTACTTCTCACGGCCGTTGACGAGAAGAGGGCCCTGGCCGGTGAGGAGTGATTGGACGTAGTTGAGGGCAATGTCCTCGCAGTTGAAGCCCTCGTCGACGTACTCTCGGATGGCATTCATGGTGGTCTCGTTGGAGGAGTAGTAGTCCATGAAGGAGATGTGCGAGAAGCACAGGTTGGTCAGAACCATGGAGTAGACATCCTGGTCTTCCTTGTTGGAGCAGAAATTGTACTTCCAGTTACCGTAGACGTCGACGGTGGAGCAGCGGGCGAGGGCGCCGGCCAGACGGTTCTGACCAAACTTGCGCCAGGACTGGAAGACGAACTCGAGATCCTTGGGGTGGTAGTAGACGTCGTCGTCGGAGAGGAGAACGGCCTGGGTCTTGTAGTCGGGGTCGGGCCAGAGCTTCTCGTTGAGGCTGTTATGCTTCGACTTGCGATATCTGACGGGAACGCCGAACTTGGACTTGAAATCGGCCGGGGCCTCTGCTTCAAGGTCGTTCCAGACAACGACGATCTCTTCGAGGGAGGGGATCTTCTCGCTAAGGAGGGCGGTCAGGGTATCGTTGAGCTCCTTGGGTCGCTGATACGTTTGCATGGCGATGCTACAAAGAAATATGTCAGCATTGGTCGGGGACATTGACACAGAAGCAATTCCGCCATCCGCAGCACGGCAGAAATTGATTGAATCATGGGGGGGCAAACATACGTAAACTTGTCGTTGGCCAAGTGCTTGTACTTCTCCTGGGCCTTGTGCCAAATGTCCTGCTCACCGGTGATGTTCTTGCTGGTGCAGGTCGGGATCTTGGGCAGCAGGCTGCCAATAACCTTGGAGGCCATCTCGCCGGCATTTGTGAGGCGGACAGTGGCGACGATGAAGGCGACGGTAAAGGAGAAGGCGAGGACGATGGTGGCGACGCGGCGGAATGCGCGCGACTTGACAAAGCCCAGGTTGTGCTTGACCTTTTCCAGGTAAAACTCCATCTTGCCGCTGTTGAAGGGCTGAAAGGCGGAAAATGCTCGCGTGCCCGCCATCTTTTCGCCCAGTGTCATGGCGAGGTTTCGGGGGGAGAGAGAGGGTCGTTTGCGCTTTTGCTTGGCACCGACCCTTTAGCTGAGGTTTGCGATCGACCTGTTTGGTCAGGTGACACGTGGGCGCAGTTGAAATCGCCGTCCCCCGCGAATTGGATCTTTTTTTCCCACTAAATGATTTGAAAATGCCAAAATATCCAACGACAGTCCAAGCCAGAGAGAAAAGGAGGCGCGACGAGGAGGTCGTAAAGACGAGACGAGTCGCTGTCCGTGTCGTGGGAGGTGCCCGTGTGGAGTTTGGGGCCGGTCGGAATAGAGTAATACGGAGGCAGCTAACACGGGCCTTTGTAGAAACAAGTAAAAAAGTAAAAAACAGAAATAGAATAGAAAAGAAAAAAGTCTACGACGAGAGATGGGGGAGAGTGGAGGAGGGGTGATTACGACAGGGAGCAACATCGGGTTAAAAAAGAGAGATAGGGGGGGCTACTAATGGGACGGAAGGCAGCTAAATCGTATTAAAAGAAAGCCGGGGATGCAACACGGATGGAGAGCAGATGGGATTTGCACGCAGGCATTGATTGATTGATTGATTGATTGATTGATCTGAAGTCTCCGCTTGGGAGGGGATGGGCATGTAGCGAATTACTCAACAGGAAATAGATTCTGAAGTGGTTAGGCTTGCCCCTGAGGCCATGCACATTGGGTGGTACCCCCGGGACGCCAATCTTTTTCAAGGGCCGTCTCCCGCCCCCAAGAAGAATAGGTAGCTGCCGTACATTTGTAGTAGTGCGCATTTCCCCTTTCCCGGACCTGACGGCGTCGCAGGGAACATGATACTCAGGAAACATGTCCTGCTCCATTCCTGCCAGCGACGCCACGGCGTGGCCTTGTCGGCGTCAGTGATTTGCGGAAACCAAGGGACGGGAAGGCCATGTTCTAGCTTGGACGCCTTCTGGTGTCGAAATTAGCTAGACGGTGGCTTGTCTGGATGCCAAGACACAGCCACCCACCCACTACAAAGCGCGGCCCATCAAGTTCCCCCCCTTCTGGACCGTCCGGCTCTCATCTCTCCAGCCACCGCCCACACCCTGGCTGCAGCCAACAGGAAAGAGAATGGAAAAAATGGCGAAATTCTCACAAACGGTGGCGATGGCAAGGTTGAGCGGCTGCATGCGACAGGGAGGGCCGCGTCACGTCACGCTGTACGCGGACAGCGCCTGCAGCTGCATGAGCGGAATCCCGCTCCAGGCCTGCTCGTATAGGGAAGCAAGTGTTTATTCTCCTAGCTCCGTCGTGTACGCGAGTTCGGAACAGTCGGAACAAGAAGATTTGTACTTTATTCTTAAATAGAGGAGAAGCAGAAAAAAAGCGAAATCCAAGCAGCTGGCATGGGTTGCATCCATCATGACAGCATTGGGATGAGCGACCGGGTAGGGCCCCTGTCGCGAGGTTCCAGCGGGTGAGATGAGGGTGGGCAGGGCCTTGGGCCGCCGTGGTTGGCCCTGACAGGCGTGGGTAGCACCGCTAGTGGACGGAGCGGACATCAGACGGAGGAGGACCCGCTCGAGCTGGTGCAAGAGAAAGAGAAAGGCCTTGGGAAGCTTATCGCGACAACCCAATCTCATATCAACTTCGTGGATGCGAGTAAACCATCGCCAAGCCCGCAGACCAATTAAACATTCAAGAGGGAGCAAAAGAAGAAAAAAAAGATAACACAATTAGCCCTTGTCCGAATTCCATCGCAAAAAAAGAAACCATGCCCGACCCCGCCCCCAGGGCCCTCATTGTCGCCCTCTCCGGATGCTCGTCGAGCGGCAAAACGACGCTGGCTCGTCTGCTGCGGGACATATTCCCCCACACATTTATCCTGCACGAGGATGACTTTTACCGCCCGGAAAACGAGTGAGTGCCGCCGCATACCGCCGTCGACGCTGTGCACGCAAGTGTAGACGGCCGCTAACTCGTGTGCGCGCGCCCCGGCGTACAGGCTCCCCTCCAGGGACGGGCTCCTAGACTGGGACTGCGCCGAGTCGCTCGACATCCCTGCCATGGCCGAGTCGCTGGCTTACATCCGCGAGCACGCAGCGTTTCCCGTATGTTTCACAATGGCTTATCTTTTCTTCTTTCTTTTTCTGCTTCTTTTACATGTCACTTGTCGACTCACACGCAAACCTTCTCCTTTCTTGTAGCCTACTCTGGATTCCAAAGAGGACCAAAACTCGGTGGGCAAGTGCCCCGTCTCCGACGCCGTCGTCGAGGCCCAGAAGGAAAAGGTGGCCGCCGCCATCCCGGCGTCGCACCCGCTGCGCTCGTCGGGCCTGAGGCTGTGCCTCCTCGACGGCTTCCTGCTGTACTCGCCCGCCATGGCCGCCATCCAGCCCAGCCTCGACATCAAGATGTTCCTGACGGCCTCGTACGCCAAGGCCAAGGCCCGGCGCGAGGCCCGGGACGGCTACGTCACCCTCGAGGGCTTCTGGGCCGACCCGCCCGGCTACGTCGACAAGATTGTCTGGCCCAATTACGTCCGGGAGCACGCGTGGATGTTTAAGAATGGGGACGTGGAGGGTGAGTTTGAAGAACACGTCCTGGAGGCCAAGGGCATCAAGGTGCAGAAGGGCGCGGGCATCGATGCCGACATAAGCAAGACGCTGGAGTGGACCGTCGATACCATTCTCGAGGAATTGCAAAAGCTGGTATAGAGGTGGGACTTGATATTAACATTTATAGAAGTGGTAGAATTCGCATCTAGGAATACTTGATATCGCTGGTCTGTCTCAACACTGCATCATTCATTGTTGCTAATTTCTAGCTTGCAATCCAAACAAACTCCCCATGCCGTCATCAACACTTGGTCTTAATCCATGTCCATCCTGTTCTCCTTCAGATACTTGACAGCCAACTCTGCCGCCTTGGTCCTTGCCTCGAGGTTGCTGAGCCCTCTCTCGGCCGTGCCCACTTTGCGACCTCCTACATGCACGGTACAGTAGTGCTCGGCCTCGCCGTTGGCCTTTTGCTTCCTTTCGTAATGGTACTTGACCTCCTCGTTGACGGCCAGCTTCCCCAGCTCCTCCTTGGGATGCTGAACGTGGATGCCGTCCCGCAGGATGCGGTCCAGGTAGTCCAGTACTTTGAACCGTCTCAGCACCGCCTCGCAGGCTTCTATGGAGCCGGAGTCTACCCAGACAGCGCCCAGGAGGGCCTCGAAGAGGTCAGAGTAAAACTTCTTGGCGTGGAGGCGCGCGAGCAGCGCCCACGGGTAATTAGCTTCGTGGAGCAGGGCCTTATTGATGTCCACGCGCAGCTCCTCGAAGCGCTTCTCCATGGCCAGCTGCTCGATTCCTATGGCAGGCGCCACATACCTCATGAACCTCCACAGCCGCAACGTGGTCGTCTGTATTTCAGTGCCGCCATCGCCGTCGGCTACGGTTTCGGTTCGCGTGAGACCGTGGTCGAGACTAACAAAAGCCAAAAAGTCTGCGTTCACCATGGCCGTTTTGATCATATGCATCCTCCAATGCGGTAGCGCGGGCTGAGCGTTGAAAAGCTTGGTGACAATGATATACTCCAGGACGGCATCGCCGAGAAACTCCAGCCGCTCAAAGGATCGGGCCTGGAGGTCAGCCGCGCAGGAAGCGTGCGTCATTGCCTCAACCAGAATAGACTTTTTCTGGAATGAATGCCCAACCAACTCTTCCAGGCGTCCCATTGTTTCGGGGAGTTTGACATTGTCGGCAAAGTGGTTGAAGAGGCGATCGCGTGCATCTTTCGTCTCGTACCACGATATTTTATTTTTGCCTTTGCCACTGAGAAATATGCCAATGCATTTCAAGGCCTTGGCTATTCCCTCATCCGCATTGGCACCATTCTTGTAGGCAGCCCCAATCAAAGCTTCAATGACATCAGCAACCGTCTTTGAAGGTAGGAGTCTGTTTTGATGCATCAACTCCTGCAGAGAGGCGTCTGCGTATGTCGGCCGCCATTTTTGAGCGGTGTATATCTGGGCCAGAATAAACCCCGGTACACCAGCCTTACTTGATGCATCCATTAAACGCGAATTGGAAACTAGGCGATCTTTGAAGAATGACAAAAAGCCTTCGGGCCACCCGATATCTGGAAAGCGTCAGCCAGTTGTCTCAGTAGAGGATAATCGAATACGTACTCTGTGCACACGCTTGTACAACAACACAATACTTGAGAACGGAGTCTCCAAGAAACTCTAGCCTCTCGTAGTCGACAGGTTCCACAGCTCCACGAGAACTGATAGCCTCAACCACCAAGTCCATATTCGTCATGCCAACTGGCTTCAAAATAGTCTCATACAATTCCATTGCCCCCATCATGACAGATAGTTCGTGCTCTACACATGGAATCACTCTGCTGAACAGAGCAAAGTCTTTCGAAATGGCGTCGACGCTTGCCCAAGGCATGGGTAGAACCGATAAGTACGGCTTGGAGCTGACTGCTTGGCTCCTCGGATCTTCTTTGACGGGATGGAGAAAATCCGATCGTCTTGTTGTCTTCTTAAGCAAAAGATACGGCACATCATCCGGTGCATCGTCGTAGTCCTGAAATGGATATTTCACTTCCTCCTTCAGAGGTTTCGAATCCAAAATTCCCATGTACTCAAATGGTCTCATTTCCTGGTCTCTGACAAGATAGTTCATGCCTTCTTTATGAATCTTGGGGTCAAATTCAATCGCCCCAATCTGCTTCGTCGAGACGTCCGCATCACATGCCATCAGTTTGACGGCATGGTCCCGATCTTCCACTGCCCATCGGTGTCCAAATTGAAGAGCAATTAGCGCTGACGTGTGGTCCTTTAGCTTCTCTGCGTCATTCTGGGATAATTTCTTTCCTTCGCCGATTTGAATCTGCCATTCCACCTCCCATTCGGGGTACAGCTTCATTGTCCGAGGTCGAGGTATCAGGCGAGGCAGAATCACATTGTAGCGACCAATCAGCCGGTCCTTTTCGTCTTTAAATTCTAATGGGTATATCCATTTCTCAACAGTTTCTCTCCATTCCTTGGCAACCCTGATGAAAGGATTGTGGTGTGGCACTTCCACCTTGGCTGGTATTCGCTCTTCCGGTGGAACATCCTTTATCGGCAGCAAAAACTCATTGACCAAGCCTGCCTTATAAAGCGCCAGATAGGCATGAAATGCGGCATCTTTTGTCGCATTCTTTTGGGATCTCCACGCTGTGGAGCTCTTTGCCTGTCGCAGCTCGGGCTGCAAAAACGGCGGCAGAATGACGGTTGCCGTGAGCAAGGGAGCTTCTTCGTCATCTTCTTCAAAGACGCAGTGATCATTGTATACGCGCTTTATGATGTAGTCCGGTCTACAGTCGACATACTCAGTCTGAGTTGCAACGCGGCAAAAGTGTTCCAGATGCTGCTTCGCATTATTAAAGTCGAGGCGCGCACCCGTGGACTCGACCACGAACGAGAGTGAACCTGCGGCCTCCTCCTCCAAAAGCTCCAGTTGACGTAGTCTCTTTTTCTCATCTTTGTACTGTTCCTTCATTTGTTCTTCAAGAGCCTCCCACGTCTTCGGACTCTTTGCCGAACGCTTGCAGATGATGATGAGTTTAGACTGCTTCATCCGAGCTCTGCCACGTCGTTGGATAAAGGACTTGAGGTTGCCCGGCGCCTCGAAACAAATGACCAAGTTGCAGGCGGGAATGTCGATTCCCTCTTCCAGCACGCTTGTTGCCACAAGCATGTTGATCTTGCCTGATCGGAAATCTTGCAACGACTCGAGGCCATTGTTCTTGTGAAACTCATAGACGTTTCTAGCCTTGGCACGGTTTTCAGAAGTGCCCACCATTGTTCCAATCCGGTATTTCTCCAGAATTTCCGGGTAGCATTTTAGAAGGTCGCTCACAATGGTTACTGTGGCTCGCTCCTTGACAAAGATGATTCCAACTACATTGTCGCCCGCCTTGAGCAACTCCTGGATCAGGATATTGGCCTTTTGTGATAGTTCGGATTGGTCCGCCGGTACGGGAGAGTGCCCAACAGACTGGGCTTTCTTAAGGATTTCGGCCAAATATCTCTTGTCTTCGTTAATAGGCTCTCTTCCGTCCTCATGAGGCTTGTCCACGCGCTCGAGGAATTCCACAATGACTTTGTCAATGTAATGATCAACAGCCCAGGGACCAAGTTCACGAACAACTTCTTTTGTACGACCCCAGAATCCCTTCAACTGGTTTTGGGAATATGTGTCGTATCTCATCATTGCACTGCGAAAGTCGCGCAGGCCTCTTTCGCTGTCGTCTTGGACGAGCCGGTGAATTGAAGGGTCCTTTGTGATGTCAACTTCCCGGTAGATTTCGCGCAGCTCCCTCATTTTGGCAGTGTGCTCGGGAAATTCAACAAATTCATATTCGCAATGTACAAGCTGTGGCTTATTGACGCATTTTAGGAGCTCATCGCGGTGTAAGGTTGGGGTGACACAGTGAGCATCCAGCTTGGCTTCTAGTTTCTCAATGCCCGAAAGATCGGATCGCATAATAGGACTTGCAGTCAGTCCCAAGATGGCGGGTACTGGCCTTCCCATTTCTTTGCTCGGGTGATAGAAGCCTGACATTATATTACTCACAGGGGAGTTTTTGGTTGCATGGTGCGCTGGAATGTGCCTGTTAGTAAATAAGACGTTCGGAATTAGGAGTCATGCGGCAAACCTTCATCAATTACCAACAGCGCCAGTCTATCCATCTTGACAAACCCATGGCCCAATGCGTCAAGTAATACTTGAAAAGTAGACACGACGACATTGGCACCATCAAGCAAAGAATACCACGTTGTCTCGGCCCAGGTGTCCACATTGTCGTTGCCAGTCAAGGTTTTGATGGAGGCTGCTGGGTTCTGAAGTTGAACCGCTTCAGCTTGCTGATAACATAATGCGACAGTAGGCGCAAGAAACCAAATAAGCTTGATTTATTTTAGTTTATGTTATGTTTTTTTAGGAGTGGTGAATATGTTACCTTGTTGGATAAGCCCTTGTCCAGCTCAGCCTTGATCCGAAGCACGGCACTAAACTGTCAGCTCCAATTTCATATTAACCAGGGCAAAACTTACACTTGGGTTTTTCCGCTTCCAGTATCCATCTAACTGGGGTCAGCTTCGGGTCAGTTTTTCACGGCTCGGCGGAACTCACGGCAACAATGACATTGCGCTGGAGGCTCTGATCGAGCATCTCCAGTTGGTACGCCCGCGAGCTCATAATTTCCGGCGCGGGTGCTTCTGGCGCGCTGTCGATTCGAGAAACGTCTTCTACCGCTATGGTTCCATTGGGATCAATGACGGCGGCATCCTCTATAATATGCGGCGCCGGCGTCATGGCTTCGTCGACGCCCGACCCATCCTCATGGGACAACGAAGAGTCTCCATCTCCTGCGGGAGGCGACACACGCACACCCTCCATCTGCGTCTGGTCAGACGTCACTCCCTCCCCTGGGATGCGAGATGCCCACGAAAGGGCGCGTTTTCGATGAGTCAACGGCTGCCTAGCGGATGCCAGTTGTATCCCTAGTCCCAAAGAATAGTGTGCACACGCAGCAGGGAAGCGCAACAGGGTAGCGCAACGGCGGACGGTAAGCGCTCGTAAAAAAGCAGCCAGTGTTGCGAATCCAAACCCAGGGATACTCGTGGGTCGTTTGCGAGGTTAAATGCGAGCAAAAGTTCTTGGGAACGCGTATGGCTCATGAAAGGCGACGTGTGCAGGATCGAAATTTGTAGTCGGTACGGCAAGGCTTGGTAGGCCTCTCTGCACTGGGTTTTGCTTGTACAGGCGGAGTTGGAGGCCCACCAAGCCTGGCCGAGAGGCACAAACAATGCCTTCCATCAGAGCCCACGCGATGCAATGTGCAAGGTGAAAAACAAGGCCACAAACGGCGTTTGCCGTTCACAGAGGCCCTCCTGCGCCCCAAGCCGTGGCAATTGAAGATCCAATGGATGTTGTACGTATCCAGCATGAACACTCGTTGCGGTACCAATCAACCCCGCATCCGGCCAAAGATGGCTGGGCTGATGGATAAGTGTCAGCCCAGAGGCCTGAAAAACAGAACCAGATACGACAAGGCCCAATAAAGCTACTGAATTGCATTTTTTACCCTCCAAGGCTGACTAGTCTTCTTCTTCTTGTATTCTCGTTTCTAGGCCGAAATCTGGCTCGGCAGCTAGAGCTTTCTCTCACTACCCCGCTGTGGGGTGTACAGGAAGCAGCGGGTCACATCGACGAACTACATGTTTTCACACGTTTAGGGTCTCGCTCTCGTAATTATCTACGGATGCCTAATCCAAATACAGGAGAGGGAATTGGCATTGTGGAGATCAAAGGCATCTATAAGCGAAACGGTCGGCGCCATTTCTCTCCGGCCATGATGACATGGAGGCTGACGAGGCAAAATGGTGGGCTTTTTGCATGTCACTTGACGGAAACATAAAAATGTGGGTTGCACGATAGACGATGGCGTACGCAAACTTGCTGTGCTTCCTTATTGGTTTGCCCGGAAAGTTTTGCGAGTTAATTTCGTCAGTGTTTCAATTAGCCTCGGCGTTTATCCGACCTCAACACGCAATCCTACCTTCCCTTGAATGAGCAACGAAGGTACCTTGTTGGGGTCACCGCACAACCAATCTCAACCAAAATAAGCAAATGCTCGTGAACAACTTTATTGGAGAATATAAATGAAAATAAAAATACATGATATATTATCCCTAGATAAAACTGTGGATTTAGCATTTGTTTTATTCATCATGCCCTAAAATACCAGAAAAGAATTGGTAGTCTTTTGCGGGAGTCCTGCAGTGGAGTGTGGAACTAACAGTTAGTCAAGGCCTGTATTCAAACAAGGCTAAACCGATAAGGATTAGCAGACCCAGTGGATTGATAGCTAGATGCAGCGAGCTGCTAACGTCCTCTTACACGCAAGACTCACGAGAAACTACCTGCTCAGCTTGTTTATCCCGCATTTCACGTCCGAGGAAGATAGTTGGAATTGGCGCAGACTGGATGGCGAAGGAAACCGGTTCCTGAATTCTTCATACAGTTGTAGTATTGAAAATGACACATTAGGATGAGGCGATGTGAAGTTGATGACAATCTCGCTAGCTAACATCATTGCTCTCTAACGCGCATACGCTGATTGAGCCAATATTTTCCAATTTTCTCTTTCTAGAAGCACCAGTTCTCCCTAATGTGGATGGAAATTTTAAATCGCAGCTTTTTATTAGGTCTTTAAGCTTAGTCCCGCTCCAACGAGATTTTGCTGTACAAGTGAGAAATTAACAAGTCACGACCCACAGGCGTATGAACAGCTCAACTTTCACGCAATATAATCTGAGTTAGACCCTCAATTATTATCGTAGATGTACAAACTCGTCCACACTATATTTACACACGAACAAAAATCGGTTTGTCATCCAACATTCATTGCTCAAGCTCCATTTTACACCACCTGTCGCACAGTGCGCTTCATCCTCCTGGTAGATGAGCCGACGCACTGCGAGTACCACTCGTTCTGCTGAACACACGAGGTGCCAGAAGCACAAGTCGTACTACCAGTCCAGCCACTTCCACCACACTGTCCCCAAAGGGCAACCTCGCTCCCAGAGGAAGAACTCTCGCTAGAGGATCCACCGGAAGCCGCCTCGGTAGCAGCCGCCTCTGCAACTTCGGTGGTGGTGGCAACAGGCGCCTGCTCCTGAGCCACAGGGGTGGTGGCGACGGCGGCAGCAGAAGTGGCAGCAGGAGAGCTAGCAACCGGGGTAGTCTCACTTCCAGAAGAACCACCCGAGTTGCCAGAGCCAGAGCCAGAGCCTACGTTGGCGGGCCCAGCACTGCCGCTGACAAGGCTTGCAACTTCGCTGGCATCGACAGGAGTAACCAGGTAGTCGCCGAGGCTAGAAAAGGTAGATAGGGCGCTAGTGTCCGACATGGAAGGCCAGTCACCGCTGCCCGAGAGGCTGTTGACGACACAGGCACGGCCAATCGATGACTCACAAGAGCTGGCGGCAGATGAGTCAGGGACATTGAAGATGGTCGAAACGGCGGCACCAGAGTCGGTGATGGGGGTGTTGACGGAGTCGAAAACGTTGCCCTCGATGATGGCGGTGACGCCGCTGTAAGCATCGAAAGCGTGGCCCTGCATGTTGCTGAAGTAGTTGTTGGTAGCATAGAAAGTACCGGAAACGCCATCAGCACCAAGCTTGGGGGCTCGGCCGGAGACGTCGTGGAAGTAGTTGCGGTCCAGAGTCACCTGGTCGCCGTCGGCGATGAACATCATGGTCCAGTAGTGGTCATCATTGCACGAGGCGGAGGTGGTGGTGACACCGTCAAACTCGTTGTTGCTGAGGGTGAAACGAGAGCCAGAGTAATGAGAGACAACAAACATGCGGCCGATGAGGGAGAACTTGCAGTGGTCGACCCAGACACCGTCGTTGCCACCCTTGAACTCGAGGGCATCTCCACCCCAGACGATAGAGGGGTTGATGTTGGTGATTTCAATACCCTGGATGATGACATTGCTGGCGCCTTCATTCAGGGTCAGACCCTTGCCCTTGAGCACACCAGAGCCACTTCCAAGAATGCTCTTGTTGCTTCCGACGGGGAGAGCCTCGGTTCCAGCGGTGTCATAAGTGATGGAGCTGACAGCCACGTTGTCGTCACCACCGCAAGACAGGTCGCCAAGGTAGTACTGGCCACCATTGTCATAACTGCAACTCTTTCGGTCGCAACCAGCGCCGGTAGCCGTGGTTCCAGTGAAATCATATTCCTTGTCGATAATAATGGTTCGAGCTGTGTCGTCGGCGAGCCATTCCGCAAGCTCTTCAGCCGAAGAAGGGGTAGCGGCGGCAGCAGAGCCACCACCGGTCACGCCCGAGGCGAATCCATACGCGGTGCCAGAGACAGTTTGGGCGGTTGCGACAGAGGCAGCCGCCAAAAGGAGGGAAAGCGATTGGAAATGCATTTTTAAAAGAGAATGGAGAGAATAAAGAATGCTAAGGATGTGGCCAAGTGTGGTGCAGACCTGCCTGCGACGAGTTGAATATCACGAAATAAAAACGAAGGTCGGTCGCCAGGACACGGATGCGTAGAGAACAGAGCGGCTGAAGAGCTGAAGCATTTCGTCAAGACTTCCTCCCACCTTTATACCAGTATGCCCACGATGAATACGAGGTCCGTTTTTCTACAAATGCCAAGATATTGCCAGGACTAGATGAACCTGGGTTCGTCCCAGCGATGCAACCCTCACGCCGTTTCAGTCGTGCGGTGGGAGGCTCAAGATGGGCTGTCATCCGCGGAACACATGCCCAATGGGAAAGGCGAGAACCGATCATGTAAGCGGCCACTGATTCAAGCTTAGAAGTAAACTATGGATATTCCTACGTTTTGGGGCCTGGCATTCCCGGTTTTGAACGCATGAAACGTCCAGCCGCGCAAACCTGGAAGGGCGCTCAAATCGTTTAACGTGATTGGTGGAGAAACGTTTCTGAATCACTGGTCCAACAACCGGAGGGTACTTTAAACAAGGTTAATGATCAGCTCCCTGCTTCATCCTTTATCTTTTCCGCGTATCCCACCAATTTTTCGTCCCAAGGCAGCACATCTCGGTGAACCAAGGTTTACGGTTCTTGGGAAATACGAATATGTACACAGTCGCGTCTCTGCTCTACACAACACACGAAGCCGGTATTACCCCGAGCAAATCAACGCGCGCACAAATCTGAACTCGTCACGCACCAAAAATACCTGCACCACTTTCTTTCTCTCCACACCAGTTACCCGGCCACCAGCATTGGCGGGCTTTCCAGTTTGGTCAACAAGCCAAGGCTCCGCCGGCCGGAGATGCAACGGGGGAAACAACAGCAACTATGGAAAAACAGTATGACCGGGCCCGAGTCATCCCAGCAGGGATTAGCAAGGGCAGCCGTCTGGAGTCGTACGGTGCTGGTCGCTGCAGAATGCGGGGAACCATGCCTGGCTCAACCAACTCCCCCCGGACTAATAACCCCAATTTGAAATCACTTTTCCCTACTGCGTCAATCGAGTGCGTCCTATCAGAATTTCGTCCCTGGTTTGTGCAGACAACAGCCTGAAGGAGCAAGCCTTGCCAGTCACTTCTGTTTGTGGTCTCCTACAACGCCTCCACATCGTACCCCGGTCTTGGCAATTGAGATACCAATCGGGAGGCGTACCACGCGCAGCCGGCGCCACCTCCACAAAAGCAACTCAATCAGCGGCCCCTCAGGAGCCTCAAAAGCAAAACATGGCGACGGGAAGTGCCAATGGCAGCGGCAACTTTGGCCTCGACGGCGCGGGCGCCAATGGCTACAGCTTTGTTCCCTACGACGCCCCGTTCCCGCAGCTGTCGCGCAAAATTAAGGCGTGCACCATCTGCAGAAAACAAAAGGTCAGCTTCTGCGCCTCGCGCTTGCGACTTCCATTGGCCAGGGCTAAATGACAAGTCTAGATCAAATGTCTGATGGAAGACAGTGGCCCGCCATGTCGTCGATGTGCCGAGCGCAACCTTGAGTGCGTGCTGGGCAAGAATCTGCAGACCATTATTGACGAAAAGTCACAGTACGATGCGCATTCCTCAGCCCTGCGCTTGCTGCGAGAAAATTGCTAATAATACCGCGTAGATACATAGAGGCAGTTGTTCAAGACTTGGAACATATTCACGGCACCCTCCGGACAGTTGTCGAGAAGATGGGCCTTCCAGAGCCACATGCACTGCAGTCCTCCACGGTGCGCGACTCGGCAAGGTCACCCACGAGAGATGCTCTGATGGTGGCTCATGAATTCATGAACGGCACCAGCAAAAGGCCCAGGCCGTCTGGTGGGGAAAGCTATGGCCCTTCATGTGACAACTCGCCCAAAATCTCACCCGCCGACGAAGAAAACCTCCCTCACGTACCCATCCACTCACTCTACCGCCTCACCAAACTGCAGGCATTTAGGTCTCCCGATGGCCCTGAGGAGCGTCACGGCCGAACTGTAGATGACTTGATCTCTCGTGGCGTCGTCAGCTACAGCGATGCTCAGCGTCTTTTTGCTCTGTATCGAAACCGGCTGGATGCATTCATGTACGGGGTCGGCTGCCGCTATCAGACTCTCGACGAGCTGCGGCAGAGGAGCTCTATTCTCACGGTTGCTATAATAACTGTCGCTGCACTCCACGACCCGACGGCGAATTCCGTATTTGGCATTTGTAGAACCGAATTTCGCCGCATGTTTGAGCGGTCCATCTTTGACCGCCAGGTCAGCAGAGATTACCTTCGTGCCTTGTGCATTGCTTCATACTGGCTCAGTGACATGTCCTGGATGCTCTCGGGGCACGCCATCAGAAGGGTAACCGAAGGAAATCTGTACAACATTCACACGCGGGCTCAGGAAGAGCAGAGTGAGGAGGCAGCTGACGGCGTGAGGCTGTGGTACATACTCAACATCTGCGACCAGCATCTCGCAACGCTATACGGAAGGCCAGCAATCGTTCACTCGGACTTGTCAATGAAAAATTGGGAGTCATTCTTAGAGTCGCCCAATGCTACTTCCGAAGATACAAGATTAGCGAGTCAAGTCGCACTATTGAGCATATTTGGAAGCATTCGCGAGCTTTTCGGACCCGACAATGGAAAGCCCATACCAAGAGCATACCTCCATCAGATTTCCCATTTTAATAAGCAGCTTGACAACTGGTTAAGCCACTGGACGGTGACAATACCAGGTGAGAAATATCTAGTTTGGCTGTCAAGTTTCTTGTACTAACCACTATGCAGAGAAATACGATCATATTGGAGGTTTCCCGCGCAAGGGAGCGCAGCTTCACTACCACTTTGCCAAACTTCACCTGCATTCTCATGTATTCCGGGGCCTTTCAAGTGAAAGCCCTATTCCGCACTACTTTTTGGATTGCACGGTTGCCGCGGTTTCGGCAGCCACGTCAACGATTGAGTTCATATTGACGGACGCCGATGTTGCGGCCGGGGTTGTCGGCGTGCCATCTTACCTGCATTGCATGACGGCCTTTGCATGCATGTTCCTAACCAAGGTGGTGGCCAAGTACGGCGGGGATCTGGTGGAACTCGATCGGGTTCGAGACTTGATTACGCGTCTCATTCGTCACTACCGCTCGGTGCCTGTTGGGAGGTGGCACCTGGCCAAGCTCATGGCCTCGGGGCTGGAAAAGATGGTTGAGACGCTGGATCCAAATAAAGCAGAGCAGCCCGTTCAGCTGAGGCCAGAGGACCTCGTCAGCGCTGCCGTAGACCCAGCCACTTCGCTCTTTGGCGGCGATCAATCTTTCACCGGCTCCGAGGGCGACATGCTTTTCAATTACGACATGAGCCTCGGGCTGTCTCCTGTGTTTCGCTTTGATCCACACGCTATAGGGATCGAAGGTCTTCAAGAGTTTCCCGATGTAGAGTATGCCGTTCCCCGGTCTTGATATCTAGGGCCCTATGTATTTGACGATTCTTTTCTTTGCCCGGTACTTATATCCAGAGTTTGAAATATCACGCCAGTCACTTTAACGCACGAAATTCTACAAACCATTGAATGAATAGAGTTACTCTTGTCTACCCCTCAAACAACTTCTATGGCTACCTCAGTTCTATGTGATTTCTGCAATCGTAATCAAATCAACAGGCAAAATTCATGCACAGATATATCGCTTCATGATTTTTTTTAAAGCTTTGAGGGAATTGGTTTGTCGGCAATTACATCCAATTCCTGTGCATCGGGGATTAAATGATCAATGTCCCTGGTATTGATCATCTTGGGTGAAAGTTGGGCCAGGCTGGTAACTCCACAGAGGCGCATGGATGTTTCGATTTCATCTTTCAAAACTTTTTCTTTGGTCAGTATTGAATCCAACAAGCGTCGCATTTTACTTACTCTGTGTGAGATGCTCGGCGCCCTCTTGGCCGTATACGAGGGAATACAAGTACGGCCGGCCAATGCCAACAGCAGTGGCGCCCAGGGCAATGGCTTTGAGAATATCGGATCCTCTCTCGAAGCCGCCGTCAATGTAAATTTCTAACTTATCAAACACTTCGGGACAGACTTTTCGCAGCTCGAGCAGAACCAAGATTGTGGCCGGAGACCTGAGGTAGGGCACGGTCAGCAGAAGCTCAAACTTATCCCGGGGCTGTCAGTGGGAGGGGGGTAGATAACTTACCCGTCGAGGGATCGACCGCCGTGGTTGCTGAGAAGCACGCCGTCCACGCCATAACTAACCGCCTTTATCACATCTTCGGCTGTTTGCACACCCTTGAGAATGATGGGGACGCCGCTGGTCTCTCGAATCCAGGACAGGTCCTCCCAGCGCAGCGACTTGTCAATGTATTGAGCCATCAGCCGTCCGAGACCACTGCCCTTCTTGTCCTTGCTGCTTTCTCCGCCACTGATTGCCGACTTGATTTTAACCGCCTGTGCCGCTTTTTCATCTGCTTCTCTCTTTCCGGGAACTGGAGCGTCGACGGTAACAAAGATGGCTTTGATTCCAAGCTCTCGAGCCGTTTTGAGAAGCTCCGTCGTCTTTTGTCGGTCCGAGTTGACGTACAGCTGGAAAAAGAAGGGCTGGCCGGCCGGTGCTGATGCAACAATTGATTTGAGCGTGTATGAAGCATTACTTGAAATCTGCGAGTGCAAGAGTGAGCAGAAATATCCTTGGTGTAAACAAAAACCTGGAAATTCTTTTTTTTACTTACGCATTGAATGATGCCTTCGTTGGAAGAAGCCCTCGCCAATGCCAATTCGCCGTCTGGATGCGCCAGCCGCGCCATTGCTGTCGGGGATATGAAAAACGGCGCCGAGCTTTTGAACCCGAGAATGTTTCTTTCGTAATTTACGTGCAGGACATCCCTCAGAATTCTCGGCCGAATCACGACTCTCCGCACCAATTGCTTGTTCCTGTTGTGGGTGACGAGATCCGTCGCAGCCGACGAGTAAAACGCCCACGTTTTTGGCGTCAGCGCCTTGGAGGCCGCAGCCTCGAAATCTGGCGCACCCACTATCGAATCGAGGTCCGGCACCTCGTCGTCTTCAACCGCGGTTGTTTGGACAATGGTCGTCGTCGTCTTCGCCGCCGCCGAGGCTGGCGCGGTGGCAATTGGGGTCTGGACTGGCGGTGAGGCGCTCACGGCTGGAAGAGGCGCAACAGGTTGCTGCTCCTCGAGCAACCCAACAAACTTGTCCTTGGGCATCTCGTCTAGCATGTCGGGAGCGTGAGCTTCATCAAAAGACTCCGTAGCATCCGAGCCGGCGCACTTGAGCAGCACTGTTCAAAGAATTAGCAACAAAAAAAAGCCGTCGTTTTGGGCGGCATTGCTCGTGGCTTACCGCTGGGACCTCCTGGGTGCTCGTCGATAAACTGGGTAATATCAAAAATCTTGGAGTGCACTGCGATCCAGCAATCCGACCTGGTGTTGTGCTTGTTTAGATCCTGTATGGACACAATCGACACTTCTTTGCTAGCGGACTCGGCCATGGTATGCTGCACATACAAACATGTCACCTTTCCGGGGGCTCTGTCCACTGTCAAGGCGGTGTCATATCCTCCGCTGCAGTCGCAGATGTACTTGCCACCCAGGTCATCTTTGAAAAGAATCGCCTTTTCAGATAGCTCCCACAACGAGCTAGCCGACACCACCCCTGCATCTCGCGCTTGGGGCCCGGCACGATATTTCCCAGAAAGGCCAAGGTCCGGATCGGGGATGCCCCACATCGGCCGATGGCCCGTCGAGCGGGGACCTGATCGGATTTAGATGCGGAGCTCGAGAGCGCTTCAAATGACAGCTCCTTCTCCTCACCCCGCACGCCCTCGCAGATGGTGTCATGCACGTGGAGCCCGGCCGAGTGCCCGACGTGGTGATTCGGCCACGGCTTAAAGAACGAATCCGAGATGCCAGTTTTGCTATTACTCCAGCTCCCCGTCCCGTCCCTTGCATCTGATAGCTCGTGCTAAAGATACTGCATACTCCATCCCATCATTGGCTTTCACAAGCTGTTACTCAAGCAAAAAAAGAAAAAAAGCCTAGCCCAACGCCCAATCGTCATAACACCACCCATCATGCCTTCCAGCACCATTGCACCCAAGGCCAAGCCGCTCCCGCGGGGAGTCTACACCCCCGTCGTCACTCTATACAAGGCTGGAGATGCCGCCCAGAGCGTAGATCATGATGCCATGTACAAGCAGTGCCAGGCCCTGGTCAACGCCGGCATGCATGGGTTGGTTTATCTAGGCACAAACGGCGAGCTTGCGCTGCTCACCCCTCCCGAGCGCAAGGCCGTCCTGGAAACAGCCGTGTGCGCGGTAAAGGACCTGCAGAAGCCCGACTACCCCATTGTGGCTGGCATTTCTGCGCAATCTACCTACGAAACCATCCTCAACGCCCAGGAGGCAGGCAGTGCCGGCGCCAACTTTGCCCTGCTGCTGCCTCCCAGCTACTGGGCCAAGGCTCTGTCGAGCGATGCTCTCGTATCCTACTATAAAGAGGTGGCCGATGCTTCCCCCATCCCGATTGTCGTGTACAACTTCCCCGGCGTAACGTCTGGCGTGGACCTGGACTCTGACCAGCTCTCCGCCATGGCTGCTCACCCCAACATCGTTGCTGTCAAGCTCACTTGCGGCAATGTTGGCAAGGTGACGCGTTTGACGAGCAAGTTTACGCATGAGCAATTTGGTGTTTTCGGCGGAAGCAGCGACTACCTTCTCCCTACTCTCTACGGCGGCGGCAGCGGCTGCGTTACTGGCATGGGAAACATCTTCCCGGCGTCCACTTCTGGGGTCTACGATCTCTGGGCGGCCGACCGATTCGATGAGGCAAAGGAGCTGCAGGGGGATGTGGCCAACGCCGAATGGGCGTGCAAAAAGGGCATCGCCCTGACGAAATACGGAGCTTGGTATTTCCTTGGGCGTGATTTGGGCTTGTCGGATGAGTCGACGTGGCTCATGAGAAGACCCTACCAGCCACTTGGAGATGCAGTCAAGAAGTGGGCCTTGGACACACTGGGCGTGTTAGAAAAGACGGAAAAGGAGACGCCCTGGAGGAAATAGAACAAACAGCCACATTAGTAGAATAGATTGATAGAATAGTCAACCGTGTAAAATCGTTTTGAATGGATAATCCCCATACTTGACTTGTAGTTTTCAATTACTAGGCGCAAATCAAGCGTTTGCTCGGCCAGCTCCGCGGATAGACCTGGCCATTCCAGTTTCTTGCCACAAAATCTGGCCAGCACCACCACATGAGCAATGCTAGTGTTCCATGAAGGCCCCAGCATGTAGCAGTTTCCCCGCATTCACCGGTTCCAAGTGGAGTTATGGCCCCCCGTCTCTCTCCACCGAGCTAAACCTGGGGTAAGAACAAAGCGAAGGGCAGTGGCCGGCGAACATTGCCGAGGAGACCAGGCCGGCCGTAACCCTGGAAATGTCACTGCTTACCCCTAATTGCTGCGGGGTATCCTTGAAGGAAGACCACGTGTGCCCCAACCCGGGAATAGGTCCGACTCTGCTAGATGTAGCAACCCGACAACGTCGTACGGTCACGGTCGTGGTCATGGCTCAGGGATATCAGCAGCGTATATGTAGTGGGATCTGCCGAAACCTAGCATCTGTTTTAGGCTAGAAATATCACAAAGTATTTTTTTTTCTTGTTCCTTCACCCGAATCAGCCACCCCAGCCAAGGTGAAGTTCGAGGATGGCGGACGCAATTGAGAAAGACGGGCCCCATATGGAGGAATCCGAGAAGCCTCGCCAGTTGGACCCCAACGACTTGCCACTCCCCGATGAGATTGCCCATCTAAGCACCGATGAAGTCAAGCATCTCGATCGAGCCCTGACTCGGCGGTTGGACATGACGCTCATGCCGTCAGTTTTTCTATTGTTCTTGTTGAACATTCTGTAAGCTGAGATTTTAACTCTATTTTTTTCAATCCCCAATATCTAACTCCGACAGTGATCGAAACAACATTGCGAGCGCGAAAATCGTTGGCCTCAAGGAAGATCTCGGCATGACCAACAGCGAGTACAACACTACACTCATGATGTTTTACATTGGATGTACGTCGTGAACTCTCTCACACTTTTGAGCTCTCGCTAATTAAAAAAAACAAGACATCGTTACACAGGTCCCGTCAAATATGATCATCGGCAAAGTACGACCGTCGTATTACATCGCTCTCGTCACGTCTCTTTGGGGAATCATCTCCATGTCCCAGGGCTTCTCGCACAACTTTGGAGAGCTGGCTGCCATTCGATTCATCCTCGGATTGATCGAGGCGCCATTTCTACCTGCCGTCTTTGTCGTTTTGGGGTGCTGGTACAAGCGCAACGAGCTGCCCCCTCGCATTGCCGTTCTCTACGGAGGAAACATGATGTCTGCTGCTTTTTCGGGCCTCATCGGCGCCGGCATTACCAGCCGTATGGAAGGTGTTGCCGGACGAGCCGCTTGGTCTTGGCTGTTCATCATTGAGGGTTCCATGACTGTTGTCATTGCCATTCTCGTCATCCCTCTGCTCACCGACTATCCGCTGCAGAGCAAACATTACTTCATTTCCCGCGAACTCCAGCTGATTGGCGTAAGTAATTGACACGCAACAAACAAAAAAAGTCTCCCAGTCTAACTTTGCTTCATAGGAATGGCGCATCCGAAAGGAGAACGCAGGCATCGTCGACGAGGACCCAGAGTCCATCTGGTGGGGATTGAAGCAGGCATTGGTCGACCCCAAGCTTTACATGTTTATTGTCCTGCAAATGGCCCTCATCACTGCTCAGTCCTTTAACAACTTTTTCCCTTCCATTGTCGGAACCCTTGGCTACGGAAGCACGGTAACGCTGCTCTTGACGGCACCTCCCTACTTTTTTGCCTTTATTGCCTCTTTGAGCATTTCCTTCCATGCTGCCCACAAAAAGGAGCGAGGCTGGCACATTGCTGTGCCATTGGTGTTTGGAGTTTTGGGCAACCTTTTGGTAAGAATGAGCAACACCCTCGTCAGCCATGGCAGTGCTAATCTTTTTTTTTTCGTCAGGCCATGTTCGTTCCCACCACGGGCGGTCGCTACTTTTCCATGTTCCTCTTGACTTCCGGATCGTACGCACCTTATGCCATTTGCATCAGTTGGCTCAGTGCCTCGCTCCCACGACCGCGCGCCAAACGAGCCGCGGCGCTTGCCATTGTAAACTTGATGGCCGCTGGTGTTGCCCACTTTTACACCGTCTACATGTTCCCCGATTGGCAAAAGCCCAGATATTACATTGGCGGAGGCATGATGTCCGGAGCGTGCGTTGTTTGCGGCGGCATGGCCTTATTTATCAAATACTACCTCAAGAAACAGAACGAGAAGCTTGAGGAGGCGGAGGCACGGGGTGAACTGGGTACCCAGATTCGTGGATCCAGCAAGGGTGGTAGAGGCGATGCCGTTGTGTCGTTCAGATACGTCCACTAAATCTTGGTAATGACCTAAAGGCAAGATGAACCGTAAACTAGCTACGGTACATGCTAGTAAATAAAGTACATGAATCAAGTTTGTTAAAGCAAAAGAAAAATACCCCATAATATTGGCAATTGAAAATTCCAATTAAAGATGTAGTTGAACAAGAAACCTTTATTTAACCCACGCGCTTCACACTCTGATTATGTCATTGGCTGGGTTTCAAATATGAGCATCATTTGGTGGATACCCTAGACCACAAACCCAAACTTGGATCTTACACGACAGCCGGGCTCGACGCGCATTCAGCTTCAACAAAACCAGTTGTATTCTTATTTCTTGTTTTTTTGACCAGTCAAATATTCTCCCTGCAAGATAGAATTTCCGGGATGGAGCAACAGCTTGCAATGCGCTCGTCACGAGGTGGCGCCATGGCTTTGTACGCCACCGGCTTCAACGCCTGGAATCAGCTGGTCTTTGACGGGCCCACAAACGAAGAGCCAGATGACATTTACTCATTTACTAAAACGCTTGACTCTAAAAAGATTGAAGGAATACAGTCTCGTCTTTCATACACTATTGGTATGTAAAAGTTTGCGCAGAAAGACTTTCATTTAACTGGCGCAGTACATCGTGATGGTGCCCCATGCGTAGCTGGTGCTTCACCAGGAGAGCTGGCGAGGCTGGCTGATCGAGTGCATGCCATTTCGGGGACTGGTACCATCCTCGCAACAAAAAATGGAGACGAAAATGCGCCTCACGTAGTGTCATATTCGTCAGTTGGCGCATGGAAATCTGACCTCGATGGTCGCCCGTCATCGGTCAAATCATGGCCGTGCGACTCTCCAGTCAAACAAATCGCCGCATACGAAACGGGATTCGTCGTCCTTCACGAAGATTCGTCTGTAACTACGCTTGGCGATCCTCGCTTCGAAGATTGCCTTGGCCGAGATGTTGATGACTCAAGGTATGAAGCACCAGCGACTTGCTAGCCGCATCTAACGGCGAACAGACCAGCAGACGAACCGGGCTTTGTATCCGATCTCAAAGACTTGGGAGAATCCATCACAAAAGTCACGGCTGGTGGTTACAACATAGCTGCGCTCACCGAAGGAGGTGCCGTGTACATCTGGGGCGCCAAGTCGACTGGATCCCACAGCCGGCACCAGCCTTTTCCTGAAATCAGTGGCATCCCCAGCTACATGGAGGTCGATGGAGACAAGGACGTGCTGGACATCGCTCTTGGAGAATCCCACGGTATTGCTCTGACTATTGACGGGAGTATTTACGTCATTGGCGACAACACAAATGGTCAACTTGGATTGGGCAGGGATTTCTCTGGGGCTGCTCAGTCATGGACAAAGGTCAACCTGGACCTTGCACCAGGATGGGGGGTAGTGGGGGTTGAAGCTGGCCCGAGGTCGTCATTCATTCTGACAGCCAAGAGACAGCCCAAATAAACACGAAAGCATTGCGAAAGGCACGTTTCTACCGGAACCAGATCATTCAGCCTGTATGATCCACTCTATTGTACAAGTCTTCTCTTAGTACCGGGTCGCTTAAATGCATCATAGACTCGTAAGATAGTCCTCAATCTCTTGAGGGGTCAGCTTTCTGAAGCGGGGACCAACAGCACCCTCAACGCCCTCAAGGCCGAGGAGGTGCTCTGCAGGAGGGCCAACAATACCTAAAAAATGTCAGTGCTAAAGTCATTAAATTGGCATGGGTTTCTTACCAATCTCAATGGTATCGCCGTTCATCTCGCCCTCAATGTTGTCCTTCAGAGTGAGAAGAGCAATGTGAATGGCATCCTCCAGCTCCAGCTCCTCCGAGTATCGCTTTTCCAAGAACGTCTTTGCCTTGGTGGCGCTCTTTCCAATGGCCGTGGCCTTCCAAGGGTAGTAGCTGCCCGAGGGGTCGACCTGGTAGAGCATGGGGCCGCCCTTGTGGATGCCGCCAGTCTTCTTGGTGGCCTTCTTCTCGCCGTCGGAATCCTCCTCTTCTTCCTCGGGCTCGATACCCTCATCCCATCCGGCAATCAACAAACTCACACCATAAGGTCGAACACCAGCGGACTGGGTAGCCTCCTGCATGACTCGGGCGACATCCTGGACCAATATACGGGTGGGAGGGTACTCGTTGTAGATTCGCTTGTAGCCGGTGTGTGAGACTTTGCGCGCTCGGTCCACGAGGACTCTGTAGTCAGGGCCCATGCCCGAGTACACCATGCCGATGTTGGGGGTGATGTTGCTAATCTTGGAGAGGGAGCTCTGGTCGGCGAGGGGGGAGGATGACTTCTTCTCGGTTGCGAGGACGATACCGTTTGTGGCTACTCCTGGTTAATGGCGGTTTGATATGATGATCTTGCAGTACGAACCTTTGATGCCCAGAGCAGTGATACCCTGGTTGACGGCGTTCAGAGCATACTCTAGTGGGAGGTCAGTTTACATGTGTCCGCAGTCGCAAGCAGCCTGGAAGCTTCAAGAGAGCTCCAGCTGTATTGAAGCTGGGCGTGGGCATACCGATCTGAACCAGCTTTCCGCTGCAACGTCATTAGCATTGATGCCCGCATCACCGCCTGCCATCGTCATCCGGGCCACATACCTGGGGGAGAAGGTGGTGAGGGAGAAGGAGTATCGGTCCGCCATGTTTGCGAATCCTGGAGTGATGTATTCGATGGGGTGCCCTTTTCTGAAATGTCGATGCTGGTGGGATTGGCGGTTCTGATCTCCAGGAGTGTCAAGGGATCAAGCAAGGCTGCAACTGGAGCTTTGGTGTTTGACCAGCAGCTGCCGCTTCTCCAGGCACGGCCAAGCTGCGCGTCAAGCTTAGCCGGGGCAGCTGGGACGGGGAAACACATGTTCCGCTTCCGAGCGAGGCCGCATCCGACCCCACATCTCCCTCGCCAATTCTTACTTAAGCAATTTCCTTTGTTGCACAGCCTTCAGTCGTTTCCCGGCTGTTTCGGTGGCATTCCATTCCCGCATGGTTTGTCTGTGGAAGGCTGAGCTGGCCTTTTCGTCCTCATCCGTCATGACCTTGGCGCACTGGTGCCTCCCCCGCCTAATCGCTAATCTCTTCCAGCTCTGAGTCTCAACATACATTGAGTCGGATTGAGTTTTGCGATTTTACCATGTAGGTTGGGCCCGACAGCCTCAAGCACAATCGTGACACCAATCCTGGCTCTTTTCTGCCCGTTGACTGCTGCTATCCTTCAATTTTGTTGTACCATCACCACATCCACAGGCATCTCTTTTAGTATGGATTCCCAACCGACTTGGGATTGGTCCAATGTGGGCGACAGCTCCTCCAACCAAGCTGAGCCAGAGTCGAACCCTCAGCCGACACGGCGATCCCAGCCATATCAGTGGCGTCCAGAACCCGAAGCAGCTCCTGAAGCAGCTTCCAAGCCCGCACCCAAACCCACGCCCAAAGCTGCGCCCAAGGCCAAGCAATACGGCCCTCGCACATGTCGTATTTGCTTCGACACCGAGCATCCTCAGTTTCCGACTGAGATTCCCGGCACTTTTGGCCTGTCCACCACTGCGCGACCGACGTATGCTTCTGATGACCCGGAGCTAGGTCGCCTGCTATCCCCATGCAAGTGTAAGGGATCGCAGAAGTACGTGCACGAGGGCTGCCTCAATGCATGGAGACTCGCAAACCCCACGGCAGAGAGAAACTACTGGCAATGTCCGACGTGCAAATTTTCGTACCGAATGTCGCGTCTCCACTGGGCAACCGTCCTCAGCAGCAAGTGGACCCAAGTTGCCCTCACATTCTTTTTTCTTGTCCTGGCCATCTTTGCTCTGGGCTTCGTTGCAGATCCCATGTTTGACCTCTGGTCTGACCCGATTGGCACCATTGGCGACACCGTCACAAGCGTGGTTACAGACATTGAGGCCATGAAGCCGTCCCCATACGAAACGCCGGCGTCCTGGGCCGAGCATTTCGTCAAGGGCTTCTTCTCACTGGGCATCTTTGGCCTCCTCAAATCCATGCTCGCCATGTCACCCTGGCAATGGTGGAATCTTCGCAGCAGCGGTCTCGTGAACACTTCCGGAAGACGGCAAGGCACGGGAAGAGGGCGCGTCGAGAACATCAGCCTTGTCTTTGTTCTTATTGGAGCGTTTACATTCATGATGGCCATTTGGAAGTTTGTCAAGGCGCTGAGCGCGCGAGTGCTGAGCACCATTAGTGACAAGGTTGTCGATGTGGACGAAGATGATGAGCCTGAGGAGCCTCAAGGAGAGTAAGAAGGGCCAATAGTGATGCCTTTTGCTTTCTTTCTTTATTTCACGGTGTTTATGGATGTTTTTGTGACCAGCTCAATGAATGGTCTGCACACTCTTAAGTTGCCTAGAACTTGCTCTTCCGTGTCAAGTCAACTAGTCTGTGTGCAGAGATTTACGCTCTGCTTTGCCTTGAGTGAGAACCGTTTTGGTTTCTTACTCGCTGGCATGTATGAGATTGTCAACCACAAAAACTATGCTTGGGTTCCTTTGGGGATCCAAAATACAAAGGTTTCTGCTCGGTACACACCAGTACAAAACTGTAAGCAGATGGCTATTGAATGGTTGATACATGCATATATCTCGAGAGCACTCGACAAAGAATTTTCATACTGGAATATATGAACATGATGTAGCAATGTAATACATAAATCAACAGACAAATGGCAATATGATGAATGTGATCTGTTTTCTGCAACACCCAATAGGATCTGGTGATGTTCCACACCTGATCTCGACTTTAATCCTTCCCGTCCCTCTATGAGGCCCATGCTCGGATGCTAATATTTCCGACACCGAAATCTAGTCGGCGCATTGATTCCCGCTATCCCTGCTGCAGCAGGTCCCTGAGCGATGTGGGCCCATCTGTTCATGGCATCGACCAAAAGGTAAAGGCCATTCATCAAGGCTGTCCAGAAATGGCGGGCTGATGGTAGTTTTCCCCTGTCCTCCCAATCGCTGTCCAACCCGTCGCTCGCTGCTTCCGGAACACTACCACACTCTTCGGCACTCGACCAACACTCGCGGTTGGCTTCCACGTGACGCAAACGACGAAGCGGCTCGGGTTCAGGGGACGCTGCTGACAGTTCGCTTCTTTGCGACGTGCGATTCCTTGACCTGACCGGCCAGGCAACGTATGCGACAGCTCCCACGACGACCGCGACCGCGAATCACGACTTTATACTACCCCTGCGGCTTGCTGAGGGCAAGATGCAGTTCGCCTACCCCTCTCGCAAACGGTCCAATCCCCCGCCATTCCGACCCAGATCTACAAACATTCCCTTGCTGCGCAGGCGCCGATTGAGAACGATAATCTTGTTCTTGGTGGCGGTTCTTGGAGGATTCTGGCTTCTCTTCAGGCCAAAGTCTCATGCGCCTCACCACGAGCATGTGCCGTCAGGAAAGCCACCTGCAGTGATCCTGACGGTCGTCGACCCAACAAAATATGATGACAAGTACTTGAGGGCCATTACGGACAATAGAGAACAATATGCTAAGAAGCATGGTAAGCATGCGCCGCTAAATTCGACTCGCCCTTCTAACATGTATAAGGATACGAGGCCATGGTGGTAAAACTATTCGACTACAACACCAAGGGCGCCCCTCAGTCGTGGGCTAAAATCATTGCGATGCGCCACGCTCTCTCGCTCCACCCTGAGGCGACATATATATGGTTTCTTGACCAAAATGCGTTCATCATGGACCTTGACCACAGTGTGGAGGATCGTGTTACTGAGACCAAAAGGCTGGAGGAGATGATGATCAGGGACCATCCCATTATTCCACCAGACAGCATCATTAGGACGTTCGGCCACCTCAGAGGAGATGAAGCTTCCTTAATCATCAGCCAAGACGACAGCGGTTTAGTGACCAACAGTTTCATGCTTCGAAACGGCGAATGGGCCAAGTTCTTCATCGAAACATGGCTGGACCCTCTGTATAGAAGCTACAACTTCCAAAAGGCCGAGAGACATGCGCTGGTAGGTTACATCTATTTAAGACAGGGACGACATGAATGTCTAACTTTTTCACAGGAACACATTGTCCAATGGCACCCCACGATCCTATCAAGGCTTGCCCTTGTGCCCCAACGCACCATTGCCTCGTACGGTCGGAACAAAGAGGGCAACTCGTACCGAGATGGAGATTTCGTTGCCCTCATGGTGGACTGCCAGCCAACCGGATCCAACAGCTGCGAGAAGCAGTCGCAATACTACCTGCAGCAATTGCAGACGAAATATGGCGCCACTGAGCAAAGCCAATTCTAGATGCGTAATGGCATGCATGTTAATGGAAGGTGGGCATGGGATTCCGGCGTTTGCAAGGACAAGACATGACAGTATCACGGCGTTAAGGAATTCTTTGAAGGCGAGTCGGAACGGAACCATAGGCATTGACAAGGTAGAGTTGGATGAACAAAGGCAAGCATCGAACTGGACTTGCGTAAGTGTTCATGGGTGACAACACATGGACATGGGCATCTAGCATCTGGGAGCCGATATAGAGGCACAAACTCTGACTGTGCATTCCGGTTGAGATATTTTGGGGAGGCATATGCTGATGAATAAAAGACGGTCACGGACAGCGCCTCGGAATCTGTGCTTTGGGTCTAGATGTGGCGTGGTGCGACTTGCCTATGTGGGTATGTTAGGAAGAAGCTCCGATACCTTTTAGGCATTTTGGAAATCTAGGCGGAGAGACCCATATCCATATTATACGAAGCCCGTATGTGCCGCGGCTGTGGGGTATTGAATCTGTGGGCATCATCCCCGATTGGAAGGTTAAAATATTCGTATCTTGACTCGGGAGTTGCCCAAGCCACAAAAAAAACAGGACAGCAACTAGCAAGGAGGCCGGACTATGTGGAAACGCGCGTACCCTGACCGCGGATTAGAGAGGGGGAAAAAAGTGTCAGACAATGTTGAAGGCCCGTCCACGCCTCCATCCCGGCACATCGTGGGTCCAACCTCGTACGCAACCGTCTGGACCCAGTCATGTTGCAGTGCAAATTGGGATCGTCGTCACTATTTTCCCTTTGCAGATTTGCGTCCAGATCGTTTCTTACGGTTCCCTCTCCCAGCTGGCTCCGTATTTCCCGATTCACGGCCAGACATACTTTGGCACAGCGGCAGTAAGCGGACGGGAGATGAGCACCCCGAGAGCTTATCAAGGGCCAAGTCAGATTTCATCTTGTGCGTCGCTGAGAAACAGATTGAGGGAGGAGCGAATCGCCAATACCCAAATTTACCGTTGCACGCAGTTTATGCATCTTTTTTTCCTTCGGCATGGCCGCGTCTGGCAGTTGGGCGCGTCCCTGGCCAGGACAAGACTGGGCAGGGCAGGCGGCCAGCCGGGCCAGCGGGTCCGATGACACGGACGTTATGCCGCAGTTGTATATCCCAAACAGCGAACAGGTGAGGTTTTCTTCTAGAAGAGCAGCAATGGCGCAACCGCCAAGCAACGTAATACACGGGGGGCGCTGCCGTTTCACCGCAATGGGGATGAAGTCCCGTTTAACGGTGGGATGGATCAGGCACATCTAGGGTCGCCGGGGTGTCGCTGGTTTCACTGCCGGGGGAGGATGACGAGTCCCCGTGGACACTGCCCAGCCGCCATGCTGTACGTAAAACGGTGCTTGGTAAGGCTCCCCCAGTGTGTGCCGCGCAGCAGCGAGCTTGGGTCTGGGGCCCAACCCCGGCAGATGCAGCCGTCGGCGGCAGAGATGCTCTCTCAATTGCCTCTTTGAGCCGTCCTCGATGGATTATGGATCAACCACCCCCTGGGCGTACACGTGCTTCGGTATTGACCGAAGCACGCTGGCACTCTGCGGCTCGTTCTCCCTCCCACCTTCCGGACCGTTGCAACTGAGCTGGGGAACCCGCAGCCAGTCACGAGGCGTCAATTGAGTATTACGACGACGCCCTCGAACGCTCCTCGGGAGGTGGGAGCATGGGGAAGGCTAAATCGACAGGGTCGTTTTGACATTGGGAAATGATGCAAGGGAATCGCCGAGGGTCCAGAGGTCCATGATGAAGAAGACGAATGGGTATAATAGACAATGGATAGTCCGCCAAGTTGGAGAAAAGAAGAAGACATCATCACTCTCAAGCAACTCAAGCAATCAAGACATTCTCATCTCTCTACACCCTCATCACCTTCACTTTCACAACACCTTCCACTCGCAAACATGAAGTTCACCAACTTGGCTCTCCTTGCCTCCTCCCTGGGCGCTGTCATTGCCCACCCGGAGCGAGCTACTGAGGAGATGGTCAAGCGGGAGGCCAAGCTCATCGGCCGCAGCACCAACCACTGCGCTGCCGCCATTGAGAAGCGCAAGGCCGACATCCACGCCAAGCGTGCCAGCCGCCTTCACGAGCGACGAGCTGCCAGCGGTCTCGTCTCCCGAGAGGCCGAGCACAAGTACACCACCATCCAGAACGACACTTGCGTCCTGGCCCCCGACACCATCTGGGGACCCTACGGGTAAGTACTTGGAGAAGAAGACGATAACCAACTACACGGTGACAAGACTAACCAACATGTTCCCAGTGTTGACGGTGAGATGGTCCGCTACGATCTCCGCGAGGAGCAGAAGGGCATCGACTTCTACTTCGACATTGGCATCCTCGATGTCGAGACGTGCGAGCCCCTCGAGGCCACCGCCCTGACCATCTGGATGTGCAACGCCACGGGCTCGTACGCCTCCTTCACGGGCATCGACCCCGACACCTCTGAGCTCCTGGACGGATACACCAAGGGCACCGACGGCACGACAGACAACGAGACGTTCCTGCGCGGCATCCAGATCACCGACTCGGAGGGCATGGTTGAGTTCCTGACCAAGTTCCCCGGCTACTACGTGACCCGCACCACGCACATCCACATCACGGCCCAGACCAACATCACCAACGGCACCTTCTACTCGCAGAGCCAGATCCAGCACATCGGCCAGCTCTTCTTCGAGGAGGACCTGCTCAACGAGGTCTACTCGCACAGCCCCTACGTCGAGCACCTGTCCACCCTGAACCGCACCACCAACAGCGAGGACAAGCTCTACTCGACCGCCAGCTCCGACGGCTTCAGCGCCGTCATCAGCGTCAGCCAGCTCGGTGACAGCGTCCTCGACGGCCTCGTCGGCTATGTAAGCACTCTAATCCTTTTCTCGCCGCAAGTAAGCACTCAAACTAACAAAATACCCACTCCAGATCACCATCGGTGTCAATGCTTCTGCCGCAGGCATCGCCACCACCGGCGGCGACGTCAACCCCCAGGGATGGCTCCCCACCGTCAGCCTCGACGCTGACAAGTACCCCCTGACCACCACCAGTGCTTAAATTGGCGGCCAGTCATGATGAGAACAAATGATCTACACGAGGAGAGAGAGAAGTTTGGGGAGAGGCAGTGTTGCGGGAGTGTACAGAGTATCATTTCGGTTTCCGTTTTGCAAACGATAGAGCGAGCGTCAGTGTGTATAGAATAGAACAAAAAGGGACTTGATAGAGCTTAGGGAATGAGAACACGAATCTTGTGTTGGGAAAAAAAAAAACCATGACGCAACTGTGATTTTTTGCATGGAAATTGTGATGTGAGAATTATTCAAGAAAAATCCCTGTCTTGGCAACTGCCTCTCGGATAATGCCAAGCATCTTCGGGGACATCACAATTTCGACCGTGTTTGATGTACTTGTCCCCCGCTGCGCAAGGCACAGTCCACTGAAAATGGCTATAGTTATAAACTTTACATGTAAAAAGGGTCTCCCAACAAAGTACAGAGTTTTTTTTCTAGTCCTACATCTAGATATCAAGGCAATTCTGCCGGGTCCGACGGCGGCGGCGCCTTGGAGGTTTGATTACTGGGGAGTTCGGATGGCCGCTGCGCCATGTCGTGCGAGAGCTCGTGCGCGGGTTCCGCGGGCTTTGCGTCGAGTTCAGATTTGGGCTTCGTCGTCGAGTCTAGCTCTGAGCCAGGGAGCGGCGGCCTTGTCTTGTGCTTGCGGCGCCATATCCAAAAGGCGCCGACGAGTATGCCAACCGCCGCGACCGCTCCGACTGTTGCACCGGCAATGGTGCCGGCTGGCGGGCTTGAAGAGCCGCTCGATGTGCTACTTCCTGATCCGTCGCCAAAATTGGTATCTCTCGCTGTCCAAACTTGTTAGTTCCGTGCACCAAAAGTTGAATTGCAGCGGTGTAAATGGGGCTTACTAGCATAGAACCAGCTCGCGATGTTGTCATTGTTCCACTGTATCTGACCCATGTTCCTAATAATGGTAAGTACCCATATAGCAGCCAGCAGGAAAAAAAAAGAATTAAAGAAAATTGAAAAAAGAAAATAATTCCTTACCCTTCCTCGTACCAATCCAGAACCTCAGCGGGCGAGTCATAGCTGGACGCGTCGGCATCGTACTTGTCGCTCCAGTCTAGGGTAGCGAGGTCGAAAATGCCAATGGCCTGGGCCCAGGGGTCCTGTTTCTCCCAGTCCCACTCTGCATCGATGCCCCCAACCACGACCATCTGGCTCTTCCCCACAAGCGCGCAGGCGTGCCGGAGGCGGGCGGGCGCCGTTGCATTGAGCTTGAACCACTGGAAACCCGGCAACGACAGCACGTACATGTCGTCGAGGGTGCCGGTGGTGCGGTCGAGTCCGCCGTAAATGTAGCTGTTTTTGTTCGTGTTCAATCAGCCTCAAAAACAGGAAAAGTGTACGGTTTCCGACCAAGAAGAGGCAAGTACTTACATGTCATATGTGTAGTTCCCAGCAACGCCCACGGCGCAAAACTCCTCGCGGCTGCTGGGGATATCGCCGCTCGCCGTCTGCCAGTACCACTCGTCGGCGCTCGGGTCGTACAGGGTGACGTTGCTCAGGTCGAGGAGGCTCGAGTCGACTCTGGCAGCCGACGTGCGCGACGTCGTGTCCCCGCCGAGGACGAAGAGCAGCTCGGCGTTGGCGAACCCGGGCACGCAGACGGCCCGGCCCGAGTTGTAGGTGCCGTACGGAGGGTTGAGCGCCGTGGTCGACCGGTTGGTCCACGTGTTTTCCACCATGTCGTACTCGAGCACGCCGGGGAGGGGCATCCGGTCGCTGAAGACGGTGTCGTTGAGCCGCTGGTCCGACGAGCCGCTCCCGTACCCGCCGACAATGTATCCCCAGTCGGCGCACGAGGCTCCCGCTCCGCTCGACGCGCTGTACAGGTCGCCGAAGCTGTCCCTCTTTTGCGACCACGAGCCGGCGCCCGAGCCGTCGGCCGCAAACGCCCAGAGGTGCACGTCGTCGCCTAGGCCGGTTGTGCCCATGTACCCGTCGCCGCCCCATCGGTACATGGTTGTGTTTTTCTCGTTGGACCATAGCACGATGCTGTTGCCGGGGAGCGGCCTGTCCTTGGCGATCTCGTTGATGGTGACCGTCTTGTTGGTCCATGATTTGCCTAGAGGGATGGAGAGCGTCTTGTCGACTTGTGCTCGTCAGCCTTTGGTTCAGACTCCACGTTGATGACGAATCGTACCCGTTACCGAGGGGTTGTCGTCGGTCTGGTTTCCGTTGATATACGATGAGATTTCTCCCCCCTCAATGTACAGATAGTCGTTCATGACAATAACTGGTGCGTGTTAGTTTGGCGTCGTGTTCTGCGTGGGAGTCGATATTGGCTCACTCGAGTGCAACGCCCGCCTTCGGTATATATCCGTACCATTCGAGTCATCATCGCGAGCTTCCAGCCTCGGAAACGGAAACTCGTGCTGAGTGCGGCATGAAACCAGCTGGGCGGCTAGTGTGGCCAACACAAAGAGTGTTGCTGCCGACATATTCCACTTCCTCGTGGTCAACGACGCTGGGCATGTGCTCGAAGTCGTGATGAAACAACAACAGAGCAGTCTCGGAAGATCGGGCCATTCCTTTGGTTATATCAGAGCACTCAATAACGCCTTGTGCTGCATGGGCACGCTAGCGTGACCTTTAATCCCGTACTTGATATGTCATTATGGGAGGATTGTCGCTCCTGGCCAATTGCTGAGAGCTGGTATCACGCATTTCGCGAAGCACAAGCCTCATGCGCACACAACTCTAGGCAGAATCCCTGCTGAAGGATTCTGTTGCATGTTGGACACCCACGGCCATTTCCCAATCGGTCGCTCACCTCGGAAGAAGGGACGAAACCAATTGGCTCAGTAAACTACAATGGGAGGATGGCACGTTGTCGGGCACCATGTAAAATCTGTCGAGCCTCTTACAGAATCCCTGGCATTTATATCGTGAAACGGTAAGTGTCAATTACACTGCGGAGCCAACTGTTGAGAAGCGACTCTATTCGGATATACGCGTATCGCCACGGCGCCGTTTCCCCTGCGTACAAGAGCGTATTTGGGGGCTATTTTTGGCCCCCTATCCGCCGTCGTCAGGTTAGTGCGCCAAAGGGGCTGTGGTAGTTATGACAGCCGGAGTAGAACGCCCTGTGTGGCTTGGGCCAGCTGAGCCCTGCAAAGGATTTTGATGAACGGGGTCAAAGGGGCTCTGCCTGGCGAACCAACCAAAGCGCTGCGAGCGAACCCGTCAGCCCAGACACAATGGAAGCCCTTGTTGTGGTCCAACACAGATTGATACAGGGTTCGCGGCTAAATGGCCTTGCTCTTGGATTTCTTTGGCATCTCGCCGTGTGCTCATGCTGGCCAGGGCTTTCATCATCTTTGTCCCCACAGTTCATTTCAAGATCAAGAGCACGTGGTTGCGAGACGCTTGTGCTGGCGCTCTCACCTGTGAGACAGGGGCCTAAAGCAACACCAGACTGCAACGGGTAGCGCAACGTGGCGTGCCAAAATATAAGTTTAGACTCTTCGTTTGGTGGACCATTAATCAATCGTAAAAGCCATATTTGTGTACTGGTTTTGTTCATCGAGTGGAATCAGCGACGAGGAGGTCTGTTCGCGCACTCCAAGGCTCCTTGGCTAAGCGACCGGCCAGCCCATTTTCCCGAGCACCAGAATCAACGTGAATCAAGTTTGGGGCAAATGCCAAGGATTCATCTGCCACATCACGACGCATATTTCTAACCATACTTCTTTCCTTTTTCGGCAGAGCTGGTCACGCGGATAGTGATCTGCAGGCCGGGTTTTTATGTCTCATTTAAGCTCGTTGGTGCAATTTGACCCCGTATTTTAAACAACCCTTGAGTTGTACACCCTTGCCGAACTCAAATATACTCTAAATACAACCATGTTGCCGCAAGGTCCCGCACTTTGGAATACTTTAGTTTCGTGTTTCCTAACATCTCATCTTGTCACTGAATAGCACGGTTGGTCATCTCCTTAAGCCAATCAACGGCGGACTGGCTCTTGGGCAATAAAACTCTGTCCCTGTTACTGTATCACCGGTGATTTTATCAAGACAACAGGAAGATATGTCAATAAATATAATGCACATGCTACTGATGCTATTTAAAATCTAAGCATCCTCTGAAGTGCTATGAAGCCTTCTACATTGATGATATGGGGCAAAACACTAGAAGGACTCATAACTCGGCGGATACCCAATATTCATACGACTAACTGCTATACTTCCAATCATCACTTGCGAATAACATGCACAGATACATGTACAACCTTCCATATTCAGAACTTGGCTGATGATTCACTTGCACGAGAAAGCCGTGCGCCATCCAACGATGAACAATAGATAAACGCCTGGAATATTTCAAAGGTAAAAACACATTACAAAATGAAAGCAAGTGCCACCAAGTGAATTTGGAAAGGGATTGGTCATTCCATGCCCGTCTTGTGCCTGCGGTAGCACTTCTGACAAAGACTAATTTGCCACTGTTTGATTCTGTATAGGCTAGCAGGCAAAGGAAGTACGAAATCAGACGCAGTGGCAAAACGTATTCCCTTCATGATGATCATAAAGTTGGTTCCACAATCAGTTGTGCTAAGACCATGATGCAAACTAACTCATGTCCAGTGGCGCAAGTCGTTTCCATTGGCTGTCATCTTGCTCTCGGGCCGATTTGATGAGAAAGAGTACATGTCGTGATAATGACGAAAGTCAATCATCTAAGCTGACTCGTGCAAATTGAGGCTCTGGGTCACTTTGTGCAAGAGATTGGAGTACCATGGTACGTCGGTATTGGTGGCGCCACGCCATGTAACAGTGCGGCAGCATGGAGGGTACGCAACAGCATCGTGCTGATGCGACTGGAAAAATTTTTACGGGCTACTACAGAATAAAATGTCGGTGTACGGTGATGTGAATGGCAAAGGGTTGCCTTGTACTCACGTCCGATGGCGTCGTGGTATTTCCCTTGGCCAATGGCGTGACAGCTTCTCGCCCC
This sequence comes from Calonectria leucothoes, assembly GCA_002179835.1. NCBI lineage: Eukaryota > Fungi > Ascomycota > Sordariomycetes > Hypocreales > Nectriaceae > Calonectria > Calonectria leucothoes. Next base: position 235,290 of record NAJI01000078.1, read on the forward strand.
CAACTCGGTTCGCAGTAGTCCGAATCGGCTGACTTATGTAGTAATGGCTGGTCCTCAAAAGTCGCTTCATTGGACTGTTGGTTAGCAATAATTGAAGCTAATGCAAGATGCATATTGACATGGCGATGTCGCATTGGTTGCCTTGCCCTTTCTGTATCTCTTGGGGGTAGTGGAGTTGATACCGTCTGCGGTATAAAGGGACGCGAGGTAAGCTCTTGTGCAGCACCCAAAATCAAGCTCCTTCATTATCAATCTTCTTGTCGTTGTCCCCGCATTTGCTCACGGCCAAAATGATTTTCGAACGAGCACAGATGACTTGTGCGGCAATCATTGCCAACCTGGAAGGCAAGCACAATCTCCAGCTTCCAGTCGACATCATCGCAGGCAGCTCTTTGCAGTCTTTGGAGAGACGCACCAGGGTCCTTGAGGGCATGTTAAGCCTCATTCCGCCGCCGCCCAATCTAGAACCGACGTGGGATTCTCTGGCATATCGCATCTGTCGCCTGCAGCACAAGTCCTCCCAAGGGAAGAAGGATGATGTCCCGGCCAGCTCCTTTGCCGACATGGTTCCCGAAGGGTTTGACATCTCTATGCAGACGCTGAAGAATTTTTGCTTCGATCTTGCTCGTCCCCGCATGCAAGATGTGACGCAGTCGTGGCCAAAGCTTGTCGACGACGAGGAGATGATGGAGTACATTCGACAGACGCTGTGCTATGAAGTAGGACGTGAAAAGATTGTCATGAGCACAGTTCCCATGGAGAAGATGGAAGTGTATGCCCAGATAGTTTCATTAACGGTTAAACGGGAAACACCACCCATTGTCAGGCCCTCCATACCTATGCCACCGGGCTGGGGGATACCACCTCGGGTGCCGACCATAAAGAAGGCCTGCTGCGGCTGCTGCGGCTGCTACTGCCACAAATCAAAGGACGACAACTCGAGCATCACTGATTCGGAGATTTCTGGACGCAAATCGAAATTTGGATTCGGCTGGCTTAAAAAGTTGGCGTTTTGGCGACGCTCCAAGGCCAGTGATGCTGCATCCATCTCCAGCCGGGGAACCAGTACTATTGTCGACGCCTAGCGGTTAGATGTTTTCCAGCACGTGAAGGTTTAATGATTTGAGATGATTGGAGCATTGCTTTGATTCATGGTTACAGCATCTTGAGGTATGTTTGACAAGAGCCGGACAGAACCGAAAGTGACAAGTGCTTTCAGATGACAATGAGATGAATGACTTATGAAAGAAAGTGCATTGGGTAGCAGTTGTTTCTTTTAGTTCAATTTCCTATTTGTCAAGTATTGAGTTATAGTTGATTTTAGTAAAACCTAAAAGTTATGAGATCATTGGCCCAAGCAGCCTCATCTTTCAGCTCTTATGAGTATGTGTGGTCCAGATTGTTCTTGAATGATATTCACTTTTAGTTGGTAATGCCGCATTGGAACATGTCATCTCACATTTCATTGGCATTTTCCTGGCTTTGAGTCAAGGTAGCAAAGAGATAAACTACTGGACATTCTCCCAACATGTCAAAGACGAATGGGAGAGTTGTACGTACCTCTGTAACGAGCAACGGGACTCCGGCAAACTGCGCGTTGGGTACAATGAGCAAGGCTATTTCTTTTGTGAAACCCGAGTTCATGTTAAATACTGGCTGCGACATGAATGTATACGCCGACTGAGCCATTTTCTCAATTTAGACTAGTCCTCAATGCCATCCTGAATCGACCAAGTGCTGACGAATCTCTGTTAGGGTGCTGACATGACTGTGCCGATGCAAGAGATGCGGATGCGGGATGAAAAAACGAGGCGAGGAGCACTTTCACAGGAGGAAGTGCCAAGTAGTCGCGTGCACGATTGACGGCACCCATTCTCTCGTTTTCGGAAACGGACGTGATTTCCTTGCTGGCTGCGTGATGCGCGGAACCCGGGTGGGTTGCGTTGACGAAAGCTTGGAGGGTGGGCGTGGCGAGATTGGACCCGACGAAGCCGAGGACGCGAAGGACGCGAAGATTGCGACACGGCGAAATTGTGGCGTTGCCGATCAAGGGTCTTTGATAGATCAAGGTGGTCCCCGAGAAATGTGGCTTGCAGCCTTCTCCAAGCTGCAAAACCGCACCGTTGCTCAGGTTGACGTGCGGATGCGCCGCTGTGGGCCAATGCCGTGAGCGTCATCAACGGGCGGTCTGGCGATTATCTCGATCATGTCTGCAGGTCGTGGCACAGACAAAGTCAGAATCTCGGCGAGGGCATCATTGGTCCGTATTCGGGCGCGCCTGGCAGCCGCGGTGGAAATCTAACCCATTGGGAATGGTCTGGTCGGGGATTTTCGAGCATCATTCCCACTTTGACATCTCGCCTGTCGTATCGACCACGCACACATTCGAGGTTGATGCAGACCCGATTGGTGGCCAGATGCCCGAGCTGGCACCGGACTCGGGGCTTTGACAATGGTGCGGACGGATGGCCAGGGATATGCCTGCACCTTGCCAAGGAGCGAACCACGATGTGTGCGTGCAACGAGGTGAGTGATGATCGGTGACTGCAAGACGGGCCTCAATTTGATCATTTAGACGATCGGATGCTTGTGGAGGCCATTTTGCGGCCTGGGTGGTGTAAGTAAAGCCATTGGGAAGCAGGTTTCCTGTGCAGGTAGCCACGGCAGACCAAACAAAGGTGGTGGCAGGTGATGGACAACACAATGCGGTTCTCAACAATCCGACAAAAGCGAGAATGCGACAAAGACCAGACGGCAATGGCACCAAATCAGGCAGCCAGCGGACGGAGCAGCGTCTCGGGATTGGCGACCAGAAACAAGCATATCAAGATGTGGCACTGCGAATGACACGTTGGCGGTAGGGATCAGGGACGCCAGAAGGTTTCTCACAGCGCTGCAACCGTTAGTGCCCTGATGTTCCGGGGCTCTCGGCCGGGGACCACTGGCCGGGTGCATGTGATGGCGCCCCGGATGGCGGCAAGTGCCCCGCTAATTCCTGTCCAAGTATAGACGGTGCCCCCGCCATGCGATTCAGCTTGGATCCTCGACTTTTCGATAAAACACCGTTGACGCCGTCGCTCGCTTTCCTGGCCCGGGTCTCGCTCCCTCCCATCCACCATGCCTGGCTCTTCGCGTCTCCCCGCCAGCTTGCGCGGCAGCATCGAGTCTGTCAAGCGTCGGAAGCATCAGTTTTCCTGGTCGCTGATCAACCTGGACCTGTGAGTACCGCCCTCGGCTGCTGCCCGGTGACGTCGGCAGCTCATGACGATCCGCCGCTCCGTCTCATGACGGGACGACCATGGTCTCCCGCGACTGCTGCGCGCGCCGCCCCTTGGTTCCCGTATGGCTTCTGGACTCTGACAATTGAACTTTCGTTTCCGCAGGCTCCGAAACATCCTCCTCGTCCTTTTTGTGCTGCGATGGACCCGCCGGACCTTCTGGCAGCTCAAGGGCCGCGGCATCATCGGCTCCGTCGTCGAACTCTACACCAACATCCGCCGCATCCTCTATGGCTACTTCCTGCGCGCGCCTGGCGTGCGCAGCAAGGTCCAGAAGGAAGTCAAAGACACAATTGCGAAACTGTCCAAGAAGATGGTACCCCAGGACCAGATACGATACCTCAGCCTGCCAAAGGAAGGCCTCACCCATGACGTCGTCCGCGCCGAGCTCGAAGCCCTCGCCAACATGGACCACACGCGCTGGGAGGACGGCTGCGTTTCAGGTGCCGTATACCACGGCGAGGACGAACTGCTCAAGCTGCAGACCGAGGCCTTTGGCAAGTTCACCGTCGCCAACCCCATCCACCCCGACGTGTTCCCCGGAGTGCGCAAGATGGAGGCCGAGGTAGTCAGCATGGTCCTGGGCCTGTTCCATGCGCCGCCCAACGCCGCCGGCACGTCCACCAGCGGAGGAACCGACAGCATCCTAATGGCATGCTTGGCAGCGCGCCAGAGGGCATACCACGAGCGTGGGGTGACGGAGCCTGAGATGTACGTCACGGTCCACGACGGGCGCACCCCTGTTTTATGTTTCGATGCTAACCGCGACACAGGATCCTTCCCGAGACTGCGCACACAGCTTTCCACAAGGCTGCTCAGTACTTCAAGATCAAGATCCACCTCGTCGATTGCCCTGCGCCCAACTACCAGGTCGACGTGCGGGCCGTTTCGCGCCTCATCAACTCCAACACGGTGCTGCTGGTCGGCTCCGCCCCCAACTTCCCCCACGGCATCATCGACGACATCGTCGCCCTCTCGCAGCTGGCCTTGCGCAAAAAGGTTTGGCTGCACGTTGACTGCTGCCTGGGATCGTTTCTCGTGCCCTTCCTCGAAAAGGCGGGTTTTGAGTCACAGCTGTTTGACTTCAGACTGAAGGGTGTGACGAGCATCAGCTGTGACACGCACAAGTACGGATTTGCGCCAAAGGGCAACTCGACGGTGCTGTATCGCTCGGCCGAGCTCCGCACTTATCAGTACTTTGTGTCGCCTGATTGGTCGGGCGGCGTGTACGCATCCCCAGGCATTGCGGGATCGCGACCGGGTGCCCTCATTGCCGGATGCTGGGCCAGCCTCATGAGCGTGGGAGAGTCGGGGTACATCGACGCCTGCAGCAAGATTGTGGGCACGACCAAGAAGATTACCGACGCCATTCGAGACACGCCGACGCTGGGCGGGGAGCTTGAGATCATCGGCAAGCCTCTTGTGTCAGTGGTGGCGTTCACATCCCGCAACCTGAACATTTACGACATTGCCGACGGGATGACGGAGAAGGGATGGCACCTCAACGCTTTGCAGAACCCGCCGGCGATCCACGTCGCCGTGACCCTGCCCATCACAAAAGCATGGGAGAGGTTGATGGCGGACCTCGAGACGGTGGTGGAGGACGAGCGCGAAAAGGAGCGTGCCCGCATGGTCGAGGGCAAGGCTCTGAAGGGCAAGGCCATGGGCGATTCGGCTGCGCTGTACGGCGTGGCGGGATCCCTGCCCAACAAGAGCGTGGTTGTGGACTTGGCGACTGGTTTCCTGGACCTGCTGTACAAGGCATGATGGGCATCATCAGGGAGGGGAGAGAAAAGAGAAAAGAGTAGGACTTGAAACATGTGCCTCGTGTGTTAGTGTAAGATGCACGAGTGCGGCGTCTGTTGGGCAGCATGATTTGCATGGAAGTGCTGGGTAATAGATATCTTGTGTACATTATTTGCACGTACATAATCATTATTATTTTCTTGGACATGTCAGTTTATCGGCATTAGCGGCAGGGAGAGGGGGTGGGCGGGTGACGAAGCTGGAGGCACGGTGAAGCAGCAGAGTGAAGCTGCACTCACTGACTTACATGCACAAGTGCAGCAGTTTGGCTTGGCCACAACAGCATCGACATGTAAGCAAACGCAATGGCTAATCAGCCGTTTCCCGCTCCCTGCACGTCACCGCACCCCACGCATCCGTATGCTGCCACCGGACTGGACACAGCCGGGTCCTTGCTGGCAGAGAAAGCAGAAGAGAGAGAGGTTCGGCTCGACTGGCCAGCGCTGCCACCGGCCACATCAGTCCCACCTGGAGCCTCAGACGGCGAATTCCACGAGCATTGAAGACGGGCCCATGTAACATATTCAACCCAGCTCAAAACCTGTCTTCCTTGCACGCAGACACCCCGCACGGGCTGATTCGCGGAGCCAAGGACCGAACCGCTCCAAGCCCCAAACGACCCCGCCTTCTGGGCTGGTCGCCCGGCCGTAGTGTGGAAGTCAGTGTGCAAGTCGCCAAAATGCCCGAGCATGGATGCACAGCATACTCTCTCACACACACGCGCACACACCTTGGTACATATACGACCACCAAGGTCGCAGCAACTGCAGCGAACGCCTCGCGCTAGCACGCAAACCGGGGTCTTGCGATCGGCGCGCACCACCAGCCAAGTCACAACTCCAGTTGCCTTGCCTTTGCGGCCCAACTGTGCCATCTGAATCGGGACGAGGGAGGGTGCGCTATCGGGCAAGATGGGGGTGGGTTGGGGGAGCTGAACCGACCTTTGACCACATGGACCAAGCGCAAGCTGGCCAAGAGATGGCATCTTGGACATGGGATTGTCGCATCCGACATGGAAATAATTGTCATGAGCTTTCTACACGGTCCTGTTCTTTTTTTTTCTGTATACTTTGCACTCCCCCAAATACCATGGCCGTTGCCATTTTCCCCAACTCTCCGCCCTCTTTCCACTTACACCTCCATCACAAGCTATCACCACGCTCAATCCACATCTCCGCGTCCCCACCACCAAAACCTATATCTACTCTATCTTCACCCTAGCGCAACATAAGCAGAAGCAATAATCGGCTTGATAACACAAACACGCACACAAGGTGCCCCTAAAAAGCAAAAGCAAAACAAGTGTCCGTCGCCCGTTGCCTTTCCGGCGGCATTGCAGCCCGACGCCCAGCAGGGATCCCATCTCCTGCACCGAAGCCAAGCTAAGCTCACGCCCGGCCACTCAAGAGTTGCCGCTCTCGCACGTCGGTCGGTCTATCGCTCATTTTTCACTCTCACACAGCAGCAACAGCAGCAGCAATAGGATGCCCCCGGCGCGCGCCGTGTCACCCTCACGGCCTGAGAGGGGGCAGATTTAGACACACACACACACACACGTCCTGCCTGCTGCTGCTCGCCCTGCCGTTGACTAGTCTTGGCGTCTTGTAGACGCTGGGCAACGCACCATCTGCTTGTCCTGCTCCAACACAATCTTTGTCTCGCCCCGGCCCTCCCCGCGGGCAGACGCGAGAGAGACGCTGGTTTCTTGACCGTCAGACAGAGCGTAAAAAGGCCCTTCTCTTCCCCGTTCTTGAGTTCCCATTCATCTATCCCGCCCTGTTTCTGTACCCTTGTGCTTTTGTAACCTTGCTTGTATTCTTTTGTGGTTGCCTTTGACTTGCTTCTTTGCACCCTTTCTCGTCGTGTGCCCGCCTCGCTACCACGTTGTCTTTTTTCCCCCTTCTCCTGCTTCATGTTGTGCAGGACCCCTGAGGCCTGCGTGTGCTGAAACCCTTGTCCCCCTTTTCAAAGAACACCGATCGTCGATTGCCGTGTGCACAAATGGGAGCCATGGAAATGCCATCCTTTGGAGAGGATAACCGAGCGCTGCACCAGCTCGGCCATGGCCATGGCAATGGCAATGCTGATAAAGTGGTCCCCGCTGGACGGCCGAGGGAGGAAGGCTCCATCTCGAGCGAGGGGAGCAACACGTCCAAGAAGAGAATGAGCTTTGCCAGCGACATGTCCAAGGAGCAGGTTGAGCAGCTCGTCACTCGGCTCACCATTGACGAGATGAAGACGCGGTGGTTTGATGAAATCCTGGCCAAAGTCAGGACCGAACGTAAGTACAGCACAAGCAGGCCCTCGGTTGGTTTCGGTGGCAGACTGACAGTGTCTAATGACTCTTGCAGTCGTCGAGAGCCCCCAATTTGCTGCTTCAGATACCATCGACACTCCGTCTACAGAGGACAACCCAAGCCCTCGATGCCTGCCCATTGACATGGGTGTCAATCCCCAGTCAAGACTCTACCAAGCCACCGTCGAGGATGACCCAGAGGAGCTGCAGCTGTCGGCTTCGAGCAGCCAGGCCTGCGCCCCGGCCTCCGAGCCGCGCAACAGGAATAATTCAAGCGCAGACTCATCAGTAGTCTCCGACTCGACGTCGTCCAGGGTCTCCAACAGGCCTCCGATGAGGAGGTTCTCTGAAAATACCCCGCGCCGTCAGTCAGAGTCAACCCCTATTGCACGTCCTACGGTTCGCTTCTCAGACAGAGTACCTGTCGTGCTGAATAGCCGTGGCCCACCGACACAGCCGCGCGAGGGACTCCCTCCTATCCGACCTGGGTTCCCAGGCAGAGCTCCCAAGGCGGAGCCGTCGGCCGTCGATGCCAGCTGGGGCCAGCTCTTTAATGAAAATGAGGAGCCTACCCCTCGCCTCGGGCGCTTCGTCAGAGGACTTGCCAACTACATTGTGAGTTTCTCCATGTCTCTCCAAAAAAGAAAACACTGACAGCAGTAGATTGCAGAGTATACCCCGACCAACTCGTTGGTACTCACTCCGGACAAGCTCCTTGCCTTTTATCGACACTTTAAGCTTGGTGCTGAAACGATGCCATTTGAATGTAAGTCAACTCCACCCATTTTGATACATTACACCTCTCTGACTCTTGCAGACATGTTTGATGTCAAGAGCTCGCGAGACTACGGTGCTCTTGAGGGCCTGTACCAAGACCTCGGCTGCAGCTACCACCTCGTGCAAGCCAAGCCCAACTCGTCGCCTCGCATCCCAGCCTTGACGCCTGAAGGATTCCAGGAGTGGGCGACGCGCCAGATCCAGGCCTTCCCGGACCAGGAGTCGCAGCGGCTCAACTGCATCATCAGCGAGCTGCCCATCACAGCCGACGGACCTCTTGCGGATGGCAAGGCCGAGAGGCTGCCGAGACAGCTTTCCAGGCACCTGCTGCCCGCTGCCACGCATCCCGAGGTTCGTGACAAGGTTCGCGTGGCGGTCCGTCGATGGGTCCGGGATATCGGCCTCGAGGATGCGATACGCAAGCAGTCGGTCGACGAGTACCACCCGCCCTCCTCCTCTTCTTCCTCGCGGCCACGGGACGAAAAGTCCGGGCGCTATCGGCCAGAGGACTACAGAGGAGGCGACAAGTCCCGGCACAAGACGCGGGAGGGCCACGGGAAAACAAGCGATCGCGAGCTGACTCGCAAAGATGTCCCCGGGCGGTTCACTTACCGCGCCAACTCGGAGGGCAACATGAGACGCTCCGATGTGCCGCCGCCCATCATCACGACCGGCGGCAAGTCGCGAAGCCCGACCTCGCGCAACCGCTACCGCGCGTCCGGCACCTCCATCAACAGCACCGGCGCAGCAGACGAGTACGCCCTCTCACCGTCCAGCCACACCAGCCCGACGTCCCACGCCCACTGGTCGCGCAGCGGCGCCGCGGGAGGCGAGCGTCGCAGCCGCGAGCAAGAGTATCGCTTCTACCAGGGCCGCGCGGGGAGCGACGCCACGCCGCGAACCGTCGTTGGCACCACCACGGCCGGCTCCAAGCGTCAGAGCCTGGCGCTCGAGGCCGGCCCGCGCGAGGATGATTACTTCCGGGAAGCAGGCGCGCAGCGGAATGCTGGAGCGGCTGATGATGGCGCATACCGCAACGCATGATCAAGTCACGGGATGTCACTCAAAAAAAAGATTGCTATACATTTTGATAATGATTTAATTTGAACATTGGGGGTTTACGCCTTGCGAGGTGTCGGGGTTTGGAATTGGTTCCTCGGCCATCACTCCTTTTGGTCTGTTGGGATATGGGGTTTGGTTTTATGGCACACGGCGCGTTGACGCTCTTTGTGTGCGGTGTTGGAAACGATGACGAGAAAAAAAATGACACAGAGACGATTATAAGACAGATGCTTCTTTCTTATTTTCCTTGGCAATTTAATACAAGATATAGTATCGAGAATTAGTTGAAGAGGCTGTGACGGCACTTGGCTGTGCGGACTGCAAACCTGACTGGGAGGCAGAGCAGAGTAGAATGCGAATAATCACGCGGCTTGCAACTAAACCCGGCAGTCATTCTGGACTCATCCAAATGTGAAACAGCAGGCAGGCAGATTATCCGGGGAGCCAAATGTATCTGACCGTCCGGGGTAAAAGTGCCAAAGGCCACTCGCCCGAGGCTTGAGAGCGGCAACAAGTGGCGAGCGAGCCCGGTGGTGCCCGATGAAGTCATAGACCCGACACGACCAGGTGGGAGCAGAGCCTTTGCACTAGTGACCGTAAGCTGACGGACAAACAAACATGACGTGAATTTGAAAATAGATGAAAAGTGCGAATGGGCCTTTTTCGCTGGCCGGCCGGGAGCTGAATGATTTGCATTCAATCTATTGGAGTCTATTTAGCACTTTTGCGCACAACGGCGCCCCCCTTCTTGGCTCCTTGGCGGTTCATGACGAGCCGTTTGCCGAGACGCTTTAAACTTCTCGGCATCGCGATTGCGGCTTGGCTCGGGAACTGGAAAAAAAAAAAAAAACGTCAAGAAACTCTCGGCGCAGAAAATTCCCGATTTGTCCAAGCTCGGGAGTGCCTCGCCGTCTGGGGCCTCACGCGACCTGGGCGATGTGCGATGCACAATGATGTCAACGATCAAGCCCCGCTAGTTGCAGGTCTGGGTGTACAGGCAGACTACACCAGTGCTAGCTGGGGTTTTGAACGACAGAATAGGAAGAAAAGAAAGAAGCAATAAGGTTCAATGAGTTGACCATCATGAGGTATTGTTACAGTGTTTATAGATGGCGATGTGAAACTCTGTCTCCAATCTCTGGCCAAATCACTGTGAGACGTGTCTCGCCGTGCAGTATCTGCTCAATTAACTTTGAGTTCCACTGAATAGCGTTAAGTGGGCTATTGCAGAAGTGATCAACTCGAGGCCCGTTTCCCCAGAAGGAAACGATGGAGTTGCGGAGAAGGCAAGAAGGATTGCGGAGGTGGAGCATCAATGGACGGCTCAACCCTCGCAACACCCACCACGGCGAAACAAAATCCTGCTGCCTCGTCAACACGCAGCCCACATGAGGAACACGGATTGCACCCATCACTTATATCCCTTTCTTTACTGGTGGCTCAAACGTCATCTTTGCACGCCTCGTCGCAATGGCCCACTTCCTGGTGTGTCGATCACAACCGCCGCTCCCCCGGCCTCTACCCAAGTCGAGATGACGTCGATCCGCCTGGACTGCTTCTGCAGCCGGCTTGCGCGAACCACGCAGGTGTATATTGTTCGGTTTGGCAGTTGTTGCAAGGCTATAAAGCAACGGGTTTCCCGGCCAAATTCCGTTCCCATCTCCAGCCGCTCTTGGGATACGTTGGCAGACTTGCTCGTTCTATCTTATTCACACTTACAACCAAAAGCCATGGGGTCTGATGAAAAGGACCGCCGGAGAGCCTCTTCCGAGGATGCCTCTCGGACTGAAGTCGACCATGCCGAGCACCGCATGCGGCCTTCGGACGAGGCCATTCTCGGCGGCAACAAGCCCATCTCGGCGAGCAAGGCCGTCCACCCCCTAGCCGGCTACACCCGCGACCAGCTCGCTCAGATGGGCGAGAAGTACGCCCGCGAGAACCTGAGCCTCACCGACGAAGACGAGATCCGCACGTTCCGTCTCGGGGCCATCATCGCGGGAGACCAGGACATTGATGACGACCCGCACACGCTGCGCGACAAGTACGCGAGCGTCGAGGGCCTGACCGAGGACGAAAGGCACGCGCTGGTCAACGAGGTCGAGCACAGGTGGAGCCATCCGTCGATGCTCTACTTTCTCGTCACGAGTGAGAATCTCTCCATGAAAAGGAAGGCTCAGGACGGACAACTTCTAACGGCTTGCAGTCTGCTCCCTCTGCGCAGTGGTCCAGGGCATGGACGAGACGGTGGTCAACGGGGCGCAAATCTTTTACAAGCGCGACTTTGGCATTGACGACGAGAACAGCGAGTACGACAGCTGGATCACCGGCCTCACCAACTCTGCGCCGTACCTCTGCTGCGCCGTCATCGGGTGCTGTAAGCCAACACGCGCGCAGCCTCTCTCGCTCCCAGCTAACCATGCGCCGCAGGGATCACGGAGCCGATGAACAAGTACTTTGGGCGGCGCGGGACCGTCTTCATCTCGTGCTGCATCTCGTTCGTGACGTGCTTCTGGCAGTCCTTCACCAACACGTGGTGGCACATGTTCATCGCGCGCTTCTTCCTCGGCTTCGGCATCGGGCCCAAGTCGGCGACGACGCCCATGTTCGCGGCCGAGTGCGCGCCCAAGCTGGTGCGCGGCGCCCTGGTGATGCAGTGGCAGATGTGGACCGCCTTCGGCATCATGCTGGGCTACGTGGCCGACCTCGTCTTCTACGAGGTGCCCGACCAGAGCAACATCACCGGCCTCAACTGGCGCCTCATGATGGGCTCCGCGGGAGTCCCCGCCCTCATCGTCTGCTCCCTCGTCTACATGTGCCCCGAGTCGCCCCGCTGGTACCTCACAAAGGACCGCCACGCCGAGGCCTTTCACTCCATGAGCCGTCTGCGCCACAGCAAGATCCAGGCCGCCCGCGACATCTTCTACGCCCACACCCTGCTCCAGGCCGAGTCGGCCCTCTCCATCGGCCGCGGGAGCCGCGTCAAGGAGTTCTTCACCATTCGCCGAAACAGAAACGCCATGCTGGCCTCGGAAATCGTCATGTTTATGCAGCAGTTTTGCGGAGGCATGTGCTCAACCCCAGATTCGTGAAACAGCAGCTGACCCATCCCAGTCAACGTCATTGCCTACTATTCATCCGAAATCTTCCTCGATGCCGGCTTCTCTGAAAAGAGTGCCTTGGCGGCTTCGCTGGGATTCGGCATCATCAACTTCTTGTTTGCTATCCCGGCATTCTACACCATTGACACGTTTGGAAGGCGGAATCTTCTCCTAACCACTTTTCCCGTAAGTCAACACTAGCGAAGTTCAACCATCAGAGACTAATAGACGCAGCTCATGGCAGTTTTCCTGCTCCTTACTGGGTTTAGTTTCTTCATCCCAGAGAGCTCCGATGCACACATCGGCTGCATTGCGCTGGGCATCTACCTGTTTGGCGTTGTCTACTCCCCTGGTGAAGGCCCTGTGCCCTTCACCTACTCGGCCGAAGCATACCCTCTGTACATTCGTGCCATGGGCATGTCTCTGGCGACAGCCACCACCTGGCTCTTCAACTTCATCCTCGCCGTGACCTGGCCATCGCTCCAAAAGGCCTTCAAGCCCCAGGGCGCTTTCGGGTGGTACGCGGCCTGGAACATTATCGGCTTCTTCCTCGTCCTCATGTTCCTCCCCGAGACCAAGGGCAAGACGCTGGAAGAGCTCGACAGTGTCTTCAATGTCCGCGTTTCCCAGCTGGTTCGGTACGGCTGGGCGCAGTTCTTTTGGTTCTTCAGGCACTACATCCTTCGAAGCAAGGCTGAAAAGCCCATTGTTCCGCGTGCAGGCGACGATTCCCACACCGAGAAGGCCATGTTGCAGGACCGAGACCCGCAGCCAAGTGGCAAGGTTTAATGTTGAGGATGCTGTTCAGAACAAAAAAAAACGCGGAGTTGGTCTCGAATTAGGGCTGTTACGATGATGGAATTGGAACCTTTATGTTGTCAAGATACCACAATCATTTGAATACTTAATATTTGCTCTAGTTACATGCAGTGCGGTTTATTGACTTGTGAATGCACACAACGCCTAGAACCCATAGCCCGAACCCCAGATCCACCCTTGGTCTTGTCCCACAAACCCATTTTCCAAGTACTCCCCGGAATCAAATGACAGGATGTCGTCTGATAGAAAACCATGTTGTGGATCCATCACTAAAAGAGTCAGCTTTGTCGACTAAAGAGGATTTCCAACCTACCTTGTTCAAAATCAAGAAGGGATTGTGAGGCGAGAAACTCATCAATACTAGTGCCAGCTAATGCAGGTTCGCCTGCATTACTCTGGCCCATCGATGCATCTAATGCGGTTTCGTTATTCCCATCCAATTCGTGTGATGCTGGCAGATCAACTGCCTTTGATGGGGGTAGTGGTCTCGAGTTTTTAATCCCAGTTTCTTCGTCTCGGCTTTTGGTTCCAAATTCAAACATTTTATCCATTTCCCTCTTCATCACAAGCGACATTAGCTGTCCCAGAATATCCAGCCCTTGCTCGGCAACGATTGACTTGGTCTTGAGCTGGTTCTGCATTGTCATCAAGCGATGAACGCCAACTTTGGACTCGTGCGAATCAACACTCAAGGGATCCAGGTTGGTCATGATGCATAGTGCAATTCCTGCTGTGAGGAGGTGCAGCGAAACAAATGCAGCTGCATAGGTGTCCGAGGCTGTGTTGAAAATGGGCACCGACCCCAGTCAAGACACTTGGAGGGCCGCGCAGCGACATGCTTGGATCGAGGATCGGAACGGGTTAAGGCTATCGGATTGGTTCATTGTTGTGATATTCTTAGCCATCCTAAATGAAAGAAGTGGTCGATGGATCAAGATTCTCGCGTTTTCGTACGCGAGTTTGAGTGTGAGGGCGTGGAGCTGAAACAACTGGTCTTCAAATTCCTCCGCCGAACCTTGCTGCAAACCCTCAGATGCTACCGGGGAGTTTGCCGGCTTATCGCTCAAATGGCCTAGTTTGAGTCTAGCTGGAAGGCTCTCATACCAAGTTAGAACTCTTGAATCCAACGATGACACCTTTTGGACGACTGTCTGAATAGTGGTTGCGTTGCCAAGATTTCCCTGGCATTGGGATATTCTCCCGCTTCCGTAGAGCTCCTTCACAATGGTCCTGACAATCAACGAGACCTGTGACATGGCGCACTTGTAGGAAAGGAGAGTGGGTTCGCTGGCCAACGCGCTCCGCGACGCCCCCGAATACTTGTCATGGGCATCCAACGGCTCCACGTCACAGTCTTCGTCCGATATGCTGAGCGGGAAGCCGTAGATGATTGAGCACAGAGCTTCGAACTCGTAGATAGCCCACCAACATCGCTTTCGAGCTTCTGCCATCTGTCGAAAGCGTGTCAGCTGGTCGGGTGAAGCAGACTCGGGAACTGGTAGTTTTCGATGCAGATTGAGCGTCTGCGCAATCCGCAAGCCACACCCACACAATGGCCAGGCCAGCTCCGGCTCGCCCTGGTTCAGGTAGTAAGTCCCAAGCAAAATGCACGCCTGCACGGTTTCCAGCGAACCCCAGGACAGCATGTCCAGCAACCTCACTCTCAGCGTAGACAGCAACTCATCTTGCAGAGAATCAATATTCGTCCCATTCTGTACCAAGGCTTCTCGCTTTTCCAGACTCAAGTGCTCAAGACTAACGGCGCAAACCGCAACTAGAACACTGAGATGGCCCAGGTTGGCGCCGTCTGTCGAAGATGAGTGGGTGGGCCCAGGATAAAGCTCGTGAAATTTTTGCCGAAAGGCGTCCTGGTGGAACACCATGGTGAACCAGTGGATGCGCTCAAAGTAGTTGTCAACCAGCAACCCAACGGCTTTGAAGCTAGGGAGCAGGGACGCAAGGTCAGCCGCCGCCAGTTCGGCTACCCTGGCCCGTTTCGACTTTCTACTGGCAGCGGCCTTTCTGCTCCGGGAAATAAAGTCCTGCAAAGCATCGTTGCGGAGGCGACTCTCTGCTGTCTCGCCAACGGCGGCTCGGCGCCACTGTCCCGCGGCAAGCGCAGATGTCTCAGAGTCCTCGGGAAGATCAACATTGTACTGGTGGAACGCCTTGTACGTGTCAGCATTGATTTTGTTGGATGCTCGAGACCTACTTCTTCTACTAGGGTGATGGTGGAGCTGGAGTTCCATGGCGTATTAGCTGAAGACGTCGAGGTCGCCGCCGGGCTCTGCTCCGTGCCAACGGCAATGGAAGCCTCTACGCCTGGCCAATCCCCCTCCCCATCATCCGTAGCACGCACTCGTTTTCTTGTGCGGGGTCTTTTAACAGCAGCTGCCTCTGATTTCTTTTCGCGGGCAGGGTTAAACTCGTGAGCCTTCCACTTCGTCGACTCAATGCTGATGCACTCCACACCAGCCCTTGTGCACAAAGTGCAGGGGCGATCCACATCACACTTGATTGGATCAGTATAGCATAGATGGGTATTTTAAGAAACATACCTTCAACTTTTGTCTCTTACACCTCTGGCATGCACTGGGCACCTTGCCCTGGCTTTGCTTTGTCAGTGACAGGGTGAAAGATTCGCCAGCCATCGGGATCCTTGCTACGCCAAAAACTTGCTCCGGTGGAAAATAAACACAATAGTATCCAATTTCCTCTCACATTGACTCCGGCGGAAGATGAGGGAAGGGGAAGGGAAGTTTGTAGCCAGAGGAGCGTCTTGGCCGTCTCAATGAAGTTACCCCTCCACCGGAGCCAATTTCCTTATTTAGTTAGCCCCTCAATCACGTTCTTGACTTAATACAAACAAACATCAGGTCCCCAAACTCTTCCCAAACATCGACCATATGAAGATATTAAAACATCAAGCCGATCCAAGAAAGATTCATCTCCGTTTAAATACACAGTCATAGATACAAGTGGCCAAGACCAAATAAATCCGCCCCAAAAATATAGCCATCACCGTATACTTCAAGGACGTCCTTCATCTGCCTAACAAGCTCTTCGTCCTCGCCTAATTCCCTCAGTATATCGTATTTATTTTGTAAAACGCACCACAAAATGTCCCTTTCCCAAAAGTCAATAGTCCCGAACACAGGAATTTCCTCGAGAGTTGGTCTCCGCCAGACATTGGCCTCAAGTAGCCCTTTGACTGCCTGGGTATTGCCAAATCGCATTGCCAACCTCAGGCTCTGAAACCCAACACTATCCTGCCCATGGCCCAGCGCCATCCGTGGGATCAAGGTTCTCAGGGTGCCGTCTAGTCCATTTGTACAGGCAATGTAGTAGAGGGTTCGCATAGAAGGCTCAAGTTCATTAACATTGAGTTCATGCTCAAAGTGATCGCCCAAGACCCCATCCCACGCTTGTACAACAAACTCGCTTGAAGCGCCTAGTTCTTCCGCCATTTTCGCATGATAAAACCAGCCAACAAGACTGTAACTATAAAAGGGGTGAGCCTTTGTTTCACGCTTCAAAGTGTGAAACGGATCGTTGGGTGCGAACAATAGCGGGAGAAATTCAGCGGTACACAGCATCGCGATGCATGATTTGGCCAAGTCGACGTGGCAACTTGCAATCAACCTGTCAGAATGCACCCCGTCTTGACAAACAGAACTTTCATCCCCGGTCATAATCTTGAATATCCCGGTTTCTTTGAAGTATTGCTGGGCAGTGTCATGAACAAACTGCACCACAGCAGAAGGGTCCACCTCCAGAAGACCCCCGGATATGGAGGCGATATATCTCCGTAATTTGTCTTCGCTTTCAACAATGCCGAGGCTATGGATGGATTCAATCCTCATCTCTCCATCAATGGCCAATGCATAGCGCATTTGATCTAGCGATAGAGGACTCTTCGATAACAGTACCCATTGGAATAATCTTTGAGAAATATCGTGTTCCTCTTCCAGCAAGACCATGTTGAGAATGTGGTCATAAGCTTCCCGCAGGTCAGATGGTACTTGACGCAGCTTTGAGATTATTGAAAGAAAATGGTATCCTTTGACATCGTATTTCTCGCCAAGCCCAATCATAAGACTGACCCATTGCATTGCCCCTTGGGATTTCTCGACGACGTATTGCCGAATGTCATTCAGCTGTTTCGTCTGGTTCATATCCAACGACATTTGCCGTCTCTTAAGTCGGTCAACAATAAAATGCTTGACCAATTTGTCGATATCAGCTCCATTATGGAATTCCATGGTGATCCCTGAGGTCACATCCTCAGAAGCGAGCGGGCAGTGTCGGCCGGCAAGACATATTGCAACTGGGGCACCGAGGGATTGCAAATCATGACTTAACTCGTGAAAGTATTGGACGAGATTGACGGCAACTTCTTTTCCAAGTTCGTCAATTCCATCGACCAAGACGATCACATTCTGCTTTCGAGTTATCGCGGCTTCATAAACTGCAGTTCTAAACATGTTTCGAAGCAAGTTTTCTTCAAACTCCAGAGTTTCGGCGTTGTCATTATGATCTTCTAACAATTGCGCCATGGCCGAATAAACGGAGGGCGATTTTGTTAGTAGTTGATGTAAAAGTGAGCGGAAAAGTCCTTTCTTGGTTTTCTGAAGCTCCTCTCCTCGACTGTGGAAGAAGAATGATAGCAAGATGTGTGATTTTCCGTCATTCTCAATATAGTTGTAAATGAATTTCATCATTACAGACTTTCCGCTTCCCTCTTTCCCCTTAATCCACAGAAGATCTCGTCGTCTATTATTCCAGCCCATGAATGATTCATTGTCGAGAATCCATCTGCAGGTATTAGAATGTGACAGTGCAATACCTTTTAGTCTTTCATCCATTGTTCGGAAATGAAGTTGATCCAAAAACCCTACCCAAAGTTAGACATGAGTTCTGGCCGTGTTTGTTACTTGCCTACTCTGGTAAGAGATAGAATCAGCCTTGTTCTGTTCCACTACTGCCTTGAGTTAGTCCATGAACCTAACATTATCACAGCCGGGGCGACATACCGGAACCAATAATCTCGGAGTGTTTCTGGATAACCGAGAAAAGCCGCGAGTAATCGGTATCGGTGGTGAAGGTGAACTCGAACACTGTCCGAGGGTGGCTCGCACCCATGAGCACTATCTCGTCCTCTGGAAATTCCATCCTGATGCTATTCCCGCGAACAGACTGTCGATCAATAAGCTACGTACTATTCGTATTAGAAGGGATCCACACTTGTAAACTTGGAGACCATGCTGAGTGCATCTCGGCAACGAGCTATCTGGCTCGTTTGGGTCAAGGCCAGGATAGCTGGTGCCTAATTTCGACAAGACTCGTGAGCATAAAATGGAAAAAAGAAAATTCTTCTCATCCGAAGATAGATGAGGCACTTGCCGAATATCTTATGTAATGTCTATTCTCTGCTCCCATTCGTTAGGCAGGACCGCCCACCTCAACCCTCATGTATTGATTGGTCGGCATTAACCCAAACCCAATCGCATCGGGCACTGTTGAATATTGCTACCCGTCGTCCAACATCTTACTCGTCAAAATGAGGAAATGATACCTAGCTTGGGTCCATGAGTACTAGTTTCCCTATCGCATACTGGACAAGTTGTCCAATCATGGTAAAAGTCTCCAAGCTAAAGTCTACGGAGATACCCGCGGAGGGCTATCGATATGATAGGGTGGGGGAAGCCACGAATGCACCGAGGTCTTAGTTAAATCATGTCACTTTTTTGTATCAAAGAATGGGCCAGCAACTATGTTTTTAATATTTATACACCATCTTGTTATACAGGAGCCTGATCGACAGGGCCGCTGATGGAAACTATTTACACGCGAATGCGGAACACTCCGCGCCCAATCTCTTGATTTAGCAGGAAACGCCGCTGGGCTCGTTGGAGCACGAGTTGCTGGCGCCGGTGACGGACACGTCGGTCCAGGTCCAGTCGGTGCAGCTGTCGCTGCCGCAGTTGATGTAGATGGCGTCGTCGGCGTCGGACTCGACGGAGCCGGTGACGCCGTCGAGGGTGAAGCCGCTGATGGTGATTCCGTTGGTGGCCTCGTCGCCGTCGTAGGCCTGGTCGACGACGATGCCGTAGTCGGTGATGCCGGAGAGGGTGATGTCCTTGTAGGTGACGTTCTCGACGGTGCCGGACTCGCCCGACTTGGTCTTGATGCGGATGCCGTTCTGCGAGTCGCTCACCGTCGACGACTCAAAAGTGACGCCCGAGACGGTGTTGTCGGAGCGTCCGCCGATGGAGCCGATGCTGAGGCCGTGGCCGCCCGAGCACGTGCCGCCGGTGAAGACGATGTTCTAAGCCGTGTTAGTGAGGGCGTCTTATTTATACGAGTAGCTCCGAGCACAGCTGCTATACTTACAGTTCCGGAGTTGATAGCAACGCAGTCATCCTGGTTCTTCACGACGGCTCCCGAAATCGTAACGCCGTCAGACGATCCAATGTCGAAGCCGTCGGTGTTGTGGCCGCCGCCGCTGTCGCCAGCGGAGGCATCGATGGTGACATCGGTGATGGCCAGGGTCTGGACGCCGTTGATGCTGAAGACCTGGACGGGCGGGTCGACAATGTTGATGTTCTCAATGGTCGAGTCGGTCAGGTCGTGGGCCTGGAAGAACTTGGGCTTGGTCTTGCCGCCGTTGCTGCCCTCGCCGTCCCACCACTTGGCTCCGTTGCCGTTGAGGGAGTGGCCCGAGGCGCCGGAGACGGTGATCTTGGTGCCGCTGACGGCGACAAGGGGGCCCTCCCACTCCTCGTACTCGAAGGTGGTCTCGCCCTGGAAGATGACCGAGGTTCCGTCTGAGAGGTCCGTCAGGTCCAGAGTGGTTCCCGAGGGGACGGTGACCGAGTCGATGACAATAGTGGCGCACGAGGCCTTGGAGGCGCTGGCCGACGCAGCACCGTCGGATCCGCTAAAGGTGCAAGAGCCGGACGAGTTGCGCTTGGAGAGGGCCTTGGCAAAGTCCGGGGCCGCGGTCGGGAGAGGGGCCGGGACCGCCAAGACGGTAGTGGCGCACGCCAGGAAGGTGGTGAGAAGACGGTACTGCATGATGAACGAGTAGGTTGCTTTTTTTTGGTTTGTAATGAGAGAATGAGTTGTTCCGTATTCCAGACGGATGCAAAGAGGGACAGAAGCAAGAAAGAGAAGGTGGATTAAGCGCCGAGTTACCTACGATCCAGTCGTTGAAGCTTGGTCTGGGAATCGAACAACAAGTGAAGTTCTACGAAACATTCTTATATCCCACGCCGGCATCGAGTTCCGTCTGATCTGGACCATCTACAAGGTGTGAAACAAGCAGTACGCACTCCTCGACAGCAACACCTGATTGATCTGGGATCGGGAGTGCATGGCTCCTCATCCGCGTATTGGCAAGGGCTTCGTCCGGCCGATTGACGGCTTCCCGTCGTCGGGACCAAGTGCCGGAGAGCAAGGCCGCGACTGGACGGATGAATCCCCGTCAGAGTGAGGGGCCTATTTCTCCGGCCGCTCTACCCGGATGCGGCTCCATAGCTTCAGGGCCGTGATTGAGACGGGTTCCTGCATGGCAAGGTGACGCTGCGGAATGCACCTGTTTGGTCCAGGAGAATAGGCAAGAATCTAATTTTACTGCTGGCTGAATAGGGCAATTCGGCCGTCGCTGTCATTCATCTTACAATACAACCCTTGGATTATGGCAATAAGGGTACTTTTCCGCGTAACCACTCCACAGCTTGTCCCAGCCAAAATGGCACACCCATGCAACAAAAATCAGTGTAAAAACCTAAGGGATCAGTTGCATTTAACTAAATATGCTTGTTTTTTGTTTTATTTTTTGATTGCGAACATATATCGTCTCTTTCGGCGATCCCATGTTACAAAGCGTTGAACAGACAATCCTAGAAGGGTTGCATTGTACGCGTGTGATTCTGTTTGATGTTGAGTGGGACCTGTTTTACACTCCACTGTGCCCAAATTTCGGCCGGGATGGAAGGCTTCACTCCGGCTCATCGGCATGGCGTGCAGGGTTCAGCATCCAAAAATGCATCCCCGGTTCTTGGCTAGCGCGGTCCTGTCGAGATGAAACAACGAGATTGGAAGACGTCTGATTATGGATTCGGTGAGCCGCAGTTTTGTTTGCGTCAAGACGTGATGAAGAGCACAGTTGGGATGCGGACATGATCAGTTTTCCGCATTCTCCCGGATAACAACGTACTTCCGGTTCAAGTGCTCGTTGCCTATGTAGGAAATGCCGAGTGTGTAGTCTCCAGGGCGTGCACCCATTGTAGACATGAAGGAAATGCTCAAGGTCTTCATTATATCTCTGGGGTTCTATTCTCAGTTGCATTACGAAATAATGCATAAATCGCGTCAGAGGCATGTTGCGATGTAATCCATTGTTTCTGGTCACATTTCGCTTCGTTTTTCACGATATCATCCATGAGCAGTTACCAAGTGATATGGTTTGAAGATTAGTGAAATGGTTGATAGAAAGCGTAGCTTGGTAGCTCATCGTTTAGCGCTGTCAGAGGTAATCAGCAGGAGTTGTCTCAGCATCAAATCGGCGTTGAAAAAGGTAGAGATAGGCAGTTTTATTTACCCTACATTTGCTTCAGTGTGTAACGCCACACGAGTTACGTGGGATAACCGCTGCGAAAGGCTCAACTACGGGTATGTGCCACAGCGTAATCGCGAGGACTGTGTTTAATCCTGCTGGATCTTCTACCGTCATAACCCCGAAGTCTGCTAGCAAAGCAGTGTTCGCTTGACCACAGTTAGTGAAGTGTTTGGCCTTTCTCCTCCGGAACTCCGCTGGGCTCCCATGTAGTTCGCGTGCTCACTGGAAGCTATCGATGGTTACATGAATACACAACATTAATAATATCGTTTATTAAATATTGAATTAGAATTTACTTATTTTATTTCCCAAAAGTTGTTCAAGGTCAAAGCTTTGTGTGCAGATAGTAATCTTTATCATCCTTAAAAATTGCACCAAGTAAGCTGCTAAAGCATAAATCAACCTTGAATGATGCTTAACTATTCGCCTTGAATAGCCACTTTTCACGCGTATTCCCATTGATGAACTAGCCGGTCCAAGCGAGCTTGGCATCGCGATCCATCTGACCAGAGTCGGATATTTCTTCAAGACACATGAAACAAAATGGGACGGGGGCACACTAGCGTATCCGATGCAGTTTCAGAAAGGAACAAAAAGTGGAGGTTCTCTCGACGACGAAGTCTGCTACCATATCGCTCTACAACACCAAAAAAACACTTCAAAGCTCATCCTTGAAATCGACATCTCGGTCAGGCCAAGATGCAAACTTGATCAGAGTTTCCACCAAGGTTTCCTCTCCTCCGCCCCAGTGCTCGCGGCAAAAGTTGGTCATCAGGTCCAGGCCGTTGAGCAGGGTGCCGCTGGTCCAGAGCTTGCCGTCCCTCACCCAGCGCTTCTCGACCCAGTTGACGTTGGGCGCGTCCCTTCGGAACATGCTGACCATCTCGCGGGGTCCCGTCGCCGTCTTGCCGTCCAGGATCCCGGCCTTCATCGGGTAGATCATGCCGCCGCAGATGGTGACGAAGGCGGCGCACTCGGCCCACGCCTTGCGGAGGAAGGCCAGCTCAGCCTCGGTTGGCTCGTAGCCGCCGTGGGCAGCTCCAATCAGGACAATGTCAAGCTTGGGGCACGTCTCGAAGTTGTCCTAGGTGCCCAGTTAGAGAATGGATGGTTTTGCAACACTCGGGTGCAGGAATCTTTTCTTACCGTGGGCAGAAGCTTGATGCCGGATGTGAGGCGGCTCGGGGCTGTGATGTCCTCGGCCACCCAGCGAAACTCAAAGTCGAGTGCCTGGGACTTGAGGGCAGGCGAAATGAGGGCATCCGGGAAGGTTTGGATGAATTTTCTGTCAAGTCCATGCAGCAAGTCGATGGGTGCAGCATCGAGCAGCTCGTTCAAGCTGGTTGCAGGTTAGCAAGGTAAGGCGTAAAGGAGCACGACAGGACGTACCCGCCCATGAGGACGACACCAGCCAGGATTGGGCGTCCGGGGTTCTTGAGGTCGAATTGGGCAGACATTGTGAATTGAGGTTGTCGGAAGCTTGCTTGAGTGATGGTGAGATGGGGATGTTTTTGTTTTTCTCATCTTGGTGAGCTATTTTGCTGGCCTTTATACACCAAACTCAAGCCATCTTCCGAAGGCCACCGGATGTTAGAGCAGCCAAGTGGCCGACTCCGGCGGTCCTCGGGAACAAGCGTCCTGATCTACAGTCGGACGAGCGTCCGCGTCTTGGCATTGCTTCCAGGCAACAACAAATCGAAAAAGGCACGCTACACAGTCATTTCCACGAAATGTACTTGAGATTCCAAGATGATGAATTTCAATGACTCTGATGATGGTGCCCCTGTCCTCCCGCAGATGGTACCCCAATCTTGGCACGGGTAGAAAACCTTAATGGGGTTCCACACAGCCCACCTCCATCGGACCCTGGACAACACCATGATTATATAAAGGTATGATGTTGTTTTTTTCTAAAAATACCTTCTCAAAGAGAATCCAGGCTTGCGTGCTTGTTTTCTTCTTTTCACTTTGTTGGTGAAACCTCTTTGGTGTTTTTGACGTCAGCGGCATGCCCTTGTTTTGATGCTGGCTTTGCGTGGCCTATTACTCACCTACAATAATAAAGCTGCATGGCTATTGTGTTTTAATTATGCATTCTATACGCAAATCCGAGTTCTTATTGCATTTAAGCAGCACTTGCATCATACATCAACCGGTGGCTTGGCTCGTGATGCGGCTGAAGCTAATTCTCTGCCATGCAAGGATAGTGGGAACCACAGAACGACTCCAACACCTGTTCATGGTCATCTCGGACTAACCAGTT
The DNA here is from genome assembly GCA_002179835.1 of Calonectria leucothoes. Classification (NCBI taxonomy): domain Eukaryota; kingdom Fungi; phylum Ascomycota; class Sordariomycetes; order Hypocreales; family Nectriaceae; genus Calonectria; species Calonectria leucothoes. The sequence goes on from NAJI01000078.1 coordinate 259,312, forward strand.
GAGCTTCCCACGTAAGAGCACCCAGTGACATCATTTTTTTTACTTTGGCGTCTTTCCGTCTCCCGTCAAGTTCAGATGTCATTGTTGAAGCACCCCGACAGCTGACCTGAAGCCAAGTCTCCCACATTCTCCGAAGAGCACATCAACGTAGTCTCCATAAATATTATAATAGCGCACGGAAATTGACTTGTTTAGAGAGCAGTGCGTGTCTAAATTTTTCCCCGTTTGCGTTTCTCCCTTCCATTCAGCTTGGAAGGGCATTACCACCCAGATGGATCACCTCGTCCTCTCAACGTCCATCCCCCCTTTTATCATCTCGCAATCTACACTCAAAAAGCTTCCACATTCAAGCCCTGACGGATGAGCAAGTTGTACAAACCCAATATCCACTTTCAAGTGGAGGCGTGGCGTCAACACCACGAGGTGGCATCACCTTATCTCAGCTTTTGCCAGAACCCGCTCCGCAGATAGCAGAGATCTCTCTCGGCCATGCTGAATGCCGATATCAACCTCGCTTCCGCACCTCCTGCACGCGTAGCCAATCTTCAGGTCTTCGGGGACCATTTCATATCTCGGTCAACGCCCGCAGCTTGTGCCTCCTTATCTGTCCGTGGCATGATGCTGCAGGAAAAGTCCAAACTCTCTTCTTTTTTTTCCGCGGCCTCGAGGATTTCTCCGCTCGGCGATGACAAAAACAAAGCGAGAAATAAACCAGAAGGAGAATCAGGATGCTCGAGCCCATTATAAACGTATCATGAACCCCCCTCCAAGCAAGCGTGGCCCTGGCTAGAAGGCCAAAAGAAGCCTGCATGGAAAGGCTCAATTATAAATAATCCGCACTACGGCCGGCTACCTGGTGCCGTCGCCAGCTTATGAAAAGACGCCGCCGTGATGCAATGCGGGTACGTGGTTGCGTGCTGCCACGGGTAGGGCTGCGTCCCGGGTCAGCGGAACCTCGTGGCCCTCGGTTACCAGCATTGCAAAGTGAAGAGGAATAAGAAGAAGGGCGCCGCGTGGGTTTGTCCAAACTCTAAATGCGAACCCATACTCGTGGTCTGATGAAGCAAAAGCCCCAGTTAAAGGGAAACAGCACTGGATAAGCCAGCGGGCAGTGGGGTCTTTGCAGGGTGGCATCACTTCAGCGAGCTAGAGTGCGCGGTGGCAGTTCGCGTTATCATCAGACCTATCGGAGCCGCGGTGGATGCCACCACACCCCATGCTCTGGGGGGATCCGCAGGGAGCCGCTTCATCTCGCGGGTTTTGTGCGTGTGAATGGTCAATCCGGTGAGACTGGATTATGTCGTGCTCGCAGCTAACAGGACGGCCTTGCTCGAGCATTCGTAATGCCCGAAAAGGCTTTGCCGTGCAGCTGTGGTGGTGGTGGTGGTGATGATGGTGGTCGAAATATAAGTACAAGGAAGATGCGGCTCCAACATCCATCTTCCTTTTTCCGGCAAGAGTCCCCTTCTTGGCAACCCGTCTTGGCGCGCATGCGTGGAGCAAATCGTTGTGTCATCCCGCCCAGCCATGGCCGATCAAATCGAGAAGCAGGCCTTGCCCGCCACCAACACGCCGTCGGAGCTCAGCCTCCCCTCGACCAAGGACCGCGTCGTTTCCAAGCAGGGAGCCGATGCGACGCTCGAGTTTGTAGAGCTTCACGGCGAGTCCTTTGAGGTCCTGACCGACGAGGCCGAGAGGAAGCTGAGATGGAAGCTCTACTTTTCCATCATGGGCCTGGTTCTCTTCATCAACCTGTGGTTGTTTGTGGGTTGCCCTTACACGAGAAGAAGAAAGCACGAGTGCTAATGTTTCTGTGCAGATTGACAAAGCCACGCTGTCGTATGCTTCGCTTCTTGGCATCTTTGACGAAACGCACATTACAGACACCGACTACAACAACCTCAACACGATATTCTACACAGGTGCGCACACGCCTTTAACCCCCTCCCTTCCCCCGTGAACAAAAGCTGACAACGACACCAGGATACATCGTCGCCCAAGCCCCGGGCCACTACCTCATGCAGCGGTTCCCCCTGGGCAAGTTCGTGTCCGTGAGCATCTTCCTGTGGTCCGTCATCGTGTTTCTGCACTGCACGGCCAAGAGCTACGGGGCGCTGATACCGCTGCGCTTCTTCCTGGGCTTCTGCGAGTCGGTGCTCGTGCCGGCCATGGAGATGACCATGGGCATGTTCTTCACGCCGCGGGAGGTGATACGCGTGCAGCCCATCTTCTGGGCGACGTGCATGGGGGCGCCCATCCCCGCTGGCTTCATGGCGTACGGGCTGCTCTTCTCGCCGTCGACGTCGGTGCTGCCGTGGAAGCTCTTCATGATCATCACGGGCGGCGTCACCTTTCTGCTCGCCATCTACGCCTGGTTCTACTACCCGGACAACCCGGCGAGGGCCCGGTTCCTGACGCTCGAGGAAAAGGTGCACGCCATCCGCCGCGTGCACGCCGCCACCAAGAGCTCCATCGAGCAGAAGACGTTCAAGCCCTACCAGGCCTGGGAGGCCGTCCGGGACCCCGTTTCCTGGCTCTTCGCCCTGGCCGTCCTGGCCCTCATGCTCTCCAACAACCTCGCCTACCAGCAGAACCTGCTCTTCCTCAAGATTGGCGTCTCGGACCTGGGCTCCACCCTGGTCTCGGCCGCCGGCGGCGCCTTCTCCGTCGTCTGCTGCATCCTCGGCACCCTCGGCCTGCGCTACCTGCCCAACCGCAGCGCCTACTGGGCCTCCTTCTGGTGCCTGCCCGCCGTAGCTGGTGGCATCGGCATGGTCGCCCTCGGCTGGGACAGGAAGATTTCGCTTCTGGCCTGCATGCTACTCGCTGGGAACACGTTTGGCATCACTTACATCATCGCCCTCGGTTGGACCAGTGCCACTGCCGGCGGCTACACCAAGAAGCTCGCGAGGAACGTCTTGTGGATGGCCGGCTACGGAGTGTCCAACATCATCTCGCCCCAGATTTGGGTTGCCAAGGATGCTCCGCGCTACTACGGTGCCTGGATTGCCCAGATTGTCGTCAGCTGGGTCGGCACGCCCCTTTGCTTGCTCGCCATCCACCGCATCCTCTCTCGCCGAAACGAGGAGCGCAGGGAGTGGATCAGGGAGCAGGAGGCACAGGGCAAGAGACCCGTGGGTCTGGTTGAGGAACCTGGTGAGTCTGGCAATCTGGTCAAGGTTGAGGTTGACATCTCTCTCCTCGATCTGACTGATCTGGAGAATAAGTATTTCATCTATGAGCTTTAAAGAGCGTTGACGTCAACGCGCAGAACTACATTAGTACAAGAAATTAATCTGAACAACACATTTTTGCTTCAGACTGAAAACATCCCTCAGGCCCATCAGACAGTGTCCAACATTCCAATAATAGATACAGAGATTAGGGATGGGTGATCACATTTTTGGGGGGTGGAAAGACGAGGGGTAACAATTTGATTGTGTGCGTGTGTGAACGTAATAACTCGGGGCAGCATAAGCCCTGTCATGTCTGGGATCATGAAGTCGACAGCAATTTGGTGTCGAGCCAAAACAAAAGGAAAGAAAAGAACAAAATAACCATAACGGATCCTCTCCTGGACTTTTGTGCCTGCCAAAGGCAAAAGGTGTCGATTTATAATACTCCGATTCTATGCAATATGTAAAGGTGAAAACGCTTTGATTCATCAGCGGGTATAGTGTGTGCTGGGAAAGACGACGCGGAACAAATGGGAGCGCAGAGGTGGGGAACGAGACAAGCGTGAAGCGTCATCGTTAAGAGGCGTGATTGGGTGCAATTTTCGTCAGATTCATAAGGGTAGCGTTGTCGCGTGCGTGTCTATGTCATTGTCCCGGCTTGCCACGGTGAGTAGCAGGTCACCTGGTCGGTGAGCCAGGATATGGGCCGAGGGAGGCAAGTGTGCTGGCGCGGTTTGCGCGTTTGCGCTTGAGGGCCTGGTAGTCTTGCTTAAAGGTTGAGATGCAACGCTGAAGCTCCTTGTCAGGGTGAGGAGGCAGCTGAATCTCGACAGCCTTGAGCAGGATACGGAGGTGCTGAAGCTCATCATCATTGTCACGAAGCTCGTGTTCACTAAAGAAAGTCAGTTAACCATAAACCATATCAACAAAGTGTGTTTGGGGAAAAGACTTACAAGTGCTTGATGCGGGTCTGCAAAAAGATGATGCGTTGGGCAGCACGCTCAGCACGCTCGACAAGGAGGGAGTGAATGTGCTAGGCATATTAGCATGCATAATAATAAAGATATAGGGCAGGGGTAGCTTACATCGGACTCCTCTTGACGAGCCTGCAGGTTCTTGACCAATTGAGACAGCTCTTCGTTAAGCTTCATGGCTTCGGCAATGACCTTCTTGGCCTGCGCGGGTGACATGCCCTTCTTCTGAGGCGGGTCCGGCGCCGGCTCCGGCTCCGGCTTGTGACGGATGATGGAGGCGGACAGGTCCGAAAAACGGGTGCGGAGTACGGAAGAAGCGGGCGAGCTGAAAATGGAATCAGCAGGGCTGCGGCTTTCGACGCTCATGGTGCCCCGAGGTGCGTTGCGCGGGGATGGCGTCACGGGCGTCGAAAAGGTGGTTGACCTTCTCAAAACGGCCCCCTCGAGATGGTCCAATTGGGCGGTGAGCACATCGATCCCCTCGTCATCCATGTCGTTGTTGCCGCTGGTGAGCTCGTGGGCGAGCTGGCTCAGTCTCCTTGCGAGTGCATCGCGATTCCGGCGGTTTGAGCGATTCGTCCTCTGCGCGCTGGGTGAAGCGTCGCTGAAGCCGCGGTTGCGACCGTGGTAAGGTGACTGACGCGACGCCTCCTTTCTGATCGGGCTCATGCGACCCGTGCCTGTTGAAAAGCCCAGGCTGGATGCGACGCTGGGACTGGAGAGCAGCGATGGCGTCCGAATTCCAGATCCGTCGGCGTCGTTGCCGGCCTCGATGTCGTCGTGGAAGACATGGCGATAGTCGTGCTGGTAGTCGCTGGAGTACCTAAAGAAGTTGGGGGCTGGTGTGGTGGTGCTGGAGTTGGGAAACGACTTTTTTGGGCGGTCAGGAGTCGCCAGAAAGCGCATTCCAAGTGCGAGATCTTCGTCAGCGGCGGCGGCGGCGGCAGCAGCAGCGAGAGCAGCCGCATGATCCTCGTCGACAGGTTCCAGATCCATGTTGTGATGCGATGCGCCGCTGCAGGATGCAGAAGCAGAGGTAGAGGTGGGAGATGACAGTCGGGTTTTCCCTGGTTCGGTCGACATGGACAGCGCACACTTCACACACGACACGACGCGAGAGCCGCAACGGCCACAAGCGGAATGGAGCAGGATTGGGCAGGTGTGGTCTAACCGCCGACCACCCAGTCAAGAGAAAAAAGACGGCTCTCCTAGCCCAGACCCAAAAACCGGCCCCCTGGGGCTCGAGGGGGCGCCAGCCAAAATGGGCCAAACAAAAATCAGGGCCTAACCTGGGCTGGCGTGGCCTGAGCTCTCTCAGAGTTTCCCAGAGCGTTCCCAGCCGCCTGAGCCAGCCAGCTGGCCGTGCTGATGGCCGCCCTGAACTGTCGACTGGGACCCAGGAGTTCGATGGGTCCCGCGGACGGGGAAAAGGGGGGCCGAGAGGGGGAGGAAGAGAGGAGAGAGGGAGAAGGGATGAGACGAAAAGAAATATGTACGCAAGGAGAGACTGCGTCCTAAGCAAGGGGCGGCCCGGGGTTCAGTTGCAGCGTCCTAGTCCAGCTGATGCGGTGCAGCTCGTCGTTTGCATTGATTCCCGAAGCCCTCCGATGGGCCGAGTATGATTTTTTTTCTGGTTCGCGGATGGATGGAGTGTGCGTGCGAGACGTGGAGTGGAATGACGATTCTGAGGCGGTTGTGAGTCGGCATGTGACCGATGGAGGTCTGATTGGACGTGGTGGGCGAGTGTGGGGTAGCGGAGTAACTTGCAGCCACCTGCAGAAGCGCAGAAAAAAGCATGCAAATGGAAATGGCTGGGCTCGGTTTGGGCTTCTTGGGATCCCTTGGGCAGGGGCTTGGGATTTCGGGCATGGGCATGGGCATTGTTCTGCGCTGCGCTGTGCTACTGTCTGCTCTGCAGCGAGCATGTCATGCCCGCTCGGAATCTTAGAATTGCGGTTATGTAAACTCTCCCATCGTGCAGGGCATGCTCCCCCCAGGGCAAGGTGGAAGTTTCCCGAGCTCCCTGGTCCAGTACCTTTGGTGGCTGTAGACTTGCATCTCCCAGCTCAGACACAGAAGATTGTTATCGAGTGACTTGTTACAGAGTGCTGAAGTGCTGTGCCATCCCGATGTGGCTTTCCGAGGGGGCGTTGCACCCAAGACACTGTCCCAGACCTGCAACGCTCAAGTTCAAGTCCGGGCCAGCGCCGAGGAGGATGCGTTATTACAAGGAATTACGAGCTATAGCCGAAGCTTGTTCCGATGTCCAGAATGAAACGGCAGCACGCACCCACGCACAGAGCTCAAGCAGTGACAACGCGATGGCCGCATATTGCCCCAGGTTTTTTTCCTTACTGCTGCTCTCTCCATACCCCATACTTTTGTGTTCGTGGCATGAGATATGCTCGTGAGGAGATGGCGGAGAAGAATAACCCATGTTGACGAACAAGAGGGGGGGGCGACCCAGTCGATCCCCCAATAACCAACCGATAAACGCACGTAACAAGAATTTGTCTGATGATATAAGACCAAAGGACTCATGATACACAAGGCTCCCTCAACCCGTGGCGCCATTGCAAGCTTCCCCCGCGCTGCCCGGGGTGCGGTGCCGTGGGCATATGCTTGTGGCATGCCCGGCAAAACGTTCAACGGGCTGCAAGTCTGCACACCCGTCCTGTCTCGCGCACCTCACGCACCTCGCATGTTTTGCAGGGACCCCTCTTGCGACCGCATCGAGAAGAAAGCGCACAACGGACGTTGTCCGTGGCGAGATGCCATGTTCGGTGGGCTGACCGGCCAGCTACCCGAGGTGAGAGGTGACGAGTAGGGAGCTATTTACCGGTGTGTGCCGGAAGTCGAGCCAGTGTCATTGACGTCGCCGGCCGAGCATAGCGAGGGACTTGGACGACGAACGGCAGTGCACTTCCGCCGCCGCCTCGGTGCAGAAGCACTCCCGGGGACAGATGATAAACGCGGCAGAAACAGTGGGCGAGGGGGCATCCGTCCCTGTTCCAGGCGCAGACCGCCCGCGAAAAAGGCACAGCCAAGGGAAGGGTCCCGCCCGCGACATGCCCCCATTCACCTTGTCATGTGCCCCTCGATCCAATCCCAATCGCGGGTGCTGTAATTACCATACATGTACACAAATAAACCCCAGACCCCAAAGTGCACCAGTACCGACGCCTATGTACCCCTCTAACAGATGGGGAATGGCCTCCTCCGAAATGACGTTTGTCCTGGCTACCCCAAAAAAAAAAAATGCCACAGTGGGCTCCTCGCAATGGCTTCTCTCGGGCCTCGACTCGACCATGCCCATGCCCCATGCCCTCGTCCTCGCTCTCTCCTGCTCGTCCTTTGTGACCCCGAAACGGGTAAATGGCAGTTGTCCAGCTAGTGTCCGACCTCGTAAAAGTTACCTTGCTGCTCGCCGTCCGGAGCGGAGCGCTAAAACCATCGCTGTTCATCAACCGAACCCTCCCGCACCTGACCTACCCCGGGACCACCATACGTCCCCATACAGCCGCCTCGCCTCTCTGTGACTCTTCCTCACCTTGATTGCCTCTTCAATCCCCTTCCCTCACCCTTCTCACGCGACACGTCTTTTTTCTCGTTTTGCCCTTTTTCCTTATCTCCCGGATCCCATTGACGACTTTTTTTGCTTGTTCCCTGTTGCGCCACTGACGAATCACTTGTCCAATCAACCCATGCTCCAGCCTGCCTCGGCTCCCATTCCCACTCCCGCTCCCACTCCCTCCCACTACCCGCGGGGCCGCCATATTGATCGAGCCTCACCACCACCATCGCCACAACCGCAAGGCCCCGGTTTTGACTCATCCGCTCTCTGGTGTCTAGTCGGCGGCGCGCGCGCGATCCCTCCCTCGGTCACTCCCTCCGATTCCTCAATGTCGGCGCCGTGAGTCGATTGCCCGCTTGCAATTCTTCGCAGCCGCCTCTCCGGCCTTTGCTCCCTCCGCCCGAGCTTTCGTCCGACCGAGTCCGAGTTTTTGCTTCGAAGAACCCTCTCCGCCAGACAACAACTCGCCCGCCATGTCGTGGAAGGCCTCGGAGCGCCTGATGAATACCATCCGGCATTATGCCAACTTTCCCGCAACCGGCGTCAGCCTGCGCCAGATGGTGCAGTTTGGCGAGAAGCCCTCGGTCGGTATGTTGGCGCCGCCCGCATCATCAAGTTAACCCAGCCCGCTGACTCGCTCTCGACAGGTACGCTGTTCCGAGCTTCTCAGTTCCTCGCCGAGGAGCTGCCCATTCGCCTAGCCCACCGCGTCCAGGAGCTTGACGAGCTGCCCGATGGCCTCAACGAGATGCCCTCCGTCATCAAAGTCAAGGACTGGTACGCTCAGTCGTTCGAGGTACGTCCGTGTGCCTCTGTGATGCACTCATGATGCGCCGCGCCGCGCCGGTTTTGCATGTGCTCGGCGGCCCATTGCCACCACCAATTCCAATGCCCCCAAACCAAGCTAACATGGCGCCCTCCTCCAGGAAATTACACAGCTTCCCCGGCCAAACCTCGACAAGGACACACGCACCCGTCTCATGAAGCCCGGCAAGGCCTATGGTCGCCAGGCCGTCCGTCTACCTGCCGCAACCCCAAATCCCTCCATCGATGAAGGCGACGGCTCCGGCTGGGGCGGCCTCCAGGCCAATTGCAACGGCAATGGTAACGGTCGCAGCAAGGCCATGACACGCCGCTACTTTGCCGTTGTCGACGACTCGGCCGAGTGGCCCGCCGAGCTGCACTTTTACAACCAGCGCTTCGCCCAGACGCTCCACCAGATCAAGCGCCGCCACGATAGCGTCGTTACCACCATGGCGCAGGGCATCCTCGAGTACAAGCGCAAGCGCCAGCGCATGCAAATCGACAGCACCATTCAGTCCTTCCTCGACCGCTTCTACATGTCCCGTATCGGCATCCGCATGCTTATCGGCCAGCACATTGCCCTGACGGACCAGAGCCATCACCGCGACCCCGCCTACGTCGGCATCATCTGCACCAAGACCAACGTCCAGGACCTCGCCCAGGAGGCCATTGAGAACGCCCGCTTCGTCTGTGAGGACCACTACGGCCTATTCGAGGCCCCCAAGATCCAGCTCGTCTGCAACCCTAACCTCAACTTCATGTACGTCCCGGGCCACTTGTCGCACATGCTTTTCGAGACCCTCAAGAACTCGCTGCGCGCCGTGGTCGAGACCCACGGCCAGGACAAGCAGGCCTTCCCCGTAACAAAGGTCATTGTCGCCGAGGGCAAGGAGGACATCACCATCAAGATTTCCGACGAGGGTGGCGGCATCCCTCGCAGCGCCATCCCCCTGGTCTGGACCTACATGTACACGACCGTGGACCGAACCCCCAGCCTGGACCCAGACTTTGACAAGAGCGACTTTAAAGCTCCCATGGCCGGTTTTGGCTATGGATTGCCCATCTCTCGCCTCTACGCGCGCTACTTTGGCGGCGACCTTAAGCTCATTAGCATGGAAGGGTAAGTTGCGCCTGTCGCTCAGCTTTCACATGTCAGATCCGCTAACACATTTTTTCCCCCTCCTCCAGATACGGCACTGATGTCTACCTCCATCTCAACCGCCTTTCATCGTCGTCGGAACCTCTGCAATAGCAATTACACACCGCCGGCGCATCATCAATCCCTCTTGTCCTTCGCAAGCGTCTCAAGGATCGGGAGGTTTCGGAACGGAAGCAGGTGGGCGATGCCGAGGCGGTGGTGAATGCACCCCCGCGAAGCAATTACAGCAGTCCCCAGGAAGTTTAATGATTGGGAAGATGATAAAAAAAGCATATTTCGACGGGAGGATATTTAAGGGAATTATTTTTTTCTCTCTTTCTCACACACACACACACACAAAGACATGACTACATAGCAAAGAAAGACGGGTGGAGAAGGAACACACACAAGAGGGGGAGGAATCAGATCAGACAGAATGGATGCATCAACGTCCGCGCATCCCAACACGGAGCGGCAGCGAAGCCACGAGGGCCGTGTATTAACCAAGGCAGCACGAGACATGTGCGCATATTCACGACAAAGACGCTCGACATGAGTCGGGGCATATGAACAGGAGGAGGGACAATGAGTGGGCTGGTCCGTGTATGATGGATGGATGATGGCAAAGGAACCCTTTTCCGCACAAAGGAAAAGTTGCAACGAATTGAAGCGGGGGAAACAATTAGGCCAATGAATATTGAACGGAGGCGGCTCTGTTGTCTGCAAGCATGCATGCATGTACATGGAAAACATTATGGGAGTCGGGTTCATGGGTACGAATATCACTGCATTTTCTTTTCTTTGGGTACATGTCGGAACCCTCTGTAGCATGAATTGATGTCCTTGTGAAGCGGCCATCATATTACATCTCATCTTGTTTAGTTCTTGCCCATTTGTGGGTTCACTGTGTTTCATTATCCGTGCTATTGTAAAAGCCTATCGTCAATGATGAGGCGTGTGAACACCAGCCATTCTCATTATTTCGACTCAAACCACCCCCGTCGAGTCGCTCGAGAAAAAAACCGCTTGACCCTTCATCCCGTCATATTTTCCACCAGAACTGCATTAAATCTCCATTTTTGAATATCCACTGCCCGTTTCAAAACGAAACTAACAGCTTGGCCGACGTAAAATGAAACAATCTAGACTGAGACGGCCATCGGAGATGTAATGAAGCTAGCTTGCGGCTAGAAGCGGGCCAGACTCAAAGCTCCTTAATAATCCGAATCGTCAGAGTCACAGTAGTTCATGCGACGCTGTCGATCGATATCGGGATCGATATGCGTGGCCGAGGTGTGGGTCAGAACCGGCTGCTTCTTCATCTCGGATTGAGGAATACGAGTCTAAAGATGTTAGCAGGTTATTGAGCATCAACAGATGAGACAACTCACCTCGCTGCTCTTGGGCCATTTGCCCTTATCCCCCCGCGTCTCTGGCATCTCCATGACATTGGAGACGGAACTCCAATCACCAATGACATTTTCGTTGTTGATGACACTGGAATTGGTCATAGAGGAAATCGACGCGGCACTCGACATGCTCGAGGCTGTAGTTGGACTCTTTACGCCCCGGTGTCTTCCTCCAGCGGGGTCCCAGGCGTTGTATGGAATCTGCCGAGAGATCCTGGCATCCTCCTTATCTTTACGAAGAGTTGTTGCAGTTGAAACACTCGCGCTAGAGTCAAGCTGTTCATTGTGCGTCTTCAAGTGAGGAGGGAGATTCCCAAAGCCGTCGGGGTCTCCAACATCGGAGGCATCAGAAACGGACTTGGTACTGGCCATGCTGGCGGGAATACGACCAACAAGATGAGGAGGCAGTGTTCTGTTCGATACCACAGACTCCCCGGAAACACTCATCGTGCTAGCTTTGGAGTAGCTCTTCTTCGATTTCTGCTCGAGCATGTCGGAGAGAACCCTGCCAGCAGACCCCTCAGATTTGCCATGCGAGTCGAGGTCACTGAGACCAAGAGAAGCAAGGCCCGAAATGGGAGCCTACACTATGTCAGTGGGTACTATGGGTCTCTATGGATGTCTTACATGAGGCAGTCCGTCGTCGTCGAAGAAATCATTGCTGTCAACAAATCCCGCCTCCCAGACATCAGTGTTGGTTTCCTCGACAGAGATGTGTCCAGTTTCAAGAGGGGCGGGGACAACAGTGGGCTCCTGAGTCTCAGTCCAAGCGATGCAACGCAAGCAAATCTATAAAGGTCAGTATGAGCCATTGGATGGGGTATCTACATACGAATTCTTCATTCTTGAGCGAGTTCTTGCTGAATTGATCTCTTGGCTTGATCAGAGTGCAGACATCGCATCTGATCTCTGTTCGAGATTTTGCAGCATGTTCGAGGCATGTTATTCCGGAATGAGCTGCATCAATCTTTCCAGAGTTCCATCGAATCAGCTTTTGCTGGTTTCCTGAGAATGCATCGAGTGGTTTCCATTCTCCGCCAACCTTGCAGCGAAACCTGGCACGGGTCATTAGACAGCACGGTCGGAGAATAGACGAACCTACCGGCCGGGGATTTCCTTCTCAGTTTTCCTGGCTACGGGTTAGAGTCGATACGTTTGTTAATGAGGTGAACTTACGGCTTGAAAAGCCCTTTGTTGCTGTTGGGGGCCATGTCGAAGACTCTGGGTACACCCAGCAGAGTAACTAGTGTGTCTTAGTATCTATACAGCGAATGGTAAGATCAATTCAAGGTTCATCAGGCCACTAGCGATAAATACGCTAGCCGATGAGAAATGATCGCCTATCTGACTGGGTAGGAGTTGAGAAGGACGGGGCCAGAAGGGAGAACGATGGAAGACAATCGTACCAAGGGATCGATATTCAAACTTGGCTCCACCCCAACCGTGTTGAACTGCTCCTATCGTCGAAGGAACTGAAATATCGATCTCAAGAACGATGGAAGAAGTTTCTCGCTTGATCAAAGGCAGAGTCCTGATCACGTAGCGGGGATAGGATAAGAGGAAAGAATGACGATAGGAGATGGGAGGAGATGAGTGATTGGTGAGAGGGGAAATGTACGAGGTGCGGCCTAGGCAGAGGTTTCGCAAAAATCGGCAGGAACGAAGACGGGCTCACTTACCTCGCTATTTGGAGGTACGATGCGAAAATTCGTACTCGGGGCCCTGTCACATGCGGATGTGCTCCAACGAAAGGGGTGCACTTGTTGAAAGGCAGAAACCCTCGCAGAGCAAGATTAAATAGTCTGCTGCTCAGGGAAAACGAGGAAGCAAACATGTGTGATTCATAGCTACGGATAGGTGCAGCGCAAATATGCACGGCGAAAATTCAGTTCGAATGTTTGCCTGCTAAAAAAAGATGCCGCTCGCTTGCAGTGCACAGCACACTTGGTGCAGCCCAGGTTGAAGCAATCACCAACCAGGTGCCGAAAATCCTCGCCTCCCGGCGGAAGGCTGCAGATGTGATGCTTTGAGCCGACATAATCACACAAATACGAACCGAGTGGCTGCTTTGGAATATCACGCAGTCGGCATGCGACCAGAGACACAATCCATCGACGGCGTGTTCATATCATCATGGCCGTCGGGGATTCTGGCTCTGGCCCTATAGCTAGCTGCCTATGCACTAAGCTTTACTGGAGCTTGCTATAGCTGTGTGTACCCTACACAAATTAAAAATAGATGACCCAGATTTGTTACAGATGCGAACAGACTTAATGGACCCCCATTAAGCACTATACGGTTCATCTAACATATTAAGTGTAACCTTGTGTAGCTCCAACACACCCCATCCAAACTGATTAGTTTGCGGAATCCGAAACGGGCAGTGATGTCCAACCATTTCCTCGTTGCATCAACCTACCACATGGACGCGTCGAGCATTCTCCACGCGCACCACATTTCACTCCTCCATCTGGAGTCAAAATATTGTCACCGAAAAAAAAGACCTCGTTGACCGGACATTGATCCCAACAAGCTCTTGCCTACCTAACCCCCTTTATTCACCGCACACTACCCTATACCACACCCCCGGTGCGTTCACCGCCACCCCAAGGCGCAAGGAAACCGAACCACCGGCCCAGCTTAGCTTGATGCACAAACCCCAGATGGCCAACTGGCATGCTTCTGGGCTCGGCCATTCACGGAAACCCCTCATGGAGAGGCCCTGTGGACGCCGATGGTGGTGGGCCGCTGGCCAACGACATCGAGATCCGGTTCCCAGGGGCTGGGTAAGCTGGGCGCCGTGAGGACCGGGCAATGGAGCGGCCTGGGGGTGCCAGCCAGTCTGACAGCTCCTCGATGCATACATGATGTGGTCCGCGCTGAAGCTATTGGGACTCCCGCCATGTCTGTACATGAAGATCTGCGAGTGACCGGCTCACCAGACGTAGCTGTAGACGCGAGTGGCCGTCTGCTCGTCACGCCATGCCAATGCAGTCGAGCTAAACCAGCAACCAATTTGCCATCTAGTTTAGGGGATGTTTTTTTTTTGCCCATGGTGGTTGAACATGAACAAACATGAAAGCACACGACCACCACCTTGACCGGTTCGTCCGCGGCGGCATGACACCCGGGGCCGGGCTACGACTACGTTTGGACAAGGCTTAATCCACCATCGCCCGCCTCTCTCTCGTCACCGTCTTTAACGTATCCACTACAGAAAGATGCAGACGTGGATACGGCAGAAAAAAAAGGCCTGCCCTAGACCAGAAACGCTCACCTTCTTTTTGATTCGGGCCAAACGAGCGAGGTTCAGTCGGGTTGCCGGAATGTCTAGGTTGTGACTAACCGGGCGAGGAATCCGGGGTAGACGGGTTCAGACATGCAGCATCAGCCCACGGCCAGACCGTCAACACAATAGTGTTGCTACTTCAAACGTGGGACCCTAGAACCCACGGGAAACCGACAGCCAGTGCCCACCCCTGTGAGAGATTGAGACAAAACCGCAGGAAAAAATTCTTGCACCGAGACAGGCCGATCGATTCACCCAAGGCCATGTACATGTATACAGCCTTCTCGGTACCGAGCCTCCACCCAGCCGCGCCGGTGCCCTTTCTGCTCTAGCTACCGATGAGATGAACCAGTTCGTTAAGCTCATGGCTGTTTCAGTCCCGGATCGACGCCTGCCTTTGCAGAGCAGTCCGTCTCTCCGAGGCAGGGTCTAGTTCGTATGGCTGGGCCAAACGGCGCGGAATTGGTGACGAGCCACCCGGTTCGGCTAGGATCGACAGGCCACAGTTCAGGATGGGTTGACCAGATGCCACAAAGGGTCAGTGATGTTGCCACATTCGTAACGTGATCCACGTTAGCCAGGAGAGCACAGCTCTGTCTTGGCTGGTCAGCTCACCAAACCCGTTGCCACAAACGGGGTCGTGGCCGTGGTCGTGGACATAGGCCAGAGGCCAAAGGGAAAAAGGACGCGTCTGCTCCATTGGGGCTGGAAGGCTGGAAGGTTGGAAGGCTGGGTATGCATCCTGGGATGGGGAACCGGATCCTACCCGTTACGCCGTCAACCGGCAAGGCGTCCTTCTCTCGCTTCCTCAATGGAGCCGCTCGCGAGACGGGTCTCCAAATGTAAGACCCAGCCCCTGAGCTGGTGATCGCTGAATGGGCAAAAAAAGCATGAACGGTTCTCGTCCCAAGACACGGATCGAATGGCTGGCGACGCGACCTCTGGCGCTGACGGGCACTACCAACTAGACCTCAGTAGCCGAGCTGTCGAAGCCTTGCCGTGACCTGCTCGGCGGCGGGTGGGCCCACACACGGGGCGTTCCATCGGGAAGAACCACCCTGGGCTGGGCGCCATCTCCACAGCTGTCACTCATGTTTTCATAGGAGGATATCACAAGACGGCACAGATGAGGGAATCAAAAGAAAGCACACCGGGAATCAAGGGGGAAGATTACGACGGGAACTTGCGAAAACAGAGGCGGGGTGGTGGCGGATGAATAGACTCGGGGATTGATGCCGCCAGGAGGGGTGTGAGCCCAGAGGCAGAGAGGCATTTTGAGATATCGGGACGGGCGTTTTGCCTTTTCTTTTTCGGCCGTGGGATGGCAATGCGTCGTCGTAAGGGAGTTTAGGCTGCATGGAAAGAAGAAAACACTCCCCCCCAGAAAAAAAAAAAAAAACTCTGCTGACACAGCCTCAGAAACGGAAGAATGAGCAACAACACAGAAGGACAAAGGAAGAAAAAAGCTGACTAGTAGTTACCGAGCAGGGCACACTTTTTGGTGCATGAGCAAACCAATGCAGCGGCGCCGACACTACTGCACACTCTCGCATATCCAGGCACACATTCAATGCAAGGGCCAGGCTGGATCTTGGATTCCTAGCCCCACGGGAGCTGAACGAGTAGACCAAAAAAGCAAAACCCCAGGAAAGACAGGACTTGCAGGTTTTTTGCACTCTCTTCCTCGGGCCCCTCTCCATCTGAGCCCCTCCGACAGCATACGCGCTGCTGCTGATGCTGCTGCTGCGTCCGACTCCCTACAGGAAGACCCCTCTATGGTAAGACAGCGACCCCTCCGCCACTGCCCAACCACCAACGCAGCGAGCCTGTGAACGGGCCTGAGTGAGGAGCCGGTCCCGTACCTGTGCGCTCCGAGAAACAATGTCGCGCAGGGAGCTCCCAGGCGGAACCCGGGGACGGCGAGGACGCTTCTGCCACCGGGCGACGTGAGTGCCGAAGCGATGCTCTCTCGCAGCTCCTGATAGGAGCAAGCAGGCGCACGCACAAGAGCGAAGAAAATTCTGTCAAACAAACTACGTACTCGGCTGGCCGGCGGATCGCCATACAGCGACGGGGACAGGGGAGGCGATTCGCATAAACTTGGACTCGCCCAGGTCCATACGATCCATCTGTTGTTTGGACGACCTCTGCGTCACTGACTCCAGGTCCCCGCTTGATCTGACGCTCCTGCGATATATCGTGTTCTATTTCTGATCTGATCGCTCCCGAGGCGGCCAAGGACGAGGCCGCATCGTATTCAGACGGCGCTGCAGGCCACAACCGCGCGCGTCAGCAGTACAGACAGCCGCTGGCCAGCAACTGCATGCCACACGTTGGGCACACCCCCATTTCGGCGGTTGCGTGCGGGTTGTCCCGTTTCAAAACAGGGCCGACTTGGCGGTCGGCGTCAACGACGTGTAGACGAGGGATTGCCAAGGGGAGGGATCCAATGCGCATGGAATCCAATCAAAGAAAAATTGTGACAAAGCCAAAATATTGCGAGCTCGGCAAAGACCGCATGCAGCATCAGAGTGCGCAAGTCGCTTGCTGCAGCATGTAGAGTGAAAACGGTAGAAGGGGATCGACGACCAGGGCATCCGCTCTGTTGGGGGACGACAGTGATCAATGCCGGGATCGCACATTGTTCGAGAAGACTTTTCCTGCCCAACCCTTTCGTCACAGGACCTGTCATCCCTGAAGAAAGACTTTTGGAAGCAATCCCTTCCCACGTATCCGGGCCCGCGACAGGGTAATCTCCGTGCCCGGAACCCATGTTTCCTTTGCGTTGGGACCGTATTTCGTGATTGTATGGAGCTCTCCTCCGAATCATCTTTCGCCTAATCCATCGCGGCCGGGGAGAGGGACCGCCAGAGCGGGAACAATGACGAGACGGTCCGCAGGGTCGGTTTGGTTATTTTGGATCACGCCCTGGGCGGGCATGGCATGGCAGGGGGTACATGGCCTGCTCCGCGCAGTACTCGCGATGGCACGCATCTGGAGCGCATGGCAAATGTATCACACAAATTGCGTCCAGTCCCCGCTCGTGGTTGGGCCTGTCCCCTGGCGGCGGCCCCACGCTCCGGTGGCTGGCTCAGGGCCGATGGCTCTGTCGAGCATGGCGTCGTCTCAAGATGCCTTTGCCATTTTCACGGTTTGGATTCCGGAGGGCTGGGCATCTGGCATTGTGGAAATAAGGGGACAGGATTTTCGTGATGTGCAGAATTTTCACGGCCAGACACGACGGCTGGCTGGATGGAACATGGGACAGAGGCGGGCAAATCCTCAGACGTACTCGGTGTCGTGTCCATGCAAGCACTTGAACCGGCTTGGGTCCATCGCAGCCCGCAGCAAGCCCGCGGCTCCGGGGAGCAGGGTGCCTGAATGCAACGCTGTCGACGTACCTGAGATTGGAAACGACTCGACGGTAGGCTCTGGAAACCGCATCCTGTCACATTTCTCCATTGCCCACCGCTCATGCCCGCGAACGCCTTGATTGGGCATTGAGCCGTGGGACCAGACTCCCGCGGTTTGGTTCCTGCGCATCCCTGCCCGCAGAGCTTTTTCTGGAGCAGTAGCGCTACGTGCAGGCCCAGCAACCCCGTCAGCCATGGCATAGAGACGAACGTTGTACTCCAAGAGGGGCCGACGCTCTCAAGAGCCGACGATCACGGCGGCGCCCTGTTTCTTTTGACATGTTGAGCCCGTGGCCGGAGTTGTGCCTGGGACGCGGCGGGACACAGCAGCGGCATTCCCGCACACGTGTTGTGGCAGGGGACGTTGCGTTTCGAGTGCGCGCTGCCTCTGTGCCCGAGTTTGCTGCTCCACGACGCTTGTGCTCATCGGTGAATCGTCCAGTAATGCGCCTCCCGCACCTCCCGCATTCTGGGGCACTATAGATGCGACACCAGACATTCAAGCACGCACATGAATCGCCTGCTCTGCAGCGTCCATGCTCCGTCATCTAGAGTCGGCTCCCCCTCCCGAGAAGCACATTGATGATCCCCTCCATCCCCCTCCTTCCTCTCGGGGTTCCCCTCCCCCTTTTCCGCTGCCCCCAGGTCCCTGGACCTCAATCTCTCTCCACCGTTGCAGGGCACGGCCAGGGAGCGAAAAAGACAATTTGTGAGGCTAAACGGCCAGTTTGATTAACCCACCCTGGCGCCCGGCGCCGGACGACGGGCTTGGAGGGTGCTAACCGGCATGGCCAGCAAGGGCTCCCTGAAAAAAGAAACGTCCTGAGGGCACAGAGTGTGGCCTAAACCAAGAAATAGTGAGCCTCGTGGAGGGGCGGCCCCGGGAGTCAATTTATGCAATCCGGGACGCCCAAAGGCCAAAGAATAAACCCCGCCGCCCACTACCGCTGGCCCTAAGGGCGCTGTCCGTGGTGAACGATGCAGGCTTGCCACAGAGTCAAGAGTCGCAAATTCCTTGTTACCCGTTTGGGATCGCCCGTCGCCCAAACCGGAGGGCTCGCAAGTAAGCTGCTTGGGATGGACCAGTCTGGCGGCCCGCTTGGCTCGCCGCTGGATTGGCTACGAGCTAGCGCTACACGCAAATAGGAATCGCAGCGAGAAGCCCGCGAGAAACGGGGATATTAGGTTTGGTAGCCTTGCCGTTTTTTTGCGACTTGTGCGAATCTGAGCGCCTCGTGCGAGTGGTGCGAGGCGCCGTGTAAGCAGCCTCCAGTGTGATGCCGTGCTGTGCTACTACTGCATGCATGTGCCACGATGTGAAATGATATCACGATTCGGCTACAAACGCGTGGATTTGCCCACGGCACGACGCGCCTAGCAAATAGGACGTGTAATGACGATGCCAATCAGCAGGGAACGCTGCGAGTCCTCCCCCCGGAATCGCTATATTGCCCATACCACTTTCATCTCTCATCAATCTCAGCCAACGGTCGACCCTAAACCCTGCTGATCCCCTGTCTGGACGAGACGGCCCCAGTGACGCCTTCATGGCTGGCTCAAATTGCTTCAATTGCGGGTGTGACCTCCCGGAGCGGCGGGCTTTGCCCCTCTTGCGCCCAAATTTCACCCAAAATTACCGTTCGGGAGCTGGCCCCCAGTCCGTGGTTCCCCAAGACTAACGAAAAGAAGAAACGAGAGGGAAACAAGTAAAGATGAGCACTTTTGAACCAGGCTTGGGAATCTTCTTTCTCGTTCGCTCACGGCGGCGCGCCGCAATTCCTTGGAGAGTGAAAAAAAAGTTGGGGGCCCCTCCTCGCGAGATTGTCCACTTTAACTGCGGCCCATGGATTGCTCGTCGTCCTGCCAGGCGCATTGTGTAACAGGCGCGTTTGGTGGGCTTTATCGACACTGTAATATTGGAATGGGTAATCGGAGGGTTTTGCATTTGCATGCTGCAATGCAAGGATTCGGGCGGACGGTCTGGCAGACCAAAGACGGGATGCCGCACATCTGATGCACCTGCTAATGCCATTGACAAGATCCATCGTCCGTCATGCTTTCGCGTTGCTCCAACGCGTCTAAGGGAAGCTGGTTGCCAGCCGGACACGCGCCAGTCCGAGCCCTTACTCTGCCTCCCACAGGCCAAGAAACCAAGGCCAAAAAAGCCGTGGCAGGCACCAAACCAAAAAGAGCCCAGCTCTCATGATCCATCCAGTGCCCCATGCCAATCCTATGCCCTCCCATGCCAACCCAGATTAATCCAGATTCCATCCCATCCCATACCAACCAGACCAGCGGCACGTCCGCGTCGTTCTACCACGGCCGCCAGCGCTGCCGGTTCATGGTCCTCTGACCCCCCCGTTGAAGGTTGAAGCCTCTTGGGTGTGTCAGGAGGCACCCTTATTATGCTTGATCAAGCCTTTGATTCGCGTACAACGGTTTCTTCTTTTCCGCCCGAACAGTGCGTCTAGGAGATTGGGGATCGGGCATGCACGCACCGTCCTCGACGACGGGAGGCGTTTGCGAGCCTTGCCTGGTTTGGGTCTTGCCTTGGGCGACCTCATCTGTGACAAGGCCAGAACATTGCATACAGAAGGGAAAGCAGGGAATTCTCACCCCACGTACCTCGGCGACCGTGAGCTGGGCCTCTGGCTGATCTGACACCATGTCTGCCCCGATGCATGTGTTTACTCTGGACGACATCGAGCAGCATTCTTTGCCCCCTCGAGCACGAGCCCGTGTGGCTGTAGAAGGGCAGATTTGCGAGTAAACCAACAGACACAAACAAAACGTGCATCAGATCCATCCACGGCCGACCCGGCTTGCAGCGTCAACGGGCATTGCGCCGCTTCCTTCTCTGGTACCTCGCAGCGAGGCTGCCCACTACAGCTACCACCGGAGCGCGTCCATTCCGTTGGGCGCTGCCTGGGCCGCCGCGCGGTACAGTATCGGACGTACAGTGCAGTTGCATGGTCCCTTCAGTGCATGTTTTTTTTTCTTCTTCCCTTTCTCTCTTTCCCTCCCCCATTGAAGCAGCACCCTGAATCGCCCCCCTGCAAACCAAGACTAAAAGTCTAGCACCAACTGGAATAGTGGAGACCCGCAAGCCCATGCCTTTTTCTTCTCCCGTAGGTTCCTGACCCTTGGCCCATGTGTCGCTGTCTTCCCACCACTTGCCCCGGGGACCACTCGTACCTCGCGCGCCGAACAGGGGAGTAGCGGTACTTGTGCTATGTACCCTCCCGCCGCCTTGCTCGAGGCACGGGCAGCAGGGTACGTACCTCCAGAGTCAGGCGCGCCCTCCCGGGGAGGAGGGGGGGGGAGGGGCGGCTGGGTGGTACCTCATGTAAAGTACCATCGTCTGTGAGCTACCTCCGCTCCCAGCCACTTGCCTCGAGGACCAAGGTCCTCTCGTAGTTGAGATACGCGCTCATTGATCTTTTGCGGTCTCAGTTCTGTCCCCAGCTGTCTTGTTGCCGGCGACACTCTCCCCACTGCGCCGCTCGAGTTGCTCACGCCCCCCCAAGGGGCCTTCTGCTCACTCGCAAGTGAGAGTTGACCTGTGTGTCGACTCGCCCCCCCCGGGGGCAAGCCCACTGTCCGCTGTGCCCTCTAGCGCTCCCCCATCTCGCGCTCTCGCTGCACGCACTATTTGCTCGCTGGCTGCTGCATCGCTGCACCTCTGCTCCCAGGGCACCACTCGCGCCGCTGCATCTCTGGCACCTACCTCACATCATCCCTTCCTCGCCGCTCGCCTGTTTCTGGTCTGCTTTTCCTCCTCTTTTATCCCTCTCCTCACCCGACTTGCAGCCTGCATCATCCGTCTCCTCTTGCCGTTCCGCTGCTTCCCATCGCCCTCGCTCGCTCAATCCCTCTCCTCGTTGCCATCAACCGGCAGCAGCGCCCATTCAAACGAGCCGGGGGCCATCGAAGCACTAGTGGCCTGAGGATCCTTCCCCGATCGGCAGGTTCAAGCCACTCCCCCCCCCTGGACCAGGTCCTGGCCCAAGAGCTTTCCCTCCCTTTTTCGTTAATATCGACTCTATCCACTCTCAATCACCCTCACTTCAGTCACTCCTTTTGCCTTTCAGGCTCTCCTCTCAAACACCCCCCCCTCTGCTCTCGACCCTCATCTCAAGTTCCTATCTTTCCCCTCTACTTCGATTCTCATTCTTTTCCCTCCCTCATACCATATCCCGTCCCTCCGCCCACCAGGACACTCGCTTTCCGGTCGTCATCGCTTCGCATCGCATTTACATGTAAAAAAAGTTTGGGAACCCAACGACACACGACTCGCATGCACCCGGCCTCATTACACCCGCCACCCTACCGCACTTGCATACCGTCCAAGTCACATCCAGTTCTCTGAATGCACCAATAAACCGTTTAAAGCTCTTTGACAGAGCTTCCCTTGGCCTTGATTAGGTACATTCTACTGCTGGTTCCCATTGGGATCACAAGAGTCAATCCTAACGCCGCCGGCCAGGATCACTGCTCGCTACCCGCTCGAGTACCTATTCGCCCGAAAACACCACACACATTAATACTCCACCAAAATGACGGTGCCAAACGACCTGACTCACCGAAGCCCCTCGGGCGGCGCTCTCGCTCTCGAAGACCGATTTGAAGTATTGAAGGAGATTGGCGATGGTAGCTTTGGAAGCGTCGTTTTGGGTAGAGTCCGAACCGCTGGGGCCAATGTCGCCCGTCGAGGCACAGTGGTAAGTTGCATTCTCAAGTCTTGCTCCGCGAGCGTTTCCGTAACCAAGAATTTAGGTTGCCATCAAGACGATGAAGAAGACGTTCGAGTCTTTCCAGCCCTGCCTTGAGCTCCGCGAGGTCGTCTTCCTCCGCACACTCCCTCAACATCCTCACCTTGTCCCCGCTCTGGACATTTTCCTGGACCCCTACAGCAAGAAGCTGCACATCTGCATGGAGTACATGGAGGGCAATCTGTACCAGTTGATGAAGGCCAGAGACCACAAGGTCCTGGACAATGCCAGCGTCAAGAGCATCCTATTCCAGATTATGCAGGGACTCGAGCACATCCACTCCCACCACTTTTTCCACCGCGATATTAAGCCCGAGAACATTCTCGTCACCACATCTGCTCACAGCGACTCAAACGCCTCTCTCCGACGATACTCGGCCCTTGTCACGCCACCCTCGACCCCTCCCACTTACACCGTCAAGATTGCCGATTTTGGTCTCGCCCGAGAGACTCACTCGAAGCTGCCCTACACCACCTATGTGTCGACAAGATGGTACCGCGCTCCCGAGGTCCTCCTGCGAGCTGGAGAGTACTCGGCACCCGTTGATATCTGGGCTGTTGGTGCCATGGCCGTGGAGATCGCAACTTTGAAGCCTCTGTTCCCTGGTGGCAACGAAGTCGACCAGGTTTGGAGAGTGTGCGAAATTATGGGAAGCCCCGGAAACTGGTACAACAAGGCTGGCGCCCGAGTAGGAGGAGGAGACTGGCGTGAAGGCACTCGCCTGGCCGGCAAGCTCGGTTTCTCTTTCCCCAAGATGGCTCCTCACTCCATGGACACTATTCTGCAGACACCTCAGTGGCCATCATCACTCAGCCAGTTTGTGACGTGGTGTCTGATGTGGGATCCCAAGGCCCGCCCTACTTCATCGCAGGCCATGGCTCACGAGTACTTTGTCGATGCAGTCGACCCTATGCGACCCAAGTCATCTGCCTCCAGAATTCTGGGCCGCAAGCAGTCCGACATCAGCCGCGGCAAGGACTCCAACGCCACCACTCCCACATCCTCCTCCAAGCAGTCCTGGTTCCGCAAATCCCTCATCGGTCGTGCGGACAACGGCGAAGCCGTCCCTGCCCCCCAGATCGCCAGCAAGGACTCATCTGCTCCTCGACCGGCTCCCGTCGCTGCCACGCCGGAGCTCCAGGCCCAGGCTTCCACCAAGCAGCGTGCAGGTGCCGGCAAGAGGACGACATGGACAAACGGTCCCTCCAACGTGGCGCCCATGCCCATTCTGCCTACGATTCGGCCCATCTCGCCAGTCCCGGATGCTGTAAATGCCCGCGCCAACAACGGTTACGATTCGAACGCTAACGGACATGGCCAGGGGAAGACCAAGAAACTTGGCCGACAGCTGTCTGTCGCATCGAGCACCAACAACTACACCGAGATGCACCGACAACAGGCAGAGCGCGCTCTCAATGGGAATTCAGCCAACTCCGGACTCGCCTCGCCCCCTCCGGGCGGGCAGCGAGAGAGCTTTTTTTCACACCTCAGGAAGCGTGCACGGCGTTTCTCCGGGCGACACCAGACCCCAGTCTCCCCAGCCTACGACGACCTGGAGGCCCAGGCTGGATGCGGTCCTTGGGCTAGCAACCGGTCATCGATGGTTATTGACCAACAGGCACAGCAGGTCTCAGTACCAAAGTCGGAGGTTTACGAATCCCTGGACAAGGCTCTCCGCGACGTCCAAAACAACCTTGACGCCCGCCCCCCTGTCCCAGTTCACCAGGTTTCCCCCACGAGCAACCTCAAGCGTCACCACTCCCTTCCGCACCACCAACCCAGATCCGTGGATAACCTCATTGGTGCCGCCCGCACTGGGCCAGTCTCGAGCCGTACGCGACGAGCCCAGGCGACCCATGGGGTTCACCAATATGAGGCTCCCGATGAGGAGGAAGAGCTCCTCGACGAAGCCCTCACATCCACCCAGCGAGCAATGAAGCGCATGGATCGGGACACCACCAACGTGACCAAGCAAAAGCCGTTGCGACAGTCGGCTAGCAACCTTGGTCTCAGCAACCCCTACCCCACTCCCTCCCCCTCTGCCAACGGCAACCAGGTCCTCTTTGGAGATGGCCATGAGGCCGTGACGCCCAAGCCCCTCGACCTGAGCAAGAAGACGGATGATCAGTACAAGTGGCCCACGCCCCCATACGAAGAGAGCGAATGGGCAGCCTCAGCATCAGCCAGCATTTGGGCTGCCAGCAACCGCTTCTAAATGTCTACGCATACGGGAACTTCCCGGCATGATTACGTCTCGTGGTGTGGAAAAAGTTCTTGCTGCATCATCTCGCATGGTCACGGTGTTTGGTGTTGGTTCAACAAGCACAATGTCTTTTTCATTGTGCAGGTGGTTATTTTCTGATTTAATATTTCTGGCTTGGCTATAAACCCAATTCTTTCGATTCGACTCAGCAACCTTTTTCGACGTTATATCCGAATACCCGGCCCATTGGGCGCCGCCGACTGCTCATTTTTCGTCTTTTTTTCGTTTCAGTCGCCTCGAGTATCAAAATACCCCTTATAGACCGAGACAGGCAAGCTCAGACATTATACTTGAAGCAAATGCCACATTATACTGGACCAAACAATTTTCCTTTGTTGATTTTTTCTTATTACTACACAAGATGGTGGCTTGGAGTATGAGGTGCCTTGGCTGGGTATGAACCAGTTATTTTTTCTCTCTTCTCATTTTTCTGCGATATCAGGGTCGAATAGGGACACCTTTGCTGCGGATAAAGGGTGTATGTCCTTCGACTATTTCGAAGCTGTTGTAAAAAAAGGTCAGCGAGCATAGTACTATTATTCTTATTATTTGTCTTTATTTGGATCTTTTTTTGTTACTTTTTCTTTGTCTCAATGTTTCAAGAGGAATCACCGATTAGAAGGGGATTTTCGAGGCCAGGATGCCAGACAATAGTTTGCAATATAACGGTCGACGACATGGTACATAATTACTTTTTGGGTGGCGGATGTGTTGAGGCTCGGACACATGGGCCTGTACCTATGCGCGACTTGAAATAATGGATTGAGTTGAAAGGATCTTCCTTGCACCTAGCTTTCGTGCCCTATTGTGATATATCATAATGTACCTACGTCGGTGCGTGGGTGGTGAAGAGCTACGTGTCTCACCGACGAGGTCCGAGCAGACCGGCAGGGTCTGGGAGTGTCTGGGAGTGACATGCAGAGGCCGCGGTGGGCATAACCTGGGCAGTCCAGGCTCCAGGAACTGACTACGGTGGGGATGTGGTGTCGTCGGTGAGCTGGGCACCGGCTCGGTGGTGAAGCGGCATGTATACAAACGGTGGGTGACGAATGCACGAGCACAGTACCGGGAAATAAATAAAAATAGCATGTAAACGAATATAGCCCAAGCCGGGCACCTAATTAGCGATTAGCTTGATTTCGAGTGCATCGTCCCCCGTTTCTTTGTTTGGTAGGTGGCTGCAAGAGATATCTGGATGCCTGGCGGATTGGCATGCAAGGGGCGTTTTGGACGAGCGTGGCTTAGAGACGCCGGCTTATGACGCTGGCCCTGGTATTGCGGGGCCGCTGGATTGCAAGAGTTGGATGAGTAAAAAGGTCGCGAGATGTTGGATAGGGAACAAACGGTGGGCCTGGAGACGAGGCAGAGGATAGATAGATATATTTGCTTTGGGCTCGAGCCTGACGCTGGAGAGGTGTCGCAATTGTCGTATCACGGCGAATCAGCCTAATCTGCAGCGGCCAAGGGGAACTCGGGTGTCACGTGTCGCATGTGGCCAGTGAGGATTCCGTATGGCGCATCCCACATCGTAAGGCTTAGGCAGCACACTTCCCCTGGTCCCGCTTCACTAATTACTGAGCTGAGCTGAGCTGGCACGACTGCGAGAGGGAAGAGTAAAAGGCACCGACAACCTTGGCTCCAGCTTCCGGGACTTGTCGCTCCTTCATCACTTATCGCTTGTCGCCTGTCGCTTGTCACTTGTCGCTTGTCCCTCGGGCGGGTCGCTGCTTTCGACACTGACGGACTGACTCCCTTGTTGGCTGACGATTGGACGAAGGAGGGGTTGTGCTGTACCGTGCTGTTGAACCGGATGGAGGCTGTAAGACGACGTGGTTCCCTTGGAGAAAACCTACGACGTCTGCTCGCTTCGGCCCAACGAGGATAATCCCCGAGTCCTCTGTCCGGGTCCACAAGGTGCATCAATCCAACCGCGTTGGCGTGGCCATCTTTCTGCGCGGGGGAGGGGTAAGTGCCATGGTAACAGTCCATGCGACGTGACAGGAAAACCCAGCGCGCAAAGAAGCAAGCAGAGCTACAAGGCAAAACCGACACGTAGATTGACGGCTCGACGTTGGTTTGGTCGCAACCATGAATCTCAATCTCCCCATCCGGACCAGCACCAGCAGCCGGCGCAACCAGGAGAGCCGAAACTACTTTACCAGCTACACACCCCCGAGCTCCACCGAAGCCATCAATGGCCCCGTCCGCGAGCCCGCGAGGGAGCAGCCGCCCTTGGGCGACCGCTTGATTGTGGGCGTCGATTTCGGAACCACCTTTTCGGGGTCAGTCACTTGCGGATGCACTCGTTTCGGGAAAATGCTAACACTCGCTCTGCAGTGTCGCTGCCGTGTACACCTCCACGCCAGATGATATTGAAATCATCAAGACTTGGCCCGGCGGCAATGGCATCACCTCGGACAAGGTTCCGACGGAAATCTCCTACGACTTTCCTGCCAATGCATCACCAGGCACTGACCCGACAGTCAAATGGGGCTTTCAGTTCAAGCCAGAAGAATCGCGCCTGCGGTGCATCAAGCTCTTTCTGGACCGCTCCCAGAAGTTACCCTTTTACGTGAGCCCGCTGGACACGGCGGCTCAGCTGAAGCGCTTCAACAAAAATGTCGTTGATGCCGTCAGCGACTACTTGACACAAATTTACAAGCACACTATGGACACACTGACCCGTCGATACGGCGAATCCTTCATGGCTTCGACAAAAGTGGAATTTGTCTTGACATGCCCAGCCGTGTGGAGCGACGCGGCAAAGAATACTACTCTCCAAGCCGCTGAACGGGCCGGCATGGGAAGTAGATCCGAAATCCAGATGATCAGCGAGCCCGAGGCCGCCGCAGTGTACACGCTCAAGGCTATTCAGCCGAATCATCTGAATGTGGGAGACAATTTCATTGTCTGTGATGCGGGAGGCGGCACGGTTGAGTAAGATTGAAACCCACCCGTCAACGACACATGCTAATTGACTCAGTTTGATTGCCTACAAAATCATGTCTCTCAAACCTCTGAGGGTGGAAGAGTCTGCCGTGGGAACAGGAGGGTTGTGTGGCAGCGCATTCCTGAACTATCGCTTCGAGGAGCACATCAGAACTCGACTGGGCCAAAGCAGGTTCGACGAGATGAAGCTGAAAAAGGGAAAGACTTGGCAGATGGGTCTTCGCTACTTTGAAGAGTTTGTAAAACGAAACTTTAACGAGGATGAGCATCAAGAGGTCAATGTTCCGTAAGTTGAGTCCCAACTCTTTTTTTCTCTTGTTTGGCGTTGTTGACTCTTTAGTTTCCCTGGGTTGCCAGATGACGAAGAGGCTGGCCTTGACTCTGGCTTTTTGGTCATGTCAGCAGAACAAATCAAAGACATTTTTGAGCCGGTGGTCAAAGAGGTGTGTGATCTAGTTCAGGGCCAGGTGGAAGGCCTGCGGTCCAAAGGCGGCATCGTCTCGGGCATTGTCTTGGTTGGAGGTTTCGGCCAGAGCAACTATCTCTATCGCCGCCTGAAGTCTCACTTTACGAGTGCTGCTCCTCCGCCGTACAGCGAGCGGCCAACGCACGCCAATCTTAATGCAACCCAGGAAAGCGGCTCCATTGAGGTTATGCAGCCCGTATACGCCTGGACTGCCGTTGTCAGAGGCGCCGTCCTCCGAGGTCTGGAGGGCAACATGGTCATCTCCCGCAAGTCGAGAATGCACTACGGTACGTCGTACGCCACCGTATACGACGAAGAAAAGCACTCGGTCAGTGAGCGGTACTGGTCGCCGCTCTGGGAAAGGTGGATGGTCTCTGATCGGATGCAATGGCACATTGCCAAGGTATGTTTTACGGCTGATGTACTCGGACCGGGCTGACACATGATAGGGTGAGGCTCTGTCTCCGCTAGCCCCCATCGCCTTTCACTACACCCGAAACTTTCGCCCTGGACAGTCTCTCATCGTCACCGATGACCTCATTGCATGCGATGCCGACGAGCCCCCAGTGGCCTACACACGTGATCTCATGCATGTTTGCACGCTGACAACGGACCTCAATGCTGTGCCTAGAAGTTTGTTTACGCGGCTTACCACTACCAGGGGCGTGGAGTTTGACAATCTGGACTTTACTCTAGAAATGCGTATGGAATCAGCCGGGCTGACGTTTGAGCTCAAGGTGGACGGTGTGAGATACGGAAGAGTGGAGGCCGAGTTCCATTCTGCGTCGTAGCAGCCTCTGTTTCGAGTGCGGGAGTTGTTGTGGATAAACGGCCGAGAGCCATCTCTGGCGACAAAATACAGCACGGGCGACGGGCCCACACATTGGTATTGAGTCTATTATAGGTTTTGGATGGTGTTATCCTGGGATAATTCGGAACAATGAAAGCGGTTTCTTTAGATGAGATGGGTCGGTGTGACGACGTATTCGGTGACACGTCAAGCTTTTTAGTCTTGGTAAGGGCAACGAGCCGAGCTCATGTGCCGAATTTTCAACCGTGTTTGCGCATCACCGGGTCACCATCGCCGGGCTCATTGCCATCTGTGCTCAGATGGAATTTAGAAACATAGTAAATATTGGTTTCGCGGGGTTGGGATGTGCTCTTGCCGGGTGTTTGTGCCACCAGCGTAGTCGAGTCAATTCTGCAACGTGGTGTGTTTCATTTGATCGCCCTCTTAGCTGCCAAATCAGATCTTTCCAATAGGCATCAGCTTGGGTTTGTGTGAAATGGTTTAAGCGCAATGCAGGATTAGACAGCCGGCGGTGTTAGCTTCCTGCCGTGCCGCAGGGAAAAAACATCACTGCCTAATTAGTTGGCACTGCCACAAAAGCCCATCCGACGGCGGCTGGACTGGGTGGGTGCCCTGGGTAACCAGAGTCACCGTTCAACCAACTACGGTTCACGAGGAGGAAGTAAAGGGCTTGTGCAAACTGTTTTGCTTCGCCAGCACAAAATGGGCTATGAGAATAGTATCAATAGCTGAGCATGACTTGTCGTGGAACAACATTGACAAACTGGTGTTGTTTGCCATCCAGACTGCCTAGAATCCCTGAAGCCGGCGTGGTGTTGTTCATGGTTGCTTGTGCCAATAGACTGATCCTCCTCACGGTGCCTCCATACATGCCCATGGTGTTATTTCTACAATCAAACAGAACCATGTGTCGTGTCGTTTCCGCCCAACCCCAATCACGACCGCCTTTGGGCAATGTCCATGACATCAAAGGCTTGTCGAAAAAGTCTGCCTAGAAGCAAGCAGGCTGCACCGCATCAGCACGACCCGAGAGTTTTGCATGCACCACAATTGTGCTTACCGGGTTCCACCCTTTTGCCGCATCGCTATCAAATGCGTGCCGCAGACATTCAAAAGTGCCCACGGCCTGTTGCTGCTGGTGCCGCTTTCGCAATCAGCACAGAGCTAACCCGACGCATTGGCGCGCTGAGCCTCGGCTTCTCGAATCTCATCCTCAATGGCAACGGCCTCTGGGTGGTGCTTTTTCGCCCAGTAGCTCTGAACTGAGCTCGGGGAGCACATGGAAGGATCCCGCGGCCGGAGCTCGGCATCTTCCTCGTCGACGGCCCGCCGCATTTGCCCCATCAAACTTGGAGCGTTGACGACGAGCCTCCCAAACTCTTGCGTCCACGGGTATTGGGCTGCGTCGCGCTGGCCAAAGGTTTTGTTGAACCAGCACAGCGGGGTGTACCAGTCGCAGCGAAACACAGAGGGCAGGTTCTCGCGCAGCTGGACCAACAGCGTGTATCGGGGCTCCATTTCAACCGGGAAGTTGGGGCAGTCCGGGGTTTCATGGTATAGAGTGTTGCAGTACTGTGTGATGTAATTGTGTGATGAAATCAAACCCGAGATATATTAATTTTTAGTCTATCCGAACGCCAATCTTCTGCCAAAAAAAAAAGCCCGATCTTTCCAAATAGCCTATCCTTTCCATTATCCCCTTTATATTATAAGCCCTCCCTTATCCTCCACCCACGCCACATCTCATTATCAGTACATTAGATCTTGCTACTATGAGTTAGCCTCGACCGACCTCTTGATCACAAGGAGCTAGTAGATCCACAGCATCAAATTATATTATAGATTATTGCTTTATATGTTAGAAAGAAATTAGGCCTTTTATTATATAGGCCTTCGGGCTATATATAGCTTTTATTAGAGTATCTAGAGGACTATTTATTTCTATTGGATAAAGTTAATTTTATTATTGGATATTTTAGATTTTAAGAGAGCTATGTATTCTAAGATTATAAGATTTATAAGATTTAGATTATTAAGAAAGGAACTAGGTATTATAAAAGGTAGTAGTATATTTAAGTTATTTTAAATAAAGTTCTATAGCCTAATACTAAGTTATATATTATATTTAAGATTTTAATATTATAATTTATATATTTAGATTATTTAATTAAGATATATTCTAATATATAGTATAATATAGTTAAACTCTATTTTATTTATATTAATTTTAGGTGGGGGATATATATATAAGTATTTAGTCTTTTAGGTATAGCTTAGTAGAGATAAATAATAGTAATAGATATATAAGGATGTGGATAATAATGGTAAGAGAAAGAGGCTAGGCTAGTCTTGGTGGGTATTTTATATTGGGGGTTATATTTAAGGTTTTCTAAAAAGGTATATCTCTATTGGATTATATGAGAATATTGGAGATATTTTATATAAAAGGCTATAAGGGTATTGTTGCCTAGCTGTTAGGTTTACTGTGTAGAGCTTATTGTGTTGACTTGGGCCACCTTCTGGACCTTAAGGTTACTAATCATAGAGTGTTGCAGATGATGCACCCGTGGATCAGACCATCTTCAAGCACGCCCGGGCATCGGTCTAGCTTGTGCGAGGTCGAGTAGCAGCCAGCGCAGCGCAGGTCGGGGTCGATGCTGGAGTTGGGGTCGGATGGGCCAGTCATGGTCATGATGGCCTCCTCATAGAGTCCGGCAGGGTTCTCAGGGTCATAATCAAGCTCGGACGGCAACCCCAAAGCAAGGCGGGCTTTGCTGCGCGCTTGTCGATATCTTGCCACGATTTCGTCAACCATGCATTCCTCCTCGGTGGTGTTCAAGTCGTGTTCTAGATGCTTGGTCCTCATGTAGCATTCCCAACACCCAGGCGGCAACCCGGTTCTTCTCAGCCTTTCCAAGACATCGTCCTGGCCCCGGATTATCTTGAACACGACCGAAGGGTGCGGCGATTCTAGCAGATTGGCAATCCATTCAGCCCTGGCAGCGGCCGCGTCGTCTTCTCCGAGTAGCTCATGGCTGGTGATGCTCGAGAACCTGCTTAAACGGAGCGTGGTTGCAATATCTGCTGCCTCTCTCAGGGAGGAACCTTGTCGCTGGCCATCGTAGCCATTGTTTTCCTGGGTGTCACGATTGCAGCTATTCATTGTTCGTGAAAACATGGTTGTTGTTGGCAAAGTGGGTGAGTGAGGGGTACGAGGAACGCTGGCACCAAGGCACCCAGCCAAATCAGAATGGTGACGGACCGACAGCAGTTGGCAACACATGTGTTCTGATGTATGCCAAGAGAGAGAAAATCAATTCCGCACCAAAAAGAATAATATTAGGGTTTATTGCGCTTGCTTTCGTTCAATGACCTCCTCGCGCCGCGCCATCATAATTTCCCCCATGAGATCAAACTGCTGGCAGTCGAACAGCCAACTTTTTCGTAGATCCCAAGATAGAGTCCCAATTCTTGCTTGACGTTTGTTCTTTCAGTGTCTATCAGAGTATCCAACTACGGCTAATAAACTCGGTCACTTTACATCACTCGGGCGATTGACTTTGCAAACAATTGGAGTTTTTCCCATCTAATGACTTGGTTCCACCTTGGAAATCCGTGACAGCTGCCAAAATACTCGTCTTGTATTTTTTGGTAATAACAAAAGCCCAACTTGGAACGATTCTGCTTCCGGGAGTGTGGTTGAATTATTGTCCGCTGTAAGCACCCATCACTCGGCCCATCCCCCCGTAATTCGCACCTTGGCGCATGCTGATATGCCGCTCATTCCCAGTTTGCAGCAACTCGAGATAACACCGAGATGAAAACACCAGCTTCAGATGAGAGCGATCCCGGGTTCGCAATCCTGCCTAGCTCTGCGCCCGTTTCCCAGCAGCCTGTCGAGTCCCACATACACCTTTCCTCCGTGGCGAATTTGTAGAGAAGCAACTGCGACTCTTGTCAGCTCTGTGGTACTAGACTAGTATAGGCCAAAACTCACAAAAAGCAGACTCTGGATTGCGCGGGGTTTCCTCGAAAACCTGCGCTCCCGCTGAGTAGGTCTAAAAGCGACAGCCGTATGTCTTTTTTCTTTGGTGAATACGAATGGCCCGCAGTCAAAGAAAGTTGGTATGAATTCCAAAGCCTGGAATCTGGCTATTTGAGCCGATTTCCAATCTCGCAAAGCAATCGCGATTCCTTTTCCTCGCCCCGCCCCCGGCCTCGGTCATTACTTGACAACGAACTGGTCTTGGCCGCCGTCAGTGGCCCTGACCATAACAATGGGGCATGCGTGATCAGGGCAGACATTTCCATCATCAGAACCGAAACACCTAGCCTTTCTTTGGTCCATATAAGCAATATCCTGAAGACAAACCCAAGTGTTCAATTGCCCCTCTCTACCAAAGGCCAATAGCCTCTTGTGGAGCTGTTTTTTTGACACGAACAGGCTGTAGTACACGAGATTCCGGGTCTTGGCGCCAATTTCGACTCCAATATATCGGTTTATAATTCCCGAAATCTCCTCCAAGTCCTGAGAGCGGCAATCGGTGTCTTCTTGAGTGGAGCAATGTCGCAGCCGCTTCCGGGCTCTTTGGACTCCATCACCCTGAGTATAGTGCGACGGGTTGAACAGCAACATTGAGGCGTTTTTTTCACTCTGTAGTTCCGCCTTCAATTTCACTTCAGTCTCCTTCATCTGGAAAATGCGTGTTTGGAGTTCGGCTCCCGTCTTGCGGGCACTTTCAAGCTTTTTCCAGAGTCGACTGGGCCTTTCTATTCCTTGCTTCTGATCCTGCATGGCTTTTCTGCAGTCCAAATCTGACGAGTTGGTCTCGTCAACACGGCGAAGGGCTACTGTCAGTTTGTTCTCAGCTGCACTGAGGCTGCCCCGCGTCATGTTGAGATCAGAGTCCAGCTCCGTTATCTTTTTCCGCAGTGCCTCTTTTTCTTGGGTGCTGTCCATCATGGCTTGAATACGGTCCTGGATGTCAGTTGCCAGAATCCGATGGCCCTCGGCGACATTTATCTGAGCCTTGAGTTTCTCTCTCTCTGCCTGTGACTTGTTGAGCACGTCCTCTCCCATTTTGAGCCTCTGGTCGCGCTCAGCGACAGCCCGGAGGAGTTCGTCTCTTTCGCCGGTTGCCTTCTCAAGCTGACCCGTCAGGTCGTGTATACGAGCTTTGTCATGCTCCATGAGTTTGTCAATCTCATGACTCCACTGGCCCAATGAGGTCTGGAACTGGTCTGGTAGATTCTCCGTCAGCGAGCATAGCTGAGCGAGCTCTTCTGGATGTCTGAGAACAAAATCTCCAAAGTATTCGATAAGTCGCAACTTTTGCATGAGCATCTCCATGCTTGCCGTCTGAAAACCGAATCAAGGTACAAGGTGGTTTGGAGAAGTGTTTGATTAGAAAGAAAAAGAGACAAGCAGGCAAAGGCGGAGATCCGTTTGATCTAACTACGTTTCTAGGTCATTGAATCACTCGATTCTTTTTTTCTTTCCCATTCAGTCTTGCTACTTCCTACCAAGCAACCACTTTGTCCATACCTGTACCTTAACAAAGCAACCATCACGACACAAAATGAGAAAAGCAAGGGCCAGAGAAAGAATTTCACCAAACATTCGAATACCAATCTTGCAGATTGTTTTTGAAATATTACGCTGATTCTCTCTAATTTTCAATTACACGCCAACACCTCACCTCTGTATTGCTGCATCACGCGCACTCATGCTAGCCTGTTTACAAGACATGTATACCAGAGAGAAACAAGCCACTTCGCACAAGCTTATTAAGCATGCCAACTGGCAACTGCAGTGCTGGCTATTTTAGATCATGTGCCTAGTCGCCCCAAACTAGAGTCTGGATGTCACGGGGTAGTTCCCTTGCCTTGCTTTTCCCCTTTCATCGAGTAGCCTGAGCGATTATTGGACCAATGCCGTCAGACATGTCTCACTGCCGAAAAAAACTTTATACTAGAAAGCCAACTAGTTGTGTTTATTTCTGTTCGATTTTGCAGCAGCCTCGCCGCTAATGCCCGACCGTGCCGCTACTATGCAAGCAAGCCGGCCAAGCTTCAGGGTAAGCCGCTTCTCTGCCCCGTCTCACCGCATTTGCGACATCAGCTCATTCGCCTCAACTCAGCAATTGGCCCTCGACGACGCTCAACTCCGGCTTTCCAGCCAGGCTTTCCCAAACCCGTGCTGCGTAGCGAATTGCGGCAATATAACCAGCAATCGCTCCCAGCCAATACCGGCCATTGTACGGCAGCGCCGCCGACGTTCGTCCGGAGCACCCTCCCTCACCAGTAGACCATACCGCATCTGGCCGTAGGAGTTAATTGATGCTCTAGTTGCATTGGACTCCTTTTGTTTCCCACCTCTACGAACGCCATTTGCCATCGTTTCCCTCACCGGCTGCACCCTTATCGCTGAGGCCATCTTCCTCTGCCGCCAGCGCTCGCGTCCTTTACCGCAATGGGGTCCAATGACATCGCCCCGGCCACTGCGCCGACATGGCTCGTGCCGGCTTCTACTGTATGTCTCGGCACCGGCATGGCATTCTGGCTGGTGGCATATGTCCTGATGATCCGCCGCTCTCTCGCCACCAATGCCACGCCCGCGCCATTGCTCCCGCTGGCGCTCAATTTGTCATGGGAAGTGGTGTATGCGTTTGGAGTTGTGACGGAGCCCGTTGAGGCCGCGGGCTTCTACCTGTGGCTCTTCCTCGACATTTTTGTCCTACATGCGACCCTAAAGACGGCGCCCCGCTCATTCGCATCGTCGCCAATTATTGCCAGGAACGTTGCCCTGTTGCTGGGCATCATGTTCGTCTTCGGCGTAGTTGGCAACGGCTTGTTCGTCTGGTGGTGGCTCAAGGAACCGCACCGCGGCTACGGCCTCAAATGGGGCAAGACGTGGAAGGGCCAGGAAGCGCGCGACACGACTGAGCTGGCCTTTTGGTCGGCTGGCGTGGCCCAGATGGGTTTTAGTGTCAGCGCCCTGGCCATGCTGCTCCAGCGAGGCCACTCTGGCGGGCAAAGCTATGCAATCTGGTGAGTTCCGAGATGCACTTAACAGACTGGCCTTCCTGTCCAACCTCGTTTGTCCCTGGGGGTGCCCGCATCCATGCCTTGAGGCACTTGGGCTCCCATTTCGCACTCGCTGCTGCGTGTTGCGATTGGGTGCATGCAGCTCGATGCGGTTGCTCTGGTTCCAAGTGGGTGGCACTTTGCTGTAGCCCGTGCTGGTGTCCTGACCAGCCGCCACGGTGTTTAGTGGCCAGCACTACACGAACGCAAGCGCGTATCCTAGCTGTCAGCATATGCGGGTGCTTGGGTGGCATTCCGTAGCATCAGCCCCCATGACCCGATTTCACTAGCATTGCTGACATGTGGTATCGACAGGTTTTGCCGATTTGTCGGTACATTGATGGGACTGCCCGTAACCACTATCCTGCTATGGTGGTATTGGCCAGAAGCCCACGGCTTTGTGTGGCATCCTTTAGGCGTTTTCATCATCGGGACAGCAATCTGCTGTGACCTTGCCTATCCATTTGTCCTAGGCCACGTTCGGTTGACAGAGAGGATTTTGGCTGACGGGACCATCGTGTCCGGGGAGGACTACGCCGCAGCCACGGATAAGAAGCGACAGTAGTAACTGCGCTGGGGGGGTGTCATCCGATGAGACAAGTGTTGGTTCAACATGAGCAGGCGTGCACTTGCACACTTGGCTCGCTGCCTGTAATACTAATTTGCGTCGTGGCAACCCTTGAGGTGGTCAGATTCTCTCACAACTAATACTTTTGACATGAAAGACGGCGGCCATTCCCGTAGCAACCCCAGTAACGAGTTATGCATGCCATGTTGGTTGCAAGCGAAATGCGGATCAGAGTGTGGTAATTTGAGCGGCATACAGCCATGATCCTGGAGGTTTGGTTGCATTGAACGCGACCAAAAGGGCAAATCCGAGACCCAACAGCCCAATGGATGCTCGTTTCTTTTTGAATACCACCACCATATTAGCCGTGATTTCTGATTGAGAAAAAAGCTATTTCCATCTTGGTTCCCCTTGCTG
Source organism: Calonectria leucothoes (assembly GCA_002179835.1). Taxonomy (NCBI): domain Eukaryota; kingdom Fungi; phylum Ascomycota; class Sordariomycetes; order Hypocreales; family Nectriaceae; genus Calonectria; species Calonectria leucothoes. Next base: position 296,421 of record NAJI01000078.1, read on the forward strand.
TATGAATGCTGGTCTAGCGCGCCACCGGTTCATCCGCTGTTGGACTGACGGTGGCTTGTGTGATATGTGATAGCTCCGGTAGATCAAGCAAGAACCAACAACTTCCGGGGGCGGGAATCCTAGGGACGTGACGCAACGCACTAAGCCGAGGTTCGGGCCAACAGCCAAGCTGTTCCTAATCGAGACAACTCTGCCACCCAGTCGTATTAAATTCCTGATTGGGGATGTACAAGTAATAGCTGCACGCCAAGGACAGGAATTGACACAGAAACCAAGTCGCACCGGAATAGGTAAACTGAGTCGGCAAGTTTGACCATCGCAAACACGGCCAGCTGGCTGAGGGCCAATAAAGTGGCTGGGACCAACCACTCGTGTGGTCTGACTACACGGCAATGGCAAGGCAAAGAAAGATATGGCCCGGGAGGGTGGTATTACATCGGCACACGACGGATAATATGGGATTTATTGGTGGAATCCAGCAAGCCACGATGGCTGAGGCTCTTTCGGCTCGGAAGCGCGGTCGGTCGGCTTTTCTTGCTCATGCGCCAACCCGCAGGCGCGAGGCCTCGTCAAGCGTTTGGCCATAGCAAGTCAGCAAACCACAGAGCAACAAAGGTACACAAGCGCCTTTCTCACACTTATACAATGGGAGCAAAGCAACGAGCGACCGGTAAACGCACAGGTCACATGCTTTGACGCGTGCGCGGGTGCAAGCATCAAATGGCAGGGGGCCCATGGGTCAGCAAGGGCCCCAGATCGCGGAGTAATCTTGATGCACGTAGGCGGCGTTGGATATGGCACGAGCATTGCTCACGTTTTGCCAGGCTGGCTTGGGCCAAGCCAACAGACCTCTTTTTTTGACATGCTGAAACTGGATGACATTTCACATTTGGTGAAATGGACCAGTGCAGAATTTTCCGGGTTGACGTCGCTGCGCCTTTGCGGATGGACTGTCAATGCTGGGCGACGTGGTATCAGATCAGGTCCGCTTAGACAGACAGGAATCCCAGGAGAAGCACGCGCGACCGAAAAGGGAAGTACTCCTTTTAGTTGACGTTACCGAAGCCGTTTTTTTCCAGAATCCATGACCCAATGTGGGCAGATGGAGCCGAAAAAACAGCGTTTGCCTCGTGGGTGAAGGGGTGTGGAAGCTCTGCAAGCCGACAGAATAGGAAATGGCAGTTGGAATGTGGGCGGTTTGACGCCGTTTGAAGTACCATGTACCGAAGAGTTGCAGCTAAGCGAGCGGGTATATGCCAGATTATGCAGTTAACGATTAGCCGTGCACCCGCAGTTTCAACCATTTGAAGCGATGCGCATAGGTCGTCGGCCCTGTCTGGCGTCATCTCGGCGACATGGCATGGATTCTTCGTCCGGATAATTGGCAGCTGGCCTCCATGTTGCACCGGATTCTCCCATGCCCGGCACACAGGTTGCGCTGAGGCCCTCGGCGCGATGGATTCGGGCGGGTTGGATGCCTTCTTCGAAGCTGTCAAGGCCTTCTATGCACGCCCCCCTTGGTGCTCGGTGACCGGGATTCGGGCTTCCCCCCCAGAGCACCCAGAATGACGAGACGTTTCCCAACCGGCCGGTTTAGCATCGACACCTTGACACCCGGATGACTGGCCAGGAATCCCTTGTGCCACGGGTTTGCATGCCCGGCCTTGGTTGACCTCGCGAACCAGACCTTACGATAGCAGGGCTGCGCCTCGGACGCTGTCGGTCGCCCGCCAAGGCTAGCAAGTTTGGATCCGAGCTCACGTCGCAAGACTGTGGCCAACGGTTGAAGGCCTCGACAGTGCGTGGCCCGAACACGCTCGCTCCTGTGATCTCAGACGCCCACCTCGGTGAACAAATTGAATCCAGGACTTCCCAGCTGGCCCAACATGCAAGGTTCCAAACCGGTGGCGGTTCGTGTGGGGTAGAGCTGCTTTCAGACAGTCTCGACTGCCACGTTGGCCAAGGGGGGCATGTCACCCGCAAATCACCTGTAGGTGCGTGTTGGCTGCGAACTCCTAGGCAGAGGCTAGGTTTCTCACTCTTGATTTGATTTGCAATACGACGCTCACGGGACGCATTCATCTCCAACATCGCAAGATGCCAATATCCCGATACGCGGCACTTTTGTCGGGCTTGATAGCACGCAATTGCGCCCCTCTGCCACATCCCGCGCTGACGGGGTTGGCATGCTCTCAGCGTGGGGTTTCCCTGACAGGCCGCACACACGCAACGCAGCACAACACAGCGCACGTCCGCCCTCGCAATCGCGCTCGTGCTTGCGCGCTGAAGCAAGCAGTGAGGGATATTGAAAACCTCGCAATGGGCCCTCGGCCACAAACAGTTCGCGTGACGACTAAGTGACGACGAATAGGCGAAACGACAGCCCAGATCAGCATTGCATTGCGCAGGGCAAAGTCAAATTTGCCTGCCAGAGCCGAGGCGGAGTCACCTGGGGCTATTTGGGCGAACCCTTCTTTGGGTTTGAGGGAGTTGCAAGTATCATCCCTGTTGTTTGACGTGACCACACCATCACAAAGGCGAGCTGTCGTATGCGAGATCCGACGTTGAGTTACGCCTTTGGCCTTGGGTAGCGACACTACTCCCTATCTGTCGCTGTCGGCCCCCTAGTGCCCTTGACCGGTTGCTGTATTTTGACTCGTTCCGTCCGCCCTAATGGACAAACTTCAGGTCGGCAGGTTAGGGGACGTTTGCAAAACGCCGCCGCGGTCGAACCGTTTGGTGCTTGGCTAAACCTAATACAGCGCGCTGCCGATGTTGACCGATGATCGAGATTGCTCCCAGCATCATCATCTTCTGACATTCATGTCCAGGATGTGTTTGCGTGCGCGCAAGGTCCTAGGCTGGAGATTGGAGGGTGTGTGGTCCAGGCCAGATGAGGTGCTAAGAGCTGGGATGGGATGTGGTGAAGAAAATATTCATTGGTCGGTCATGCGTTAATTGAAGAGGTGTGTATCCAGGCGCGAACAGACCGTCCTCGCTTGTTGAATGTCATGGAAATGGTGAGCATTGATAACAAAACTCGCCTGCGGTTTGGGGTTTGTGCTCCAGGCAATTGTTCCAAAGTGGATTCTAGATGCAGCAGGGGAGCATCAGGTGATTGACCAGGGCGCCTCGTTGCAGATTGTTATCGGGGTGGTGTACCAGCAGGCTGGGACAGGATGCGACGGCTGATATCATTGACTCAATTGAAAAGGAAGGTCGGCAATCAGAGCGCCGCGATACTCTTATCACAAGGCTGAGGGCGAGAGGCGGCGGAGGGAGTGCCTGGAACTCAAAGGTTCCAGGCGCAGGTCGCTGGCGATGCAACCCCCAATTCCTTCGGCCACCCACGCCGCCACCCCACGCTGATTGCCAGATACAGGTTACCTTCCAGTTATGACTGTCTGCTTTGACGGGGAGCGAACCAAGGCTCTACGTAAATGAAACGTGATGTGAAATCTGCAGCCTTTGGCACACCGTCACTATTTGCAATGGCCGTCGAGGCTATCGGTGAGGCCAAGGAATACGCCGGCCCAAGGGTGGCTGCATCGCGGGACGGCGCGACGGGTTCCAAGACGAGCCCGAAGCTTGTTACGAGGCGGCACGTGCAACGACGAGGCTCCCTCTTCTCATTCGAGGGAGGGCAGAAAATGCATGGAACTTGTACTCGCCATAGGCTTTTCGTCGCGCCTCGGGGCGGGCAGCCGCGGTTCGCAGGCATTTTAGAGGCAAGCGTACGAGTCGTCAAGCGTTGTTGTCTCTCTTCTCACCGTCGTCCGTCGGCTCTGAGCCCCCAACTAGAGGCCTATCGACGCACGACACCCAAGTATTTTTCAAGCCACAAGGTGCACAAGTAGGCCGCAGCTAAGTCCGATGGCGAGGCCCGGCGCAAGACCATGTACATGTTCGGCATCGTTCGTGGGCCACCGGTGCGCCCGTTGGACCCGTTTCTGCTTGTGTGAGGTATTCTCCGAATGTCTCATCGCGGAGAAATTGCAGTCACGCATACATGCACGCGGCATACATAGGAGATGAGACAAAACAGCATGCAATGCGGCAGACGACGCATACATACAGGTGAGCCTCCTCCTCTAGCGCCAACACCCTCCACCGCCAAGGTCGATGATGGTGGCAAAAAGAGAGCAAAGAAGAAACAAAAACAGGGCCCAGGGGCCTCGTATAGAAGCCCTCCAATAGAGGCCCTCCATTCCCACTACAAGGGGGTGCTGCAGACGTGATTGAGGAAACGCGTGGGGGAAGAGACAACTACCGGCGCAGCGGTGCCTCCCCCGAGAGAGACGAGAGAAGGAAAAAAGCAAACAGAGGTCTACACACGCACATAACTGTCTCACATTGTCCCTTGTCCCTTTGGCGCATGAGGGAAGGGCCTGTAGGTAGGGCTGTGGCGGCCCCGTTGGTTGCAGTAGCGCGGATCAGAGGTGCATGGATTTGCAAGAGAGTCGCCGAGCGTGTTTTTAGTTTCGGGAGAAGCAACGTGCAAGATGATCAAAACCCGTCAACAAAGCATGCAAAGCAAATACGGCCGTGGGATGGCGCAAAAGAGTTTAGCCCCCAACGAGCAGGCAGGCAAGAGGCGAGAGCCTCAAAAAAGCAACCTAGGGAGGCGCTTGGCTGGGGGTTTTTGGTTTCCTGGCTGATGAATTGGCAAGTCTGGGTGCCGTCGCATGCAATGCCGGACATGGGCATAGGCGCGATAGACGAGCGGCGAGGCCAGGCCAGGTGACTGACGGATGGATGCCATGTGTCCAAAGCCTTGGGCATCTGCACATTGGCCAACGTACTTACATGGCATGCGTACATCTGTCTACTGTACGTGGTATGTAAGGTGGCGGCCGTGCAGCGAGTTTACATTGTGGGGAGTTAACCCGGAACAGTAACCCGGATCATCGAAGGCTGCTCCGAACCGGCGGACGGGATTCGAGCACTGACCACGGATTGATGACTCTGACATTGAATAGCTTCCAAGGCCAGCCAAGCCTCGTTGCGTCCTCGAGACAATCGAAATATCGCGACCGACGAATAAACGGCCGCGCCAGCTCTTCCGCCACCATGCCTTGCTCAGGCCAAGGACCCTAGGCAGGGCCGCCCAGCCAGCCCGCGTCGCGGGAGAGGAGCGGCCTACTGCAAACCAAGCACCCAAGGACGAGGCCCTAGATCACTAACACACGATGCCCATCAGCTAAATCGGGGCGGCTCCAAACCTTAGGGAGCTGCAGGCCTCTGGCAGCCAACCAAGCGCTCGACAGGTGGCGCGCGCGGCGGAGAGCACGGGCGTGAGGACGGGGCACGAGATGCCGCCACGCGTCGACCGTCAAGGAAGATCCATAACCAATCCACCGGGGCTATCAACCACAGAGGCAGCGAGGGAGTGCAAGTAGGTCGTAGCGTAGTCGTCTCGCACTTCTCACTCGCTCTACCGCCGCTTGTATCACCACCACCACCACCTTGTTTCAGTAGCCGCTTTTCCTGATCCCTTCAAGTGCGCTCCTTTTTACTTGATTGTCTTCCATCTACTGTCGGCCCGGAGCGCTAGGGGGAGGCAAGCTTGGGAGGGGCGGGGGGCGGGAGAGCATCGCGGGCCGAGCGTCTAGCACAAACGTCTCCCTTCTGGTTGACGAACTGGTTCCCTCGCCTCGCCTCGCCTCTCCTCTCGGCGGCGTGGTGATGGCGAGCGGCCACGCTTCCCACGCGTTCCGAGCCATGGATGCGGATGGGATGCGTTGATGGGGGGTCTTGCAGCTATTGAGGCCAACAAGGGGGTGTGTTGTTTTCTCTCTCATCCACGTTTTCTCGCATCCACGTTTTCTCACCGTTCACCGTTCGCAATGGAGGCCAGAAGTTCCCCACGGCGGCACGCATGTGGTCTACCGAGAGATGAGAAGAAACAGAACCAACAAGGGAGTAGAGAATGTCTTAGTCTTTGTAATAATCATGTTCATTTCTGTGCCCATGTGGCAACTGTCTCAAATGAGAAACAAAAGACGATACTGTTGTACACGCTTAATGATGATCCACCGAGTAGAAAAAAATTGCAAGAGAGAAAAAACGCAAGAGATCCAAAGTTCTCTTTATCATGCATTCCAAATAATATCGCCCATTCGATGATGGCAAACAAAAACTCCATGCTAGATTACAATAATCGGAAGCAACACACACGCAACCCATAATATGCCTAGCCTTCGATGATTTCCCGTTGGTTTCCCTATGCCATTTCCAAGTCCATGCACCCATAATTTTCAAATGAGAAAAAAGAAAAAAGTAAAAAAAAAAAATGATAACACACGCCAGAGCTCCCCTTTCCCATCCATACCGTCCTTGTGTCGTTTCCCCCCACGTCTTCAAACCACTCGCTCGCCCGCCAGTCCTAAACCCGGACAACGGGACCGCGCTATGCCCCAGTCAGACGATGCTCTTTGGGGCGGAATCATTTTATCCCTCCACCATCGTGGGCACGTCTGACAATGAGACACTGCGAGGCTGGCGTGGCACCCAATGCCGGTCCCCCCCAGAAGGTCTCGAGAAGGGTGTCGTGGGCCTCCCAAGGCTTGAGCGTCGTCTAATCCCTGGTCGATCGTGTTGGCCGATGGCCCCCAGTCCCGTCCAAGCTCAATCAAAGCCCCAAAAAGCACCACGGCCTGCGAACCCCGGCAAAAACGCCACCGTCGATGACCGACTGACTGCCTGCGAGCAAGTGCCGAAGAGAGTGAAGTGAGTTAGGCTTGCACCTAGAAGAGCAAAAAAAATCTTGTTCGCTTCCCAAAAAAAGAGCAAATTCCCATGTGTCCCACGCGCCTGTAATAAAAAATGAATGTGTCCCGGTAATTTTGAGGTGTCGTTTTTTCTTTTCTTTTTTTGATGAGGTTTTTCCGGTTTCGGTGTCGGATATCGGATTGTAAGTAGGCGACGGTCCACATTATGGCCGTCGCAGAATCCCACCCTCCATTTCAACCATCCAAGGGTGGGGTCAACCAGTGATGGGACTGCCAATGCAGACCGGCACCGCCGATGGAGGTGTGATGAGGTGAGGGTGGGTGTGAGAGAGATTTTCGATCTGTTTGTAATTTTTTGTTTTTTTATCATCGCCCAAGATTGCGGAGATCTCACTCTCACGCCATGGGCCAAAGGAGGGGAAGCTTGTCTCAGCCGCACCACTGGTCTTCAGATTCAGTGTCCAGGTGACGGCCGATCCAGCCTTCTCCTGGGCCTCTGCGCCGGGCAGCTCTATTGCGCCGAGAGCTGGTGAGTATATGAGATGCGAGAATCCGGGCGCTGGATGAGCTTGGCCCACGGGTGGTTGCTGGGCTGCTGGCGTTCACGGCAAGCGGCTGGTCTAGTAGTTAGCATCAAGCGTCGCTAATATCTGGCGGGAGATTGAGCCGGAGAATAAGACATACCACAAATGTCATCGCCCCTGAAAAACGTTAGTATACGAGTCATATCAAAAAATTCTAGTGCGTTTCCGAATCCGGACGCGCGTGGAGATGAGACTCACCAGTACTGCTTGCTAACGATGGTGGGAGGGCATCGTCGTTCCGTCTCAATGTACTTGGGGCACCAGGATTCTACCAGGTGGTAGTGGTGTTGACAGCTCAGCTCCTTCTATATCGCCGTGTTAGTCACGATGCCTGGCATGTTGATGGCCTTGTGGTCGCTTGGGGGAGGACAATCGGGGGAGGCAGTGCTGTGACTCCGAATGGCGGGGTGCCTTACGTAGATGTAGTTGCACATTGTGAAGATTGATTAGGTGAGATAGATAAAGGTTGAATTAGGTCGAGGCGCGTATATGCCCGAGAGGTAGCGGTATGGCGATGTCGAGTGAGGTTGTTCCAGTCCGGGTCGAGGTGGGCGAGCGAAGGTATATGTAGATGGCCGAGGGGATGAGAGCGATCAGATAACGAGGAGCATACAAGCACAGATCAAACACCTTGGTGAACCACAACAAAGCGTTGCCGGCAGGGCTGGGTGGTCGTGGAGTATTTAAGAATGTGAATCCCAGAGCAATGGTAGTCATACAATCCCAAAAGACGGGGTGAGAGAGGGGCCACGGCGTGCAATGGCCGGGTCCAAGGGTGTTTATTAACATCATAGGCGTCGAACAGCGCCAAGTCCCCTCCCCAAACCCCTGTTCGACAGTCCACCCACTGCCAGACTTTCCCAGGGCCCGACCAGGGCCCAAAGCCAGAGATACAGTCAGTGAGGACGCCCGGGCGGGTGGTGACGGAGAACCTGAACAAGGGGGGGGGCGTACAGAAACTTTTCCTGCGGTCGCAGGGGTCTGGGGTCGAAGCCATGAGAGACAGGCAGGGTGTGTGCATGGGCGTGTGTGTGTGTGGCCGTGTAGAGCAATACAACGTACAACGCATATGCAGCTGTCCGTGTATGCAATTTGTGAGTCGCTGATCAAGTCTTGCCTCTGAGCAATTAGGCGAGCCCAGAGCCACCCACCACCACCCCCAGCAAACGCGCTTGTTCAGCACACAGGCCATCCTACGAGCCTCGCAGCGTTCGGCGACGGCGAAGGGAGGGATAGGTCGGTCCAGAAAATGAAGGAATGAAAATTTTCTTTCCAAAGGGGCTCACTTGTTCCAGGTCTGACTCGCCCGAGGGAAATGCATGTCCACCACTCCGTCCGAACTGTCTCGTTCATGCCGAACATCATGGATGGCCAAGCAGCGCAAGGCGAGGAAGCGCCCATGCAAACGGCCAGCGCCCAATACGATGCCACGGCTTTATTTAGACTTTGGATATCACTGAAATGCGAGCGAAGGATGGTAGCGCTGTCTTCCCGCCGCGGCCCGTCACAAAACGACGAGGGCCCTCTAACTCTGACAGACAGCAAATGTGACACGGCGCACATTGGCGTCTCATGACTGAGTGACAGCGATAGCGGCAGTGGCCGGAGCCGGCAATGCTGTGTCAGGTACTCTGTGTTGCGTTGTGTTGTGTTGTGTTGTGTGTTGTGCAGGCCAAAAAGTCCGAGTCCTTGTCACAGTAGCCGTGGTCCGTGGTCCGCGACGGAATGCGGCCTACGACCATCACATCACATTACGTCGCAGTAGCACTCAGACCCGGCCATGACGATATCTTGCGAGAGAACCTTGACGGCTAGCCCCCCTTCCGTCCATTCATGCCCACCAACCACATCGGTGGTCGGAAACCAGCTCACCCGAGCCCACTGGACCGACGCTGAGCAAAAGAAAATAATGTTCACAGTCGCACGCACTACAACACCACCTGTGCCCCCCGGAGCCAGTCACCCTCATCCAGCCCATCGCTGGCGTCAGAAACATCACCCGACACGACGGGCCATTAGGCACGTGGTACCACAGCTTTGTGCATCTATCTCTCACCGAACCCCTCCTTGGGATCGACATGGCGTACTTCCCAGACGAGAGGACCACCTTCTCAACTTGGGACATTCGAAAGAGGCAGCAGAATTGCTGGATGCTTGAGTCTGGGCCCAAGAAGCTTGGATATTCAAGAGGGGGTCCCCCGCCTCGGTCGACTTGCTCACACCCGATGCTGTCGCTTGATTATGATTTTTCTGACAGCTCGCCTGGGATTCATTTCCCTGACGAAATTTGAATCCGTCCCTCGTAACACCGCACCGGCGTGACAAATTTTTTTCCTGCTCGACGGCGGCGTCGTCGCTCGGCTTCTGAATAAAAATCGAAACTAGGCCTGAACCTGACGATAACGGTATCAGTGCGCCAAAACGGCTCTCGGATCTGTATCTGGCCAGCCCAGGCCTCGCATCCCAGGATGCCATGCGCGAGCGCTCGCTAGAGCGCTGGATATTAAACGCGCAACATTGTTTCTAAACCGCCTGCTTCCTTGTGCTGCTCCCCTCAATCACGTCGCCGATGGTCTGTCCTGGGTGAAACCCGGCACCGAGAGACACATGTCTGACCCACTGTGCTCACTTGGATGGCTCTACCATTTCGTCGCAGAAGCTCGATTTACTCGCAGCGCGCCCGTCTGGGATTCGTATCCATGGCATGGCTGCGGCCTCTGCATCGGTGACGCCATCCTCGTAATAATACGCTCTTGAGCCCCTTCTCCTCGAGCACCGTCCGGCGCGGTCGCAGTGGAGTGACAGACTGCCGCCTCTCGTCCATGCATTCCCAGCAGAAACAACCGGTGAGATGTATCATGAAGGAAGATCTCTTCATCGAGACCTCGAGGAAACCGCTCCCGTTCTCAGCCCGGCTTGGTGAAAATGGTCTGCTCCACTGCACACGTGGGCAAAAAACTACCGACAGCTCCTCCAAGCTTGCCTGGAGGAGAGAAGTCACTTGTCAGCCTGCTTAGCCCCGACGTTAGTGTGGCAGTTCAGCCCAGCCATGCCGAGACTCCAGCGTCCCTCATCTTGAGCGTCGCACCCCTGCAAAATGACTGTATGGCTGACGAAATGAATGGCCAGAAACACTACCAGCAAAGACCGGGTCACTCAATAGACGCGTCGGCGTCGCTCACTCGCAGGTCACGCTCACTCAGCCGATCAACCTCACTGGCCCGATGCCGGGACGTGCGAATAGTTCGGCACTGAGCAAAACCCGCATCGCATCAGTCTTGTCCCATTCAGCCGTTACAGCCACGTCGCTTTCCAAATGCAGGAACCGGTGAAGATTTGTCGGACCTGGCTGGACGACTTTGTCCCGGGTCCGCCTGCAGGCCCTCCTCCTCCGAAGCCATTCCCACCAATGAGCTCCACAAACTGCCCCGAGATGCCTTCTTCTGGTGTTGACGGCAACGATTTCGAATTGGCGCCGAACCGGGAACCTCGCTGCTGCGATATTCACCAATTCGCCAGTCACGCACCCCAGCCCGCCTGCATCTCCATGATCCACAGCCCTGGAAGCAGCCCTCATCAATAACCCCCCCGAAGAGGCTAGCAACCGGCTAGAGCCTTTTACCGTTGTTAAGGGTGTGTTCTGGAATAATTTCCACTCCACCCCATTTCATCCCCACACTTAACTTGCCCCTTCATTGCACCCCTACGCACTCCTGCCCAATCAGCCCTGCGAATGCACAGCTCGAGTGAAATTGACGCTCATGGTGACTGTGGCACGTCGAGCAACACAGCCAGTCTCGCCCGATTGATTGGAGGGCACAACTCAGTGACGAGATTGTAATCGAGCTTCCCGTTTTCGCTACGAACGGTCCGGCTCGGATCCCAAATACAGCAGCTCAGGCTCTCCATGTGGCTCGGTTTCGCTCTGTCGGACAGCCAAGGGGCCACCAAGCCACCGAAGGCACTTCATCCAACCTCGCCGACCCTTCTAGCGCAGATCAATCCATGATGTCCAACAGGGCCCTGCGGCGCGCGACTCTCATCAAACAAGTCTAATTATAATTATGGGAGTCGTTGTCATTGCAACTCATTACAGCGGCCTCGCGCCTTTCCCTTCAGGCCCTAGCCATGGCCGACGGGTCCGGCATTGTGCCCACCAGTCCACCCTGTGTCCAGGGTGCCACCACTGCCAGTGTCACCATCGCCAACTTTTCAGGGCCTGCCACTCCGCCATCCAGGCCAGCATACCCAGCCTGACCCGCATGGAGACGCCTAGCCGCCAATCACCAGCGTCCCAGCACCGAGTCCTGGCGTTCCCAGCACGCAGGCTCGGGCCTCGGGATGTTCTGCTTCTGGCACTATGACCCCTGGCCGATTGCTTGGGTCTGCCTCTGGACCCTTTGCAAACGTCCATTTCAGCCCTCAAAGCCTATCTATCACATATCAGATGGGGCAGTATGGCCCTCCCCGTCGCTTCGCTCAACATCCGACAACTATGCATTGTTACCCGGCCGGGAAAAAAGGTTCAGGTAAAACTCGGGTCGCTGCACCTCGCAATTGACGGCACACAATGCTAGTGGACCCTACGCCGTCGGCAGGGCTGGGTTGGGTGGATTGCTACCCATCCAGCACAACGCCGGCAAAGAGCATGCATGTCTGCATTCGATCCTTTTTCGGCGGTTTTCTTTCGGATTTATGCAATGGTTGTGGTCGCTGTGAGACTCAGCTCTGCCGCGGGATCGTATCGGCGGATCCGCCCCGTGTCGGTGTCGTCGGGTCAGAAGGTTTGCTGTGAGCTGGCTGAGCAGACCAAAAAAAAATCCCTTGACCCACGACGACCAGGATACCGTGGAAGCACCGGCGAGTAACTTTGCTTTTTGATGCGCAGTCAGGAAGGCTATCAGCATTGCTATCCATCAAACGAGATCAGGCTCTGGCTAATTTCCATTCCAGATGGAAACGCGGGACGGCCCTTGGCCGCAACTTAATTCCGTCAAACGGTTAGAGCTGAGAGAATACGAGCAGCGTTGAAAACTTTGACGAAGCCGTGGCTCCCGGATTTCTGCTTTACCCTATACCCTATACCTTGGGTTCGAATGGCTTCGCTGCTGTCGTCGGCGCCCAACACCGGGTACGACTCCAGCTTTCTCGTTGACCCTGCATCAATGTGGCCGTTTGACACATCCGGGCACTAGACTAGTTGACGCAGACCGCTCTTTGACAGCTGTAAGTCGGAGGCATGCTTCTGCAGAGGAGGACTGCAATTCACGCAACCATCTCGGAGGCCGCATACCGCCCACCAGCATACCCCAGACGTTTAGTTTTTCTTTTTTTTCTTCTTCTTTCGTTATTTCTCCCTTCCCCCTGCTCCAAGGCCATGCGGACAAGTGCCGCCCCATGCGCGGGCGCGAAGCGCAGGGCAAGCGTTCGGTTTTTTTTTTTGTTTTTGTTTATTGTCTCTCGCTTCCTCTCCACATACCGACTTTTGATTCCAGTTTGCTCCTGGCGAGAGGATGCACCACCTCGGGTTGCCCGCGCCACGAATCCAGAAGTTGAGGAACCTGGTAGCCTTGGCACGAGCTGTTTTGCTTTTGCCGTTGCCATGATTGTCGTGATTGAATTGCCGCCCACACCAACCCTGGCACTGCAACGCCGCCGACAGCGTCACCGCTCTCAACCCGGCTTCCTTACCACCGTCTGCCGCGCAAGAGGAACGACGGCAACGGCTGCGACCTGGGGCTCAACTCGACGTGTCATGGCCCGCTCGACACCCATCCTGTCTGTCATGGCACAGGCAGGCAGCGGGAGGAGGGTGAAACCTTGATTCCGAATAAGCAAATTCTGGGCCCATGGTTCGATTGATGCCGTGCGAAGGAGGCGATTCTCCAGGGTCGAGATTGTGCTAGTCTCGCATGGGGACAATTTTGGCCAGAAGATGGCTTTCTGGGGAGTCCAGATGGCCCCGGGCTGACCGTGGGCTACGCCTCAGGCAAGCCTGGATGGACGCTGTCGATCGACCATGCTTTGCGGCTTCCCTGGTGTCATCTATGACCCAGGGTCCTGATTCCAGAAAGCCGGGTCCCTTTGCAAAAAAGTATATCGGCTCTCGCCCGACGCCCAGAGGAAAATTTATGTCCGGCGGCAACGCTTGAGCCTGGGCTTTTTTAATACTCCGAATAACGGCGTATGCGACAAGGCACAGTACTGCGGCCCCGAGAAGAAGGGCCCGTATGAAAAAAATCGGTCAGTGCATTACACCTCAGTCCCGCCACCTCCAAAGCGCATCTACCGACTACCGGCGGAGAGAGTAAATCTCTCTCCCATAAAGGTCAAGTCCATGCATGTTGTCTCCGTTGGCTGTGGTTGACCTGCGACACTAGAGCGCCACCCTTTTCCGGCGATTTCTTGCCCACAAGGGTAGCGGATCCGACCTGCTAGAGTCGGGTAGAGTCTCACGGCTGGCTGAATCCATCCCAAGCGAGAAATTCGTAAGGTTATTTCCTCGTGCCAGGCGTTCCAGCACTGCCGGGGATCTCTTGCCAGGGGGGCTGGCCCCGGCTAGCAGAGCGCGCGTGAAGCCTGAGGGGCACGTTTGGCGCTCATGGGCGCCGTTTAGCCTGCACAAATATTGGTCATACGTTTGCAGGGACCCTGTGTAACACAAGGAAATCATGTGATTCGCATGATCGACTTGTGAGATGACGAGTGCTCCATCCAGGACATTACCTGCCGGGTTAGGCTGTCTCGGACATGTCCTTGAACCAAGGCTCCGGTATATGAAATCTCCACTTGGATTGGGAAGGGCCTGACGAGTCATCGGGCAACCTCATTACGTGCCCAGAAGCTCCGGTGCTGCGGTCCCGGTATGCGATCGTCGTCGTTCCAACCACCTTTGTTCCCAAAATCCACACGTCCACAATTGATGCATTATTGCAAGGCAGATTGGCATTGTAAGTTTGTTTACTCGAGCAGCATCCAAAATGTTCATTATTCCATGGTGCGAGTGCAATTTTGAGCCCACGCTGGATTGCAGCAATTGAAACGATGTGATGATACTTCTCGTGATAAGGGTAAACGTATTTGCATAAATTGGATAACGGCGGGTCTCAAATATGATACCTACGTCATTGCCGTCGCAAACACGATGAGTTTTGTAACATGAATGCTGCAACCGCAACGCATTAAACCGAGGTCTTTTTTCTCCTCCTTTTCGCTTTGGGTATGGGATTGATTGGATAGAAAACATCATTCGATAACCTCGTTGACTATCGGGCGCACTAAAGTGCGTCAAGTCTAGAACCTCGCCATGCACGTAGTGGTGCATGCCGTACCTGTTTCACATTTGAGTCTTGGACCCTATTTGAGAAAAAAAGAGGTGACCATTCTGGAAAAAGTCTCAGATTGGGCTGACGGCCTGTTCAGCGCCATCCTACGTTGCTCGTTGTTGGGCATGTTTGTTGATTGGCTGGCACAATGGCACAGTCTGAACTGGATCATGACTCAACTGGCAAAGTTAAGAACATGAGGGTTCAGATATCATTGTATGATATCAAATATTGTGCCATAATGTACATATGATAGATGGCCTGTCGCAATCCCTTGGTCACATGGAACAGGTCGAGGATAGTGTTCCTGTCATTGATCCGCATGTTTTGATTCAGCGAGCCCGACGTGTACCAGGCCCAGCTTTAGGACCCCGAAGGCTTTAACTCCGTTATTGCATTGTATTTATGCCATAAGCGCTGCAGAAAGCTTTTCCAACCTAATTTTGACGGGATTGGCACATTCTAAGGCGATTTGCATTGTTGAATCGGAGACATGCTGCGACAGTTGGAACTGCGCATAAGAGGGGTCCAAGAGATGTAGTTTGGTATTGGGTCGTCCTAGGGTGGCCCTTTTATTCTTTTTTTTTTGTTTCTTAAGTTTTCACATTATTTTCATTAGTTGAATCCATTGATTGGAAATTATCGCGATTGGTGAGGCAAACTTGTGCGATCTGTCTGCTGTCTCAGCCTCTTGACGGTAATAACTCGAGTCCTTGCATTGCAAATGCCCACTGCTCGTGCGCTGGATTTTGGGGGATATTTTTGAGACACAATGACTCGAAACGTCCCAACGAAACACTCATGATCTGACATGGCTGAGATTTAAGTCTCGAAGAAATGAGCTTCAGCTAACCTCGGATGTGCATACCGATGAGTGGGCCTTGAATCGCATCGATCACCTCTTTGAGATGAAGACTCATAGTGCGCATCTTAATAAAAAGGCAAGGCCCAATTGTCGTATTGGGCCGATCTAGATTTTACGTGACTTGGTTTGTGGGGCACCTGGGAAACTTAGGGGCACGACATGAGGCGAGGTGAAGATGATACGATAATGGAGATAAACTTTGAGAGTTGGCACTATTTTCTGACCACACAACCTTTTTTGCTGAGCAGCCGCCCCCCCCCCTTGGTTCCACTTCAGCTCTGTCGTCGTTGATGAACAGACAAATACGACACAAGCCTGTAACGATGTAGTACAGTGCACGACACGCCCCCCCTTGCCCTACGCATCCAGGAGCGCCTCAATGTCGCCCCGCAAGCCCACGAGGTGCCTGGCCAGCTGCTCCTCGCGGTCCTTGAAGGCCTGGAACGAGATGTCCACAACGCCGGAGAAGAGAGAGGCCGAGGCTCCGGCGGCGGCGGACCAGCTCTCGGCCAGGCGGCGGAGCCTCTCGAGGAACTCCTCGGCGAGCTGGATGGTCAGCGACATTTGCAGAAACGGCGACGACTCGACGGCAAACGACCCCACCGTCACCTCGGGCAGCTTCCAGAACCGGAACACGGCGCTGGAGCTCGTCTGCGCCAGCTCGGCGCTGACCAGGCCAAAGACCTTTTGGTACATGTCGAGCAGCCGCGTGTAAGTCGAGAGGATGAACATGGCGTTGCCCGGGTCGGCGCCGTCGATGGCCTCGCGGGGCTCCGGAGGCGGCTGCTCCAGGATGTCGGCGACGCGCCTCGTCAGCTTGAACATTTCATCTATCGGGAACCCGCTGCCCTGGAACTTGTCGTCGGCCGGAGGCTGCTGCTGCCCGCCAGCCAGGCACGCGCTCTGGCTCTGGCTCGCCTCGTGGGACGGAAGAGCCGAGGAGAGGTCCAGGAGCCGGGCGTTGATGTCGGCCAGCTGAGCCATCCAGTGAATCAGGGGTGCGTCTCTGGCGAGAGGGGTCGTGTCAGAACGGGCCACGAGGTGAATCTGTCTTGGGCGCTGCCGCGTTCTTTGGCGAGGACGTTTGCCAGGGCTGCCGTGCTCAGGCGCACAGCTTACGGGGGGTTCCTGGAGCACCGCCGCTGCTTGGGAGGACCCGTCTGATGGTTGTGGTTGTGGTTGTGGTGCTGGTGGCGGCGGCAGCGATCCCGGTGCCACCAAGGGGTACACGTCTGAAGGGACGAGGCGAGGATCCCACGAGGAGTCTGCGAATGTGACGACGGGATGCGGCTGCGGCTGTGGTTGCGAAGGAGGCAGAGAAAGAGAAATGGGAAGAGGATGAGTAGGAGGGGATGGTGGTGGTGGGTTGTGGTCAGCTCCGGCTGGGAGCCCGGGATGAGATAAATAGTCGTTGCCGACGAGGCCCAGCTGCTCCAAGTTGAAGCTGAATTCGCCAGCTTCCAGCGCGGCATCGGGTGTGACGGCCATATAACCCTTGGTCGACGCGTCTGGATGGGAAACCATTGGCAGTGCTTTCCACAATGTGAGTCGGTGATCAACACATTCGAGACAATATTCCTCGCCCCGGACTCGGGTCAAGGGACACATACCCGTGTCGGGTAGCACAAGGCTAATCTCGCTGTTGGCTCGCCGTCGTTTTGGGGACCGTCTCCCGTTCATGGCCGACTCCGAGGGCGATGGATAGTGCTGCAGTTGCTGAAGCTGGTGTTGTTGCTGGTGCTGGTGCTGCTGCTTCTTGGACCGGAGCGAGGGGCTCCACTTACACACTGTACCGAGACGGATACAGCGCTCGCACTTTTCGTCCTTGAAGCGTTTGCAGCAGAGCTTTTGCGTGTGGCAGCGGTCGCAGGCCTTGCGGGTGGTGGTCTCAAGCATGGTCACGGCCATTGCTTCGGAGGATGGCGAAAAAGGGGGGGAGGGACGTGAAGGTGATGTTTTTAAGAAGACGAGGAAACCAAAACAAAAAAAGACGACTAAACACACGCAAAAGAAACAAAAGAAAAAAAGGACCTTGACCCCTTTGTTTCTCGCGTGTCTAGCAGAAGACCTTGTCTCCGTGATGCTTGAGAAAGAAGGGATGAGACAGCTCGGTTTGGTGTTTGGGTCGCAGGCGGTAGGCGAGGGACGCAGACCTATATCGAGAAAAGAAGGCGATACAAGGCCTTGTGTCGGCGATGCTGCAGTGGCATCACCGTGGCCTGGAGGGGGGGAGAGGGATCTCGCATGCGTGTCACGGCAGCCATAGGTTCTCGTCGCTTGCAAAGGGCGGAGTGAGTCTGTCTGTCCTACGAGACGTCGCCTAAGCATGAGGCGAGCTTCTTGTGTCACCACTTATCCGTCCAGAGGCCCTGCCATTGAGCTTGTGAGACTTGGTCCGAAAACCCAGCCCAGCGGGCCGGCGTTTGGATGCTGCTACGATGGGGATCATATCCTGATGATGGCGGCGGGGGTTTAAACTGATGTATATACAGAGAGAGAAACCGAGAGAGAGACCTGCGCACTTCCGCTTGGGCCTGTAGAGAATGGAAGCATGTCTGCACATCCGGATACCTGGCTACCTGACCTAGGAGCGGTGAAGAGCTGTAGCCACCCTAATTACATCCTGTACGGGAGCCCTCAAGGACGCAGTGTCACCCCAGGGGACAGCTCTCCAGCCTATGCGCGAGGAGCATCGGTTGAAGGGCATGCAAGCCGAGACACGGCCTCTTTTCTTCACCGCAGTTTTGAAGCTCGGCCATGGACAAACGGGCCAGACGAGCTGGAGCACCCAAACTTCCCCGTGACGTTATTGGTTTGTTGGAACATGTATTTGTGTGTATATTCCCGCGGCTTGAACGACCAAGGCCGAACCGAGAAGTGGATGCTTTCTGCCCCAGGCCGATTGGCCGCGGAGCGAGTGCGCGAGCGCGTGCGTCCATCTTGCTCGTTGGAGGGGGAAGGGAGACGGCCGAGGTCTTGAATACGAGGTGGCGGTCGGTTCGGGACAGGGAGACTTGCAATTGTTGCTCTGAATTTGGGTTTGACAAGCAAATGGGGGGTGTGAGGGTTTGTTTTGATTGAGGGGTGTCTGCTGGAGACGGGGGAGTGAGCGAGCGGTGTTGAAGCCCGAGATTCACATGACGACGCTCCGTCTTCCACATTGTGTGGGGTTTTGCAGCCAAGTTGATCAACTGGTGCACCTGAACCTACCGCCGTGCTCGCAGACTTGCTGCCGCTTTCAAGCCGAGACCAAAGTTACTTTCTGCGAGTTTTAATTAAGCTTATGAATGCTTCGTTTCCAGCAGTATCCTTGATCCCAGGCTGCCAAATAGAATAATCAATAAATTCGTCAGTGAGCGAGAGTGTGTGTCCGCCTAGTAAACCTTGCTGTCTGTCTCTTCCGTCGATGACGCAGCCAATCAGAGCTAGCGTAATGTCAAACCTGCAGAGCTGCACGCAATCCCTTCAACAAGGGTATTAGTCTTTTTTCCCCCTCTCTCAAAGGGTTCAGATCCGGGCCAGGATGCTGTGGGGAGGGGGGGATGATCACAGCTGATCGTGCCAAGACTCGCAAACCAGAACGGAGCAATCAAACTCTCGCTGCCCCGGTCGATGGGAAAAGACTACATGCCATTGAATTTTTCTCTTCTTTACGGCGATTGAATTAGGATCGTCCAAGGTTTTTTGAAGATTTTTATTTTACTCTATTGGAGCGGTTGGTATCTAACAGATGCTTGATTCTCTATTGTGATTTGTACATTTGGCGCAAACCAAGCAGGAATACATGATGCCCGACGCCCCTTCAAATG
The DNA here is from genome assembly GCA_002179835.1 of Calonectria leucothoes. Taxonomy (NCBI): domain Eukaryota; kingdom Fungi; phylum Ascomycota; class Sordariomycetes; order Hypocreales; family Nectriaceae; genus Calonectria; species Calonectria leucothoes. Next base: position 315,735 of record NAJI01000078.1, read on the forward strand.
CAAAGTCGGTCTCTCTCTTACTGGGTATATATATACACAGGCCCATTAAGGTCTGGGCCTTTTCAATCATCATTGCGAGTAAATCCTGGTCAAAACTTAGACGACGTCACCAGTCTTGAAGAGCTCGAGGTGCTGGCGCTCGGGGGCGACGCCGCGGGCCGTGAGCCAGTCGCGGACGCTGACCATCCAGTCCTCGGGACCGCAGACGTAGTACTCGGCATCGGGGCTGGACAGCTGCAGCAGGTTCTCCTGCTCGAGCTTCTCGAGGTCGATGCGGCCGGTAAAGTCGTAGTCCTGGCCGGCGACGTCGGCGTCGCGCAGCTGGGAGAGGAAGATCTTGGCCGTGACGTTGGGGTACTTGGCGGCCGCGTCGCGGACGTGGGGGGCGAAGCACGACGAGCCCGAGTGCTGGGCGCCGTGGATCCAGGTGATGGGGCGGGTTGCCGTCTCGGAGGCGAGGACGGCGTCCTGGATGGAGACGAGCGGCGTGGCGCCGACGCCGGCCGAGAGGAGCACCAGGGGCTTGGTGGCGTCGTCGGCCTTGGCCGGGTCGACGAAGAACTCACCGGCCGGGGGGCTCAGCTCGACAACGTCGCCGACGTTGTGCTTGTACAGGAGGTTGGAGATGAGGCCGTAGACCTTGCCGGCGACGACGTCCTCGGCCGACGCGTCCTCGATGGTGTCCTCGAGCTTGACGCTGATGCGGTAGTGGTTGGCGCCGTCCTGCGGGGCCGAGCTCAGGCTGAACTGGCGGCTCTGGTTGATGCCGGCGCCGGGCACGGGGAGCTGCAGGCTCACGTACTGGCCGGGGAGGAACTTGGGCAGCGTCTTGCCGTCCACGGGCTCCAGGTAGTAGCTGGTCACTCGCTCGTTCTCGGCCTCCTTCTTGGCGATGCGGAACTGGCGCCATGTGGTCCAGTCGCCGGCCTCGTCGTACAGCGTCTTCTCGCGGTTGATGAAGACGTCGGCGAGCTGCCCGTAGGCTGCCACCCAGGCGTCCGTCACCTCGGGGGTCAGTGCCGGGCCGAGAACCTCGCCAAAGGCGCCCACCAGGTGCTTGCCGACGACGGGGTAGTGCTCGGGCTTGATGAAGAGGGAGACGTGCTTCTGCGCAATGCGCTCCACCGCGTGCCGGAGCTTGGGGAGGTCGTCAATGTACTGAGCGTAGGCCAGCACCGAGCGCGCCAGGGCCGTGGGCTGCTCGCCAGTGTGCTGCGCGCGGAGGGAGAAGAGGTTTCGGAAGTCTGGGTTGGCCGCCAGCATGTTGCGGTACATGGTGGCCGTGATGGTCTTGCCATGCTCCTTGAGAATCGGCACCGTGGCCTTGATGATGGCGATCTGGGCTTGTGTCAACGACATGGTTGTGTGTGTGATGTATTTGTCTGGATCTGTTAAAAGATGCGGATGAGGATATCGAATTCTTCGGGATGTGAAGACGCAACTCCAGCTGCTTTATATACGTAGGCTGAGGGCCACTCACAGCCCAGCTAAAGGGCATTACGCTTCATCCCGCACGAGGAGACAGCGTGAAAAAAAAAAAACATCATGTCATGGCTCAATGGGGGGCAGACCCCGGCTTCCCGGAAGCCAATATCGCGGCGACATCGTTGCTTGGACGGGCCGTTGCTGATCGCAAAAAACATGGTCTGACTTGCGAGGAATGCATCTCCGCGGGGATGCTAGAATCCAGGCCCCAAGCGCTGGACAAAGCCGCACTACCACGCGGGCCCGGGCTAATGGGGGCACCGGAGAACCGTTGGCAAGCGGCTCGATTGAGCCCAGCGCAATGCGAACCCGTTTCCAGCGCCACAGGGCATTTCCTGTCGATGGTGGCTGCAAATGCAAGCATTTGGTGTTTTACGGCTGTCTCTTCTGCCCCCCCTGTCGGAATTATATGTCGGACCCCTATGACGTCTTCTCCAACTGGCAACGGGACGAACCAGAAAGGAAAAAGAAAGATCAAGAACCCAAAGAAAGCAATCGACTTTGCGGAGAAGCGGAAATCCAGCTATTTGGGAGCCAGCCACATGCCTGGGGGCGAGTTTCCCTGACACACAGTGGGCTGTTGCTCTTGGGCCTCAAAGCCCGGCTCAGTCCGGAGGGCAGGAAACAGTCGGGTTCGAGGGTAAAACTCGGGCTGGGCACATGAACGCCTTCAGCCGCAACAAGAAGGGCCCCTAAAAAAACCCGAATAGTCACCATCTGATTCGTAATGGGCGCCGGAGATGCTCGATTCCTGACGACGGTGAGCGAGGCACGGGTGGGCCGCGCTGATTTCAAATCGTGGAGCCTCGACAATGCGCTGCTTTTGCGGTGGGAACTGCCAGGGGGCTGCTTGGCGGGCTCATGTATGCGACGTTCCTTTTGCCCACTGAGCCTCCACTAACAGAAAGCTTGTTCCGCGGACGACAACGAAGGGTTCCGTGGTGGGCAAGCGAAGAGGTGGGAAGGAAGGTGGGTAGGTGGGTAGGTGGGTGGCTCTCCCCCGCGATGCTCTTGGTGCGCTTTAGCGGTGCTCCTTCCCATCGGCCGCGTGGCCTAATGGCTAAGGCGTCAGATTTCGGTTAACCTTAATCACCTTTCCTCTGAAGATTCCAGGTTCGACTCCTGGCGTGGTCGTTGCGTTTTCTTTTTTGCGTATTTTTGCCATGCCAATCCATTCTCGTCTCTTTTTGGCCTGCTCAATCAATTTCATGTCTGGGTGGGCAGCCATGTATCGAAGTCATGTCAAACACCCCTCCAACTAGTCTCATACAAAGTGACTGTCTTGCGCTCAAACATTGGTTGACTCAAACTATAAAACATCAGTTAAATCTGATGATGGAATAATCACTATTGTTCAACGCCTCTGGTGCTGGAACTTCAACAGTAATCCAGGTCCATTCGCTTCAATCAGGTCCCGGCTTGACAGCTATTCATCCGCTGTCTCCTTCTAATTCGCGCAGCGTGACTCGGGCCGGGCCGTATGAACCGAAAGAGATTCCAGCTAAAGCTTGCGAAGCACATGGCGTGAGATGTTAGCTCTCAAGCGATAAGGGGCATGTTGGAGTGTTCGCTTTACAACATCAAGGGCCGCAAAACCTTTGGCTCAACGGGCTATCCTAATTCCGACCGACAGGCACAGTTTCACCGACAAGACAGACGGGCCTGCATGTTTTGGGCCTCCCTGCTGTCCACGAGTCTATAGTGCAAAGAGGCCCCCTTTAGCCCAGTTTGAGTTTAGGGTAGTCTTGGTATCAATAATCGTTTGTTTGTGGCTGACTGGTAGGTGACGCGTAACATGGGTCGTCCTGTGATTGACCAATGAGCGCCGGCCTGGGGATCAACCGCACTGCTTCCAGCAAGTTTCCGTCTGCTGTTGGCAATGCAAACCCCTATATCGAGCTGAAGGCTGATTGAAGGCTGGTTGGTGGTTCAGCGCCGATTGCAGCCACTCAATCAATCAGCTGGTGCCATGGACTAGTGCCAGCCTGGCTTGTGCATGGTTCTGCAGTGGAAAAAAAGGAGACGATGAAAAATTGCATAGCGTTGCTTGCTTTTTTGTTCAATGTGGTGTTATCGGTCCCATACCGTTGGGAACCAGCCTAAGTCACGATTCAGCTTCAATCTGAAATGCAGCACCAAGTGGGGATGAAAGCCAATAGTGTCAAAATATTTCCAGGGTGAAAAGCAAGGTCCCAGACAGCCATGCGTGGCCCCTTTCGCTAATAAAAATCTCGATGCTCGCTCCAAGGTGGTTTAATTCTTTTGTTTGATCGACGAGCACGAACACCCGCTCAGCTTGGTAAGTCTGGGCACGGAAACATGGGCTACCAATCTCTCCATTCCGCCGAAGAGCGGTTTTCGTCTGTCGTTCAGTATGTGCGAAAGATGCCCAAGCTCTTCATGATCCTGGCTGCCTCCGCGTTTATGCTTGCCATATTCGTCTTTACGAGGGTTAGTGAATCTTCGTCCTCCCCCCATGCTGGTGACCCGCATTTAACAACATCACCATCAGGATGGCAGCGCGTACGAGACCCCAGCACTACCTTTCTTTCAGTCCCCGCCGGTCTCTTCAAGGCCCTCAAAGTTTACGCAGCCTCCGCGGCAGAATCCCACCTACTATGGACCCCAGAACAAACGGTTTGCTATTATCATCCCTGTCACTGGACCGAGCCCGAACCTGTGCAAGTCGCTCATGAGCGCCATCGCTCTGGGCTACCCGGGTCAGGTCATTGTCAACTGGGGCAAGGACTTCCGTCCGCTATCGAAATGGGGCCGCGGTGCCAATCTTTTGAAGATCCCCGGGGTTCTGGGATATCTCGATGCCGCCCTGCGCCCCGATGCCCACCCCAACGAGAGGCTCGATGAGGATGATCTTGTACTGGTTGCAGACGGCAACGATGCTTGGTTCCAGCTCCCACCTGAAGTCCTGCTGAAGCGCTACCACGCAGCCAACGACAGGGCGAATGCGCGGCTGCTCGAGCAGTGGCCACACGATGAGCCTATGCCCATGGAGCAGACCGTCATCGCGGCCGCGCAGAAGAAGTGCTTCCCCGGCCGCGACTTCAACACGGATCTGCACTGCGACGTGCTCCCGCAGAGCCCGATGCGACAGGATCTCTACGGACCGGACACTGACAAGAACATGAGCGACTTCCACACGGTCAGGCCCAGGTTCATCAACGGAGGTGTTTACATCGGCACGGCGGGCGACATGAGGCGCATCTTCCGCCGAGGATACAGCAGACTGCAGTCCCGCATCGACAGTGGCTTTGCCATGGCCAGCGAGCAGGGTGTCACCGGCGAGGTGTTGGGAGAGCAAGAGGTGTGGCGGCAGCTGAAGCGGGAGAACAACGTGACGATGGGCAACCTGACGGACGTGGTGGACGACGAGTTCGAGTTCCACATGGGCCTCGACTACCGGCAGGAGATCTCCATCGCGACCGTGTTCGAGGAGGAGGACGGCATCATCTTCCCGCTGAGCAACAAGACGGCCATCGAGGAGAACTCGGAGCGGCTGGGCATCTCGCCGGCGCGGCTCAAGGGCGTGCCCGACGACGTCAAGGACGTCAAGAACCCGCTCGAGGGCCTGGTGACGTCGCCCAAGTGGGACGAGATGCCGCTGTACGCCGACTTCTTCAGCGAGTCGGTGCCCGTGATCTTGCACCACAACGCGCACCGCGACGGGCTCAAGAGCCGCCGCAACACCTGGTGGGACCAGACGTGGTACTTCAAGCACCTCCGCGACCTGCTCGCCCGCCGCCTGCAGCCGCACGAGCAGGAGCCCCTGGCCACGGTCCACACCGACAACGGCGACATCACCTACTGGCCCGTCGCCGCCAACTGGATGAAGAAGAAGCCGCGCCAGATGGCCGACTCGCTCACCAAGTCGCTGCCCGAGATGGACTTTGCCACCCTCTGCCGCGACGGCAGCGAGACGCCGGAAAAGCACTGGTGGGACGAGGTGTTCCGGGACGGACAAGGTCCCATCTAATCTTAATTTGACATGTCTAGTTATACTGTACAATATTCAGGTCAACAAAAATCAGAGGTGTTATTTTGGTCATGTTCAAATATAGAGTTGCCGTCTCATCCCCCTGGTTCACGTCAAATCTCTTGGCCCCGAGATCATGCCGTTTCTCCGCCTTGCAGGGCTGATGACACGCCCACCCACCAACACCCATGCGGGATGACACCATGATCCCATCTGTGTATGTGCTCTGGAGCGCTTAGAGTAACCCAACCCAACCCCCAAATCAAACCAGACCAAGCGTGGATGAGCCATATCTGGCTGCTCGGTTTCGGCATTCCCATTAAAGTTCTGACCTGCTGCAGTGTCGTATGTCATTCAGTTGCAGCCAACGCACAGAGAGTCCTTGTAGGGCTGCCGCCGGCAAACGTGCCGCACACGTGGGGAGGGTGTTGGGTGAAACGTAGGTACGAAGGAGCATGGTTCTTGGGTGTTGCAATTCATTTTTCGCATTGAGCTACTTCGTATTTTCATAAAATCAAGAAAGCGTAATCAAATCAACCCTCTGGGTTGGTGGTATCTTAACATGCGGTGAAACCAAGACAAAAAACAAAAACAAAAAAAAAACATAATAAACAAGTGACTAAGCCTCATCCTTTTCCGGCTTGCCCCTGGGTCTGCCGCCAAAGTTCATCCTCCAATACGACGAGTTTGTTCGTCCGTTTAGCCCATCGATTGTGCGACAGCCGGGGTTCCAGTGATCCTCGGAGCTGCCAAAGGGCCACATGGCGATGAAGAGCACCTGGTCGTCGGGGCAGGGCTGGGCCTGCTTCCAGACGGTCCACCCGAGGTTGAACATGAGTCTCCTGACGATTTCCTGGCCCGCCTTGACGGCGCCTCGCAGGTTGGACTCCCTGGACTCGTCGTCGTTTGAGCGGGCGGCGGCGTGGAACAGGAGCTCGCGCACAAAGAAGAGGTTCTCGCAGACGTCGCCCACGACGGTGTCGATGGCGGCGAAGATGAGGTGGTCCTCGTCGCTCCACCAGTCCCTGTCGATGGTTGCCGCGCGGAGAAAGTTCTTCCTGCATCGGTTGACGGCATCCGCCGTCCTGTTGAGGTCGTCGCCCTTGATCTGCTGCTGTTCCTCGCGGGCCACCGAGATGTCGTTGGGCAGCGGCGGGGCGTCAAACCAGGTGGCCGTGGCGACCTCGACCTCCTCGACAAAGTAGTTCCACGGCAGCGACTCGTAGGCCATGGTCGTCATCCTCCTGGAGAAGCGGCTGACGATGAGATCCACGTGCGCCTGCCAGTTGACGGTGAACTTGCGCGGCTGCCTCACCACCCGGCCCAGGTATCCCTTGATGTCCCTGAGCTCGCTCGCGCCGGCGGCCTCGAGGCGCACGAGGTCGGGCCGCGCCGCGTCGGTGCTCGAGATGTTGACGGGGAAGAAGAGGGCCGACACCATGGACGAAAAGTCGATGCGGAGCCGGTCGCCCAGCCCGTTGTACCGCTCCCCGATGGCTCGCGCCCACGCGAACCCGCCCATGTGGCCCTCGCTGAGCTTGTCCTCGGGCATCATGGTGCGCGTTGCCGAGACGAGCCTCAGCCCGTCGGCGAAGTCGCAGAGGATCACCTCGAAACCGGCCTCCATCCGCACCACGCCGTCGAAGCCCCACTCGCTTACGATGTCGCACAGGTCCATCGCCCGCGGGTACTCGTCGAACCCGGGCTGCTGGTGGTTTGTCGAGTTTTCCCGGAGGAGGAGGTCCTGCGAGTCGAGCGTGCCCATGCTGGTCTTGCCGGCGCTCATGCCGTCGATGTAGAGCAGGTCCAGCTCGCGAGTGGCCTGGTACGTGTGGAGATAGCCTCGGGTGTTTACATCGTCGTCATCGCCACCTCCGGGCCCAGGTCGGCCGGGGCGACCGGGTCCGGGGCCGGGATCTCGGCGCCGCAGCTCTTGACGAGAGTCGTCTTCGTCCGAGAGCGGCTTTTGACCCGCTGGCGGCGGCGGCGGCTGGTTTGGATCATCCTTCTTGGGAGGTTCTTTCCGACCTGGAGGAGGTCCGCCGGGGAACCCGAATCTTCCCTTGTGTGAAAAAGCAAATCCCTCTGCGTGCTCAATCTCAAAGGCCAGCCACTCGGGACCGGCGGGCACCGTGTTGTTGCGGTCGCCGTGGTACAGCACCGTGCCCTTGGGCATGACGGCCGGGAAGAAGCTGAAGCCGTTGTGGTAGTAGGACGAACCCCACTGTCTCCCGGCCGAGTGGACGGCGTTGAAGATGCGGTTGGCATTTTCCTTGGAGCTGTCGTTGCTCGGCTTGACGTGGGCAGGCGGCGAGCTATTTTGCGCACCCGCAGCGGCGCTGAAGGCCAGGAGTATCGTGCACAGCGTTTTCGAGATCATGGCTGCCTTTGTTTGGTTTGACTGTCCAAAACAGGAAGCAAAAAGAGGCAGCTTCTCGCGCTATATAAATCACGAGGCAGAGCAGAGTCAGAAAAAAAAATAATGATCGTCTTGCGGCGCAACGTCAGCCCCAGTTGTCCGCACGTACCTGGTTTATAAAGCCGCGCGTCCAGCGCCCACACTCGGAGACCGGTGCGGTCCGGATATAAGCCAGTCAGCAGCGCCAACTGATTGGGTTGATGGCATTGGCGGCAACGCAGTTGAAACCGCAATTGAGCAGAGAAGCCCTCGGAAAGCCCTCCAATTCACCCCGTCGCCATCGCGCGTGTGTGCGTGTGTCTGGACAAGTTTGTTGATGGCGATGCTGTCATGGTGTTTCGGGTGGTAGCGAGTATGGTCTGCAGCAGCCACACGCAGCTGCCAGCCGTGCTCGGCCCATGGCCCGCTGCAGGGTTCCACGGCTGCGCCTCCGCATCCGTGCTCGCCTCAGTCGCAGGGCATGACGAATTGAGCCCACGCATCGAGGGGCCAAGCCACATAGCTTGATGGAGGCGAGGGGAGAAAAAAAAGTCAATTAATTAATTACTTAGTTAAAATCGATAACCGGTAGCCACGTGTGTTTCGCCCCACGGACACTCGGCGCCGACGCGAAGATGGCCAAGTCGAGCCCGGAGCGCGGCGTGGGGTTGATCATGGTCCCACCACCAAAAACCCCGTCCCACTGTTCCCGCGGCTCGCGGAAGAGCTTCCCTTGGGCGACCCCCCCTGGTCTATCAGCTGTTAAAAGAGTCAACAACAAACACTGGACAAAAAGGCCATGTAGACAACTCGTCCGCGGGTTTTGGGTGGTGAGGCCTGCCTAAAGAGATGATCGAACGGACATGGGATGACGGAGGGGCACATGGACGTTGATGTTGGAGGAGGAGGTGGAGTGATTGTCAGAAACCGACTTCACCGCCCGGTCAGGCCAAAAAGAAGAAGAAGTAAAAAGTGCAGAGCTGAAATTTCAGGATTAGGGAGACGGGCTGCTCGGCAGAGACGATGCAGCGGTAGCTCGGTGAAGTTGCATGTGTTTTGCAGCGTCCATCATACGATGGTAAGGGCGGCTTGCCTGGCAGATGACCGGGTAGGCGAGACAATGCAAGCCACGGCGTCGTACGAAGGGCTCTCTCTCTGTACGTACCGAGGACGTGAAATGACTTGTTTGGTTTGACAAGATGCTCCGTTCAGGAGAGAAGGTGAGGTGTCGTGTTTGGCAGCAGTGCCATGAGTCCCATGCCGGGCGACGGGCATGTTTATCCAGACCCTTGTTGGCTGAGCCGAGATGTCATCTTTTTGAGGCCGTCCAAATGCGTGATACCAAGTAGTTAACCGCACAACAGCTTGAGCGTAGGATCGGTGTAATTTTGTGTTTACATCTTGTATACCCCCGCGCTGGTTTCTTTACATACTCCTGAGCGAGCGTAGAGGATCGACACACCCGCACACCCACATTGCCAGCTTGGGTTCCCTACTCCCGCAGCCAAAGCAACCTTGGCTGCAATGACACCGCACCCAACACGGCTCCCGGCCGGTAGCGCCCCCCAGACGAGCGGCCCCTCCCTGAAGAAGAGGGCCTGTGGGCCCTGCGGAACACCCCATAGAACGCCCTCGATCCCCGGCGGCTCAGTCTAGCACATCGTGGGGTGCCGGGACGCCACGGAGGGGGGGAGGGGGGGATTTATTTAGCTGTGTGGGCCCATGGACAGAAGCTTCTCTGCAAATGGGAGTAATCAGATCCAACACGCACGGGAGGTGCGGGCACAGATATACTCTTGATTGGAAGCAGGCCTCTCTGCAGCTGCGTAGCCTGACTGTGTACTAGGTACTCAGTGGCGGCAACCAGGCTCTGGGCTTTGTCTGTCGCTCCGGTGCGTCACTCTTTGCCCACTCCCTTTTTTTCTATCCATGACACTCGAATGCAGCAAACCTGGTAAGGACCTGCATAAAGTGCTGCTGCGGACAATGAAGCCCATTGATACATACACCCGCGTGTAGTTTGGGCCTTTTCCCCTTCTCTTTCTTTTTTCTAGGACTCGCTTTCGCAGCCAACAACTTGCATTCGCATCTTTTGCCGCCGTGTCATTGCTGTTGTCATTGTGCAGGTGGACATATCAGACCACCTTGGCTCGGTTGATTCCTTGGCCATCTCGTCTCCCCCTCATGTGCCGCCAATTTCCAGCGTGCTGTTTATATGAAAAATTATCTATTTACTCCCATGAGCCAACTAAAAAAAAAAAAAATGACAACCTATCCAATCTGTCAGAAAAACACAAACACTATCCAAGCATCATCAGGTGGTTCATCCCATTCCCTACCACTTCACCGGGGGACCCAATCTCTTGATCCCAAAACCATCCCCGGCAATACCTTGCAGCACGCTGCCGTCGTCCAAACAGAGCTCAACGTGGCCGCCTACCACGCCCATGATCCGTGTCGGCACGCCACCCATCTCCTCACCTTGAGCCATCATCGTCTGCTCACCTCGTCACCGTGGCCCAGACCCCACGCTCTCACTGTCACCCAGCCTCACCGGTTGCCTTCCCCTAATATTTGCATCGCTGGTGCGCTCCCCTTTGCTTCTCACCTTGGGCTCGGCACTGCCCAGCAGTACAATACTGCAACCCTCCTCTACTACCCTTTCTCTCACCCTGGCATTGAACCCGCGCTCGTGGCCTGGCCAAGCTCCCGTCATCTTGGGTCTTGCTGCTCTCATCTGCAGATTCTCTCCGACAAGGCTTGCTCACTTACATCCCTGACCTGGCTCACCTCACCCCCCTCCCCTCCCCTCCAAGCCTCTTGGTGTAGTTATCACACAGGGATACGTTTCTGCGCGCTGCTCAAGCTCCACAGCTCTTTCGATACCGACCTCCTTCTCACCACCGCCATTTGGTTGTACGAGCTTGTCTGACCAGGGCTGAATACTATTTGTACTCTTGGGCATCACCTTTACTCGAGGTTGATTCTCTGAGCTTTCCACTCATCTGTTCCCCCCCCTTTCATTTTTATATCCCCGCTCACTCATAACCCCGCTACCATGACGTCCAACCCGGTTCGCAAGTTTTCCACGGGTGCTTCCTCCCGCCGCAAGAGGCAGATGAGCCTCATTGTTGAAAAGGAGGGGCAGCTCGGAGCAGCTTTGACTGTAAGTCTTCTTCTTGTTCTTCCTGACACCCGACATGAGCTAATTGATCAAGACTCTTTACCTCGGAATCTCGGCCGTCTTCTCCGATGACCACACTGCTGTCGTCGCCCTCGCCATCCATGACACCACATACCTCGTCGACTTTTCCGTCAAGACGATTCCTCTCGTCGAGGACATGCGCGAGGGCAATGACCTCATTGCCGATTACATCCTGCAAGAAGTGGAGAGCTACGAGCACGAAAACTTTGTCAAGTTCATTGGTGCTGGCCTCCCCACCTCGCTCAAGTACATGAGCCCCAGCCTCTGCTCCCGCCTCTGGCTCGAGCTTGACATTATCCCTGTCGTTCTGCGACCAGACTCCGAGACCAAAGAAAAGAGCTTCTGGGATGTCAAGCGAGTCGACGAGCAGGCTGATTCCATGGTCCGCAAGTGTATCCTGTGAGCTTTCTTTTTTCAATGTTTGATTAAAATATTCCGGCTAATTTTCTAGCAACTTTGGTCCCTCTTTGGTTCCTCTGATGCAGGTTGGCTGGAGGGGCGTCGTTCAAACCGATGCTGGCTTCCGGGTCCACCTTACGACTCTCCTTGATCACAAGGCAACTTGCAGCACTGCTACATGGAACACCATGATGCACTACGTCAACAAACTTCGCGAGAAGAAGACCAAGATTGCCTTCTTCAGCGCCACCCCCCAGGGCGGCGGTGTCGCTCTCATGCGACACGCTCTCGTGCGTCTCTCGCGCCTTCTCGGCGTCGAGGTGACTTGGTATGGTGCGTAGACAAGATGGCGAGACTCCATCAACTTGCGCTAACAACATTCAGTGCCAAAGCCTCGTCCTGGTGTTTTCCGAATCACCAAGAATGTCCACAACATCCTCCAGGGCGTCAGCCACCCTGACCAGCGGATTTCCGCAGAGGAAAAGAGCGCTATTACTGATTGGATCGAGGACAACGCCAACCGATACTGGCTCTCTGAGGGCGGTCCTCTTCGCCCACCAGAGGAGGGTGGTGCTGATGTTATTATTGTAAGTTGATCGACCTAGATATCCACTTCAAATCCGGGGTAGATGAGATGTATCCACTGGCGGCGTGCTGACCAAACCAGATTGACGATCCTCAAATGCCCGGTCTGATCCCTCTGATCAAGAAGCTCACCCCCAACCGCCCTGTTCTCTTCCGATCTCACATCCAGATCCGAAGCGACCTCGTTGCCATTGAGGGCTCGCCTCAATCTGACATTTGGAACTATCTGTGGGGCAAGATCCAGGGTGCAGACATGTTCATCAGCCACCCCATCCCCAAGTTTGTCCCGCACACTGTTCCCCGAGAAAAGGTTGTCTACCTTCCAGCCACTTCCGACTGGCTCGATGGCCTGAACAAGCCCATGAACAAGTGGGATACTGGCTACTACGGACACATTTACAACCAGCAGTGTCTTCGCCAGCGAATGTATGTCACCCCCTGCGTTGTACCGAAGGTTGCTAATGTTTCAAAGGACCCCTCTTGCTTGGCCCAACCGTATGAAGCTGGCTCTTCCATGATCGGATACCTGCTAACATGATTATAGGAAAATACATTGCCCAAGTTGCTCGATTCGATCCCGCCAAGGGTATCCCAACCGTCATCGATGCTTACGCCGAGTTTCGCCGCCAGTGCGACAAGGCCGGCATCACTGATGTTCCTCAGCTCGTCGTGTAAGTGTACCCGAGTATATAGAAGACCAATTCTAATCGTCTTAGTTGCGGAAATGGCTCTGTTGATGACCCCGATGGCACCATCATTTTTGACCAGACCATGAACCAGCTTGAGACTCACTACCCCGAGCTGCTTCCTGACTGCAGCATCATGCGCCTGGAGCCCAACGACCAGCTGCTGAACATGATCATTGCCAATGCCCACGTAATCCTCCAGCTTTCCACCCGAGAAGGCTTCGAGATCAAGGTGTCCGAGGCCCTCCACGCCGGTGTCCCCGTCGTCGTCTCCAACGAAGGCGGCATCCCGACCCAGGTCAAGGAGAACATCAACGGCTTCTTCGTCACCCCCGGCGACTACAAGACCGTTGCAGGCCACCTCATGGATCTCTGGACCGACGAGGACCTCCACGCCAAGATGAGCCACGAGGCCCGAACTGGTGTCAGCGACGAAGTTGGCACTGTCGGAAACGCCCTGGGATGGTTCTACCTCGCCGCCAAGTGGGCCGAGACTGGTGCCAAGCCTGGATTCCCCGGCAATGAGAAGTGGGTGAACGACATGGCGCGCGAAGAGGCTGGAATCCCGTACGTTGAGGGGGAGAACCGCCTTCCTCGACGGTACACTCAGAAGCCTCAGGAGCCCAAGGAAGAGAAAGAAGAAGAAGAAGAGGAGGAAGACGAGTAGATCTTTTTGGTAGGGACTGCATGATTTTAAATGTAGAGGAGGTAGATATCATTTTTCTGGCAGGATTCGGGGTTTCTTTGGGATTTTCTTTTATTAGACACTATAGCTAGGCTGCAGCTGCGACGAATTCCACTCCACATCAACTTTTACCATCTGAATCAATATGAAGATTTTGAAAATTCATCACCGACTTCTGCAGCACTTGCTTAGTATCCGAGTAGTGACTAGCTAGCGTAAGGCAGTTGTCGTTGGGGTGCTTGAAAAATTAGTAGGCCGGATAGAGGCTGTGGTACCTGCCAGCCTGGCGACCAAAGCGATGATGACGCAAGGAAAGTAAACTTTGGGAAAGAGCATCGCACAGCTAGCATATATGCTCGACCCGAGGGACCTCGCTCGCTCCAAACTTTTTCTTCTCTTCATCAAGAATTTTGGCCTCCTTCAACATTTTGCACTCTTCTTTTCATTCATCCATCCATCCGTACGCACTTTTGGCCTTATTCGTTACGAGCAACATCCACCATGAACGATCCAAATGTTCAACAGCCGCCCAGTCCAACTTCGGACCCGGTCCCAAGTCATGCTCAACAACAACCCAGTCCAACCGAGCACTCGGAAACAAGCCGTGCAGATGAGCCAGGATCCAGCCCTCCCATTGGTGACTTGGAGATGAGCCATGCAGACGAGCCAGGATCCAGTCCCCCAACTGGTGACTTGGATATGAGCCATGGAGATGAGCCAGAATCCAGTCCCCCAACTGGTGACCCGGAAACAAGTCATGATGATCAACAAATGTCCTCGCCAGAGCTACCAACATTGCCAGTCGAGCCAGCTCGACCAGAATGGAACGATGAGTAATGAAATACCAAGTTCCCCTCCCAGGCTTCTGACTGACTTGTTGCACAGCGTAGCCGACGACAGATCCCTGATTGGCACCTCTGAACCAGTATATGAGAGTGATGACGAACCCAGAGGGCGCTACCTGACGCCAGAACCTGAACCTGAACCAGGTCCGCAGCTCATGGGAATTTTCGATCCTTGTGAGTCACCCTCTTGGCTATTGGCTGTGCCCTGCTAACTAATCATGCTTCAAGCCATGAGAAAGGAGGCAATGAAGGCCAGATGTGAGCTGCTCTTGGAGGAGGTCCCGGTCATTTACACCATCAAACGGTTTGATCAAACAGGCCGTGTTTGTGAGGTTTCATACTCACATAAAGTCCCGCTGCTGTCCTTCTACCAGGAGAGATTCATATCAGAAAGCCTCAAGGACGCACCCGTCTTCAACCCGCTGGAAACAAGGCCAGAATTAGCGCCAGAATTGGCACCGGAAACAGCGCCGGAACCAGTACGCCTGAAGCCAGAAGGGATGGTTTTACAAGACGTGTGGCCGCTTCTTAACAATGAAATGAAAGACAAATACATCATGGAACTACGCGCATTCATCAGCAACATGCGGCGATTGCACCAACCTGAAAAGAAGACATTTATCGGCGCTACCTTGCACCCCAAATTCGCCCTCATGGTAGATAGTCGACGACACAGAAACATCGATCTTACCCTTTCGTCACTCGACTGGGGGGGTCAGCGTCCTCAAATGCTTCGTCGTGTATTTGAGGCATGGCTTAACTCCTCAATCGTCGACGGCGTTCCACAGGCATTTCTTGGGAAGCTTGTCAATAAATTGTGCGACTTTGACCAATTGGTATATTCGCATGCATGTATTAATCCCCGGACTATTATTGTCAATGATGGCAAAATTGAGAAGATTCTCTCGTGGACTTGGGCGGGTTACTTCCCTCCATGGTGGGAATACGTCAAGTTTTTCGAGTACAGGGCGACAGAGGGCACAAAGGACTGGCACAATTATGCCCAGAAAATATTCGAGCAGGAATACCCCGAGCAACTGTTATGTTACCAAGGAATTGCTCGTCATCAATACTAGTGACAGTCAGCTCTAAGAGCGGGCCGTCGCGATCAAATTCATTTACAAGGCGACAAGATTGAGACGTGGTTAGTTTTGGTGGGTTGCATGGTTTGACAGGCTTTTGTATTGGTATTGAAGGCTCCCCAGTGTACTACATTTAAGGTATTCACAAGCATCCATCCATTCATTCATGGCAAATGGTCTCCGTGTTTTATTTCTCAAATCGCTTGGCAACAGTGCCCCAGTTGATGACGTCCCAGATGGCGCCAAAGTACTCGGCCTTGCGGTTCTGGTACTGCAGGTAGTAAGCGTGCTCCCAAGCGTCGATGCCTAGGAGGGGCTCGAGGTTGCCAGTGACAGGGTCCTGGTTGGGGCGCGTAACGACGCTGAGAGTGCCAGAGGTCTTGTCCTTGACGAGCCAGGCCCAGCCGGAGCCCTGGATGCCGGTGAGGGCAGCGTTGGTTTGCTTCTTGAGGGCCTCGAAAGAGCCAAAGTCCTCGGTGATGGCAGTCTGGGAAGTCAGCCAATGCCCAATTGCTAGCGAGTTTTCCTTACCAGAAGCTTGCCCTCGGGCTCACCACCACCGCCCTTGCCGTTGGGGGCAAGGTTCTCCCAGAAGAGGGTGTGGTTAACGTGGCCACCACCGTGGAAGTTGATGAGAGGAGCCTGAGCAGCGGCAGCCTTGGCATCACCCTTGGCCTCGGCCTCGGCAATGGCCTCAACGGCAGCGTTGAAGCCGTTGACGTATGTCTGGTGGTGCTTGGAGTGGTGGAGCTCCATGATCTGGCCGTTGATGTAGGGCTCGAGAGCGCCATAGTCGTCTATCTGCTGTTGGTGAGGCTGCTCACGGGCCAAGGAGGGGAAGAGGAAGAAGCTTGCTCACAGGACAGGTCGGGGAGAGTGGCCTTGCCGCGGACAAAGCTGGTGGAAGCCATGGCAGCAATTGGCTTGGCAGCACGGGCGCGGAGGCCGGCGCGCAGGGCGGGGGTGGTGCGCAGGAGAGTCGAGGCCATTTTCGAAGCTATCGAGGCGGGGGTTTAATTTGTCAGTCAAAACGGTTTGCTCGGCAGCGGCGACGGAAGCGAATTGGGAAATTGTGCAACAGCAAAGTCACCAGGAGCAATTGCAAGCAGAGTGAATGATGAAAACAATTGCAAGAAAAGAATGGGTGGAGAGACCGAGGGCAGAGAAAGGAGAAACTCACATTGACAAAAGCAGGGATTTCGGGATTGATGATGTCAAAAAGATGAAGGATTCGGAATCTGGGCGGCGTCGACGACTGAATTGCCGAGCTTGTGAGCGTGGTGAACTCAGCGTTTCGTCATTCGTCCGGGAGCTTGGACCAGGTGTGGCGGGGTAATTGGTGGCTGACCCCTCCGTTTGTGTGTGGCTGCTATCGAGATTGATGAGATTCAATTAAAGCTTCCACGGGTCGGATCGGACAGGGGTTAATCGAACGATTTGTCTTTGGGATAGGGTTGTAAGCGGTTGGTTGTATATAAATTGCTGGTTTTCAATTGTTGAAATAAGAAGGAAGGTGATTTCTGGCATCGAATTTCCACGGCTAGGTATTTAACAACTCCATCCCCCATTGTCGCGAAACGCGAGACGGACGGAGTTGTTCACATGGACAGCTCGACGCATCGCAGTTAGGCCTCGGAGCCGAAGAGCACTCGGGGTTCTGGTTATTGACACACATTCAAGTCTTGCGACAGCCTGATGCAGTTTGTTCGCCCGATCTCGGAACACCGAGGGCGGTGGAGACTTCGCGGTTATGGACTCCGAAGATGCCGACTAGGCCAAGAAGATGGGATGAAGGAGTTGATATAGCTTGTATGGTGCGTCGAGAGGTGCTACTGAGCTGTCATGGTATGTCCGTACTTGCAACAAAAACACATGTCTTGATTTTCATGGCCCTTTTCTATTTCGCTTTTGATCCTGCACGAGCTCATGTTTGTGATGGACTCTTGTCACAGGACTCGAATCACTAAAAAGACATAGGTCGCACTGTATCCCGCATCGCGAAACATGATTTCAAATCCACGGACTCCGGGGCTATTTTAGATCAAGTCCTCAAACTGCGACCCTTGCTCGGGTCCCCCAACTCCGCGAAGCCCAAGATGGCAGCCGTAATATCTATTCGAGACCCTATTTTTTGCAGCAGAAAAAAAAAAAAAAAAAAAGCACAGGAAATGGGACGGACGCATATCGGGCGGCCAATAGCTGCGACGCAATTGACAACAACTCATCCACCTTTTTTTTTTTTTTTTGCCCCAAGCTCAAGCCAAGCATATTTGTTTTCGCTTTCTTCTTGGTCGGGGTAAGCTTGTCGGCCTTTTCGACGGCAGAGGGAGCGATTATGTCATCGAGTCCACCGCGTTTTTTCCCTTTGGCGGGGCTACGCGTTCAACTGCCCCTCCACCGCTAAACTCAACCGTCGATTCTTATCACGACCTGAGCTCCAAGAGGCAAGAGCACGCGACGTGAGCGAAAGCGCACCTCTCCCGATATAATGTCGTACTACGACATTGACGCCATCCTCACGGATGCAGAGGTAGCTTGGCCCGACTCCTTCCCCTAGAACAAACCCCCCCCCCCCCCAAAAATACTGGTTTCCTGTCTATTCCCGTGTCACTTACACACCGTCCAGAAAGTCCCCTGCCAGTTTGAGCTCGACGTGCCGTACCTGGGCCACCTGGACAACTCGCCCCACGGGCTCAAGTCGGGGACGCCTCTGAGCCTCCCGCTCTGGCTGGCGGAGCTGCTGGCGCTGTCGGAGACGTCTGCGGCGTCCGGGGCGCCGCTGACGCTCAACCTGCCGGCGAGCCTGTCGGCGCAGGTGCTGGCGGCGCTGTCGGCCGACCCGCGCGCCGTGCCGCTGCGCGACCAGAGCCCGCACTTTTACGCGCTCGCCGCCCGCATGCTGGACCTGTTTGAGGAGCGCGACGTGGCCGACGTCGTCCGCCGCACCTGGGTCGTCCGCGCCGCCGACGTCGGCCTGCACGCCCGCAAGGCCGACGAGGGCGTCGGCGGCCGCAGCGAGGAGTTCCTGCGCGGCCTCGACGAGATGGAGAGGGCCCTCTTCAGGCGCGGCCACGAGGGCGTCAAGGGCGCAAAGGAGTGGGCCGACAAAGTCAAAAAGCCCTGATGAGTCAAGACGAAGCAAGAGGGAAAAGCTTGAACGGGGCCGGATGGCATGGGAAAGATGGGCAGTGATATTGCCAAGGATACCCAACTCGTATACACATGCACACACACACACATACACACACGCACACAGCTGCTAGACCTAATGCGACCATGATAATACCACATCACAAACCACGTATACATATATCACAAGCAAATATCAAAGACAAATTCGTAAGGGGTAAACCCGTGCATTTCCAGCACGTTGGTGGCCGGCTCCCGACTCCTACGTCTCGAGCCTAAGGCTAGGTACTCTACATCCGCTCAGGTATTTTCCAACCAAGCGACTGCCTGGCTTCCCACATGCCTCCAACCAAACCCCTTCCCCAGCATCCCACTCGAATAAACAAGAACAAGAATAAACAATGTACATGTAAAGCAAATTGCCCAGCAAGATTGAAACGCCCCTTTCACATGCAGCCCGCGCTGAAAATAACAACCTGGCACTTCCCCTCAGGCCTGCCCATGACTCTTGTCAAAAACGCCATCCAGAAAAATCTCCCACTCCTCGCGGAAGTGGTTTCGTACAAGTTTGAAAACCTTCACGAGGACAACCCGTCTTTTTTCCCCTCTTTCCCCTCCATATTTCCGGTGAACCCTTCCTAATCCCAGTGTATAGAATCCTCACGAATGAAGCACTTTCAATTCGTGTGACATAAAAACGTTTGAATGGGGACCGTTGCTCTTGGCCGTCGGTCGTGAATCTGACAACCCCCCTCAAGCAGGGGAGGGACAGAAGGAAAGTAGTAAATAACGTATTCCCACCAGTTTCCCAGGGAGGATTATAATAAAAAAAATGAGGTGAATGAAATGACGCCAAACGGGAAATCGTAACAAAATAGCGAAAAACAAAAAAGGCATTAAGGAAGAAGGAAATGCCTGTTGGCAATCAACTGCACGATCGTGTACCTGCAGCTGACCACCTAGGGCAGCAATGGTCAAAGACGTAACGACCATTTCCAGTCATAAAGACATTTTTTTCGGGTTTTTTCTTTTTCTCGTTCCTTTCACTCGTCCCTTGGGAATTCAAAGTGCTTGGCCAAGTCGATTGCCCCTTGCACGCAAACTGGTGGAAGTTGATGATAGAAAAGAAAATGATCTAGACGAGCCAAGAAAAAGAAACCACAGCCAAAAAAATTGCAGCGTTTAAGCCCACATATTGTCCGAGACGTTGAGCTGGGACATATCCTGAAAGGTTGAGGGAGTGATAGTGTTGGTCGATGACATGTTGGAGCCATAGACGGAGTTGGCCTGGTCGGAGAAGGCATATTCATCCTGAAGCCCGGTGATGGGCGAGCCGTTGGGGAAGGAGTATCCAAAGCCAGTGGATGCAGAAGAGATGGGAGCAGTGATGCCCATGTCGTTGCTGACAAGCATAGCATTGGCATCAGCGGCACCTTCAACGTTGAGTTCATAGTTGCCATCCATGTCAAAAGCGTTCATGTTGCCACCAATACCAGAGAACATCTCCATCTGCTGCGAGCTCATGTCCGAAACGTCAACCTCGGCCATGTCCTCGTCAGCATCCTCAGGGTCCGAGTTCATCGCACCCAGGGGGTCAACCTTGACAAGCTTCTCCTCGAACCAGAGCTTCAGGTCAGACATGGGGGGCCAGTCACCGCCTCCCTTACCACCTCGCTTCTCGTCAAGACCCTTGTTCTTGCCGCGGGGTGTCTTGGGCTTGAAGTGGGTTCGGCGAAGGTGAGCAGCGGCATTGTAGTAAGCACCGTACTCCTTGCCAGCCACGCAGGCCTTGCACTTGCTGAGGGGGTTGATGGCCTGGACTTTGGAAACGAGGCCGACATCAGCAGGGTCTCGGCAAACAAACTTCTTCACAGTACCCTCGTGCTTTGCGTTGACATGTCTTCGGAGTTCGTGGTCACCGCGGAAGCCTTCGGGGTGTTCATTGCACTGGGTGCAGTGAACCTTGGGGTGCTTGGGGCGGACGTATTGGCTCTTGTTAACGGGGACCTTGGGCTCTTTCTTGGAGGAAGGAGAGCTGCCGGTGCTCTTGCTGATATTGTCCTGGGGCCGGGGCGCAATCTGAGTGGAGCGGGCGTTGAGAACAGCACGCTCGCGAGCCTCCTTGGCACGGCGCTCCAGACTCGAGGCATTTGACTTGACGCTGTTCATGCTGGCGCTGGAAAAGGATCGCTCCATGTTGACGGAGCCGGGAGAGGAGAGAAACGAGTTGCCGTTGGGCGCAGAAGCATACTGATGAGGTGCGGTGGCGGGCAGGCTGGCGCCGAGGCCGAGGAGGACCTGGTCATGAGCAGGTCGCTTGGTACCGGCAAGGCTGTTGGCGCTGCCGAGAGTCATGAGTGATTCTTGCGAGAGGTAGCCATCGTTCTGAGATTGCGTCGAGGCCAGTCGGCTCATGTCGGCGGAGCCCATGTTGTCAAAGGCGCTGTTTTGGCGAGTGAGCGGGCTGGTGGTTTCGCCAGCCGACGAGCCAGAGATCATGGAGGGGCAGGCGGATGGAAGATAGGTGTAAGACTCGTTGGGTGACCCGTTGGCCTGCGACGAGAGGTAGGACTCGGTTGAGTTCTGCGACTCGTCCCAGTGTGCGAGAAAATCCTTGGGGTCCATGCCGATGCCGAAGAGAGGTGTGTTTTCCTGGACGCTGGGCAGGCGCTGCGAGGGGCCGCCCTGGAGAGACTGGTTGGCGGGCTCATCGCGAGAGGTGTAGAATCGGTCAAGAGCTGGGTTGTTAAGAGGCGCGACGGGGCCCAACTGCACAAAGGGCATGTTAGACTCGGAGCGATTTGAAAAGCTGCGGCTCATGGCAGCGCCGCCCTGATGCGAGAGAGCGCGCTTTTGTCTCTTGTGGGCTTGGTATAAATTCCGATCCTTGGTGGCGTGGCGTGTCAGTTGGGGGGCATGCAAGTGCAGGACATGGCGGGATCATTTACCGTCACAGAACCCATCTGGGTGGGATAGCTAATGGTCGACTTGCTACGGGAGAGAGCAGCGCTCCTTGCACTGGGGACATGGCTGGCAGGCTGGAAGCCACCCTGGGCGAGACCAATGTTGGGTGTTGTTGATATTGAGGTAAACTGCTGATACTGGAGAAGCTGCTCAAGCTGGGTGTTGCGCTGGTGTGCCTCCTGCAGTTGACGTTGAAGCTCCTCGAATGAATTGGGGTCACTGGATAAATTCATGTTGCAGCGATAGTATAAAAATATAAGAAAAGTTCGAAGTGAAGCCGCGAAAGGATAGGATAGGAATATCCAAAGCTAAATTGGGACAACCTGGATAGGTGGATGCGGTGATGGGGTTTCAGAGCAAAGGGTCGATCTGATGTAGATGCGTGAAAGCGGATCGACCGGTTCGTGAAAGGATGTCCAACAAGGAGAGACGAGGCGAGAGCTGGAACTGGTGGCGATGGCCGTGAGATATGTAGGGCGATGGTTTGCAGTTTGGTGATTAGCCGGTTGTAGATGACGAAGAAGTCGAGGCAGAAACGGGATGGGATGTGAGCTGGCGATGGGCGTGGGTTAAAGTAGGGGACCAGGATGCGACCGAGAGCACTCATCCAGTGGTTTAGAACGAGGCTTTCAGAAACCCCACTGGTGACAGGGGTGTGTTGTTTGGATGGGTCGAGTGGGGATGCGGCAGGGGACTGGGGGCCGGGGTGTGAAGAGTGATGTGGATGGGTAGGTGTGATGTCTGGATGTCCGGGATGCATGTGCTACGTAGGAGCATGGGGGAGGGCATTTTTTTTAGTGCCGGTGTGTGCTGTGCTGTGCTGGGCTCGACAAGATGGATGCCTGTCAGCCGGCGTCGGTCGCGAGATCGAGGGTGATGCTTCTCGAGAGGGATGGGTGCGACAGCGACGGTGGCAGCCAGAGGGACGAATGAGGGCCCCCGGCTGAAAAAAGGAAAGAAAAAACACTCGCAGCGAGCTGATGGCCGGGGATGCTGGCCTTCCGACTGCCGCTTCTGCTAATGATGACGATGTTGAAATGCTCGACGGCCGGGTTCCACTCCACCCGGCGCCTCTGTCTATACCGCAGGACACCTATTGCTGACCCCCAAAGTGACGACGCCTGCGTGCTCGAGGTGCTGCACCCACTAAACGCGCTCTCAACTAACACCACCTCTGTCGGGCGGCCACTGACGGTCCGCTGGACAGCCGCTGGACACACCCACTGGCCACGGTCACCCACTGGTCACCCGCTGGATGAGACTGTGCTCTGCCCACTGAACAGTTGGCCATTCCGGCGACCCGACCTGCAGCGGCCCACGCCCAATGACTCCCGTCCTTTGAAGATGCGCCCGATCAGAGTGCTGCAGCAGAAGGCGCCCACGGCTTTGTGGTGTGGCACTGCAGACGGGCTGGGCTTGGGATGGCATCCAATCCCGCTCGAGGTTCTAAAACACGGGACTTTTGGGCTCGTGGGAGAAGGACGTCGGCTCGCCCGGGCTGTGCTGTGCTGTGCGCTGCGCTGCTGTGTGACAGGAGATCATGGCGCTCTCCCACTTGTGCTGTGCTGTGCTGTGTGCTGTGCTGTGCCGTGCTCTGCTGCGGGATGGATCCAATCGAGGATACGACGGACGTGCGCGCATCGCATCCCCATAGAACAATGTCATGCATCTTCCGCGCGAAAGCGGCCCTGTTTCGTCCAGTCCATCATGGTCACCGACAGTTTTGCGCCGTTTCAAGTGTCAAGCACCTTAGCACACACTACACTGGAAGTGACACGGCGACACCAAGCACGCCCAGATGACTGGTGGGGTGAATCAAAGGCCCGCTCGGACCAGGCCCAGGCCACACGTAATTATAGAAGCCGATGATTGTCATCGTCATTCCGAGTCCGGGATGCGGTGTCTTATCACAAGGAACTGGCCGTGGCTTTCTGGCAGAAGCAAATACGTGAGCACATACAGAATAGACTACGACGTTAGCAGAGACACGGGTCGCTCCAACGCCAACGTGCATGATGGTTGACTCCTTTCCGCGGGTCGTCCAATCCCAGATGCAGGGGAGCAGACCAAGCAGACCAGACGCGCATCAAAAGCAAATAATAACCGGCAAGAAACCAGTGTCGCAGTGTTTCGTGGATCAACTCGCATCCCGGAACGAGCCCACCTCTGGGCCTCTGGGTACGGGGACAAGGGGAGATGTCATCATGGCGCGGGCACCAAGGCACGCCAAAGAGGCTAAAGGCTGCACCGTGGCCGACATTGCAGTAGGCCGTACTCGGTAATTGGGCTTGCCCATCAACGGTCTGAGCAAGTAGACTTTGCTCTCCAGGCCCAGCGATCGACTCATTCTATCATGCGGCGGCTCCACAGCCTGGGTCTGAATATCCCGAATCGACCTCTTCTCGCCCACAGCGACGAGATGGCAGGAGGGAGAGCTGGTGAATGGGCAGGCTAGGCGCTTTGCGGCATCGCCCGCGGACAGGCGACGATGATCCCATTTTGGCCCGACGCCGTGATTCGCAGCCCGCCGCCGGTGCATCTCTCCACCACCATAATCAACTCCCGGCAGCGACTCTAAAACTGCCAACAAACAGCCAACCCTCCATCTGGCGAGCCACAGGTGCAGCTGAAGAACCACGGGGGCCAACCCGACCAGCGGGGTGTCATCACGCCGCTCCGTCATTCGCCCGCGCCGCAGCCTGCTCTGGCACTGTTGTAGCGCTCTTGTGGCCGCAGGCCCAGCGCCAGCCAGAGGCAGAACCAGAGGGACATACATGGTGGACTGGCATCCCACCTTTTTGCTTTCTGCCGCCCCAGACCGCTATGCCATCTCATCCCGCTAAATTCCCTTCATCCCTGCAGCGCGTCCTTGGATGGCACACCCCAGACACAAGCCCACAAAAACGAGGCAAACGCACGACGGCACCCAACGACTGGCCCTCGACGTGGCGCGGCTCGAGCCAGGGGACCCGCCCACTCTGGACGATTGGCCTGCAAGCGCCTGGAGAGTGAGGCGAGCAGCAGGAGAGCGCTAGTCCCCGATGGCCATCTCACATTGGAAGAATAAGAAAAAAGGAAGAAGAAAGAAGTGCTCGCATCTGTCTCGTCACCCCTCCACCGCTAAGGCCACTAGCCCGCAAGCCTCTCGCTGCATCTGCCCTCAATCGCAGCAGCACCAGCAGCAAGCAGCCGGCCAGGAATGCCCTCTCCCCTTGTCCCTCCATCATCTGCGCCTGTGGGTCGACGATCGCCCGCGGTGGGCTCAATCGAGTCCTAGTTTGCACCTTGCTGTAGTCGTCACCGCGATATGCCCTGGAACTTGGAAGGCCCCCCCTCCCCAAGAGCCCCTCGGGCTCGACACCCGAAGACCCATGATGCTTACGGGCCACGGCTCCAAGTTACTACTGTATGCTGCAAATCCCTCCCATCTGCTCGGTTCCACTCTCGCTGCCTCGTTCCCTGCGTTGATCGTGCCTCAAGCCTCCTGTCCCGTTTCAACTCAGTTGCATGCAGATCTTGTGCTCCGCCCCAATCACTCTTCGTCCTCTGCACATTTGCGACCACACCATTGAGCCAAAACGTGTAAGCCACTGTATAATGCCCTATCGGATGCTACCGTTTCCTCTTGAAAAGAAAAAAAAAAATGCGCCTTGGCTGCATCTCGTGGTCTGGAATGAGACCTGTCGAGTTGGAGTTCAACAGTCCTGGGTTGTATGCAGAGCCTTGCGCCTATCTCGTTCGTTTACAACAGATGCAAAGGCCTCACCGAGTAGCACACCGCTTGTGTCGTGATTCAATCGTCTGACGACACCCCCCGATGCATCCGATTCGCCCCCTTTCACCTGTCTACGCCTCTAAGCTACACGCATGCTGTACTCGAAACCGTACCGGTTGCTGCATTACCTGCATTGCCTACCGTCGGACGCACAAAATAACAACATGAAAGCCTAGGCCACGCAACCTGCGGGGAAATCGAGATTGATTGGGAGGACCCTGAAGCACGGCCTCCCAGGTCCGTCGGAGTCGGAGCCTTTCCTCCTCAGTTCAACTTAGGCATTAACACTGGGGAGTTACCGGTAACCGGTAGCGTCTTGTGTTTGCCGCGGAACGATGGGAGCGTGGTCTCCAGGCATGGCCCTCCGTCGGCAACTCCAGGATGCCCTTGGCAAGCTACGCGCTTTGAATATCATGCCACGGCCAGAGGATGGCCTCGAAACCGCCGCCATTGTTCCGCGACCTAAAAAAACACCAAACGAGCTAATCTCGCTGCTAAACGGCATGCCAATCCAATCTTAGGACTAGCGGGCGAGCGATGACGATGGATCAAGAGAACCATCTCTCGCGGATCTCTCCACGTCCTGGGATGAGGCCTGTCACGAAGCGCGACCGAGGTGGTTTTCAACGGCCCCTGAGAGCAGCCACCCCTCGACACGTGTCGTCTAGGAACCCTCATTTCCCGGATCCGAAAATTGACATCATTTTTAATATAAAGAGGAGGATGTTCCTAGGAATCCCACTAGAGGCTAAATGCCACATGAACCCTATGGTTCTAAAGATGGAATAATTAACTGACAACTCAGTAACACAATGTTGATGCTCGCTCGCTGGGCTCTGCTCCAAGTGGGTTGCGTTGCGGCTGAGCCCCTTCATGCCGAACACCGAGAGATGAGATGAAAAACAATCCCTCCATCCATCAATCAATCATTGCCCCATCGAGCCTTCAGCTCAGCGCTTTGAACCCGGGGTTTATTATTTTTATCCGTAATAGGTAGCTGCTCACAACTTGGCGCCGCTCCCTCAGCGTTGAGCTCAGACTGCCCACAGACCCTTGCTCTTGTAATTGGCCGGCAAATCCCCGGTGCTCCCGTCGCTACAACTCCACAGCGCGGTCCATCATGACACCTCATCAACCAACGCCCAGGTGGCACCGTCGACTTCAGTGATTTAGCCTATGTGATCGCAACAAGCCAACTACGGCACAATGCGCCGTCTCAATTTAGTACTGCTGGCTTCTATCCAGCTCGCCAGCGCTCGCTCGCCTGGCTTCAGCATTCACGAGGATCTGCTGACGTACCCTCAGGTCCGTGGCCCCTCTCCCCTCCATGCGATGACGTCGCGATGCTAATTCTGGCCCAGTTCGACGTTTTGTTTTCCGATGAGTATATTTCCCAGAGTGATGCGAATGCCCTCCTGGAGAAGCACGGCCAGCACCCCACCTATTCCGCAGAGTTTTCGCAATCCACCCTCGAAAATGTTCGCGAAGCCGATGCCGGCGATGAGGCTGCCGATGGAGCAGACCAGGAGGAGCACGCCTTTTCCTACGAGCTCATGAAAATGCCTCCTCACCAGTACCTCTGCTCCATCCCCGTGATCCAGCCTCCTTCTCTCGAGAATAAGACGGCAAACGAGCTGGCCAAGGCCGAGGAAGCTCGGGAACTCGTCCGCGCCACCAACACGGGCTGGGAGCTCATTGCCGACCTGGAAAGCACTTGCCTGTATTTTATGTCTGGCTGGTGGAGCTACAGCTTTTGCAACAACCGCAAAATCACTCAGTTCCACGCCTTGCCGTCGATCCCGAACGGCCAGCCCCCCAAGAGGGACCCGAACACGGCTTACTACGTGCTGGGTGAGAAACCGACGCTTCCGCCGTCGACCGCGTACCAGGCGGCGAAAGATGGCGAGGAATCTCCGCCCCCGGCCGAGCTGCAGGTCAAGGGCGATCAGCGGTATCTGGTGCAGCGGCTGGAGGGAGGCACCGAGTGCGACTTGACGGGTCGGGACCGCACCATTGAAGTTCAGTACCACTGCGTGCCAGGCCTGAAGAACGACAGGATTGGTTGGATCAAAGAGGTGACCATCTGCGCGTACCTGATGGTCATCAACACGCCTCGTCTCTGCAACGATGTCGCATTCCTGCCCCCTGAGGAGACCAAGGCCAACCCGATCAACTGCCAGCTCATCATCGACGACAACTATGTCCCTCCCCTGCTAGAGCAGGAAGGCCCGTATGACGACGGCTTGGCCCAGGAGCAGCAAGGTTCAGAGGGTGCCGCCGAAGCAGTACCCGAAAAAAAGGAAATCAATGTGGGTGGCGTCATTGTCGGCGCAAGGAACGTCCTCTCTGGCGCCGACGAGGATGGCAAGCCTCCCATCAAGCTTGCCCCGCCCAAGAGCTACTTTGACACATCGGACACGGACATTGAACGCTTCATCGAAGTGGTGGCCTCGGGCAAGAGCACCAAGGATGGAGGCGAAGTGACATCAATGACGGATGCCGAGATGGAAAAGAACGAGCTCAAGGTGACATCGGTTCGGGAAATGATTGAAAGAATGCGCAAGCTTGCGGGCAAGTACGGATGGAAGCTCGAGCTCGTTGAGCTGCCGAACGGCGTCCGGGAGCTGCGCGGGTACATTGACGAGCCAGCAGAAAAGGGCGAGGGCAACGCCGAGAGCGGGGGGAGGAAGGATGGCAAGCAGGCTGACACGCAGGCTGATAAGCAAGACGAGGGCAGCGAGGAGCAGTTTTACCAGAAGGACGAGTTGTAACTTTGGCTGCTGGTTTGGCGTTTGACAGCTGGGCGAGTGCATGTTTTGCCGTTTACCTTTTTTTGGGTGTGGTTGAAAGTAGAAGCGAAACACGGAATCGTCTCAACATGTTCCATGGGTGAATACTTCTCTCTGTGTGCTATTTTAAGCTCAGCAATGTCTGCACGCTTTGAGGCTTTCCCGGTGTGTCATGTGTCTGTCATGCGTACCACGAAACCTAGACCGGATGGCCAAATGTCCGGCGTGGTACAGGGTAAGCCAACGTCCGAGTTGTCCCACGATGACAGATTCGTCATCAGCGTGGTGTAACACTAATAGACAGTGTGTGTCATTGGTCCATTTCAATTTGTTGTATTCCTTTGTGTTTTTGTAAAGGTTTTTTTCAATGCCAAGTAAATCTCTGTTGATTGTGTGTAGGCATTCACAGGTCCAAACCCCAAACCCCAACATCCACACTCACCTGTAATTGCTTCTCCCGCATCTGAGCTATAAAATCACCAGGAAATTCGGAGCAAAAACTCATCATGTCTTCCTCTCTCCAACAAAAAGGAACATGTAGATAAAATCATGAAATCGGATACACGCTGATAGGTGTCATCGTGCCCCCAGTCGACAGCTGGGCATCATACTTGGACGCTAGCCTCCACACAGACCATGGCCTCGGCAGGCTGTTGATGGGTTTCTACTGTGACACGACCTTTAGGAAAATTGACATGGTGGTAGAGAGATTCGGCACACACCGAGATTTTTTGTAGTTGTATTTTCCGTCATATCTTCTGTGCCTCGGCTTCTAAACATTGTATCACAATAAACTGTGCAGCTCCCTAGCTCAATAATTTCTCAAGCTATAAATGTCTACTGACATGGGTGAAGTTGATGGTGTTCAGGGTCAATTCCCGCGAGAGACCTATTGCAAAGTTCCGAAATATGCCTAGAGACCCCGCTGTATTGCGATCACCGTGGATCTCTGGGTTATAATTCTGCTGAGCCGAGGCACCAAGCCTACCTGTCATGGCGGAGGAGCAGATAATTGACCTTTGAAGACAGGACCACAGAAGTATGCGGATCATAGTCTTGTCACTCGAATACACTGGAGATACTAACCCAATATCCAATGGTATCTGTATTGACCGATTCGCCAAGGTGTACAGACGACTGGTGTAGCCTACCAAAGCGGTGCAAATCCAAATACCCAGAAATTTATCCTAGGTCGATTTCTTGACACTTTGAAGCACTTGTGCTACTGCCGACAAAACTTAAAGACACATGAGACTGACTCGTCGTGCACAGAACATGGTGCTTAAACTACTGGTCAAGCTTAATTGAATTTGGCAAGTCTCTCATTGTTGAAGCGTGATATATATGTTAAATCCCATCAAGTCTTGCTATGCACATGGCCAAAAGTCACATACTCATATACATATTCCTACATTTATCCCTTCTTTTCAACACTGCATGCTGAATACAATTCGTACTTTGGCTCTCCTACCATGTCAAGTGTCGGCCAACCCCGAAAGCGTCAGTTTCCTGCCATGTTCCTTTGCTACAGTCTGCCTCCCAGGTAGACGACGTCCAGCTCCGCGGGCGGTTGGGAATCGGGCAATTCGTAGTTTGCAGCATAGTAAGCCTCGCCTGCCAGCTTGCTCGTCTCCGGTATCGAATACGAGGGGATCCTCTTGGGGAACTCATCCTCGGCCTGCCTCCCCAAGCTTCGTTTTTTCCACCAAACGAGCACGCATAACACGCCGATAACGAGACTAGTCATCGGTAGCCCAACCCCTAAACCGATTGCCAGGCCCGACCCGTGATTCGAGTCGTTTCCATCATCGCCGGCTTCGGGACTGACCAACGCCGACGAGGCAGTGGTTGAGGTGGTCGAAGCAGCTGAGGTTGCCCAAAGGCTGGGTGTACTGGTGGAATGAGTCGTTGTCTCCGTCTTTGTCCGGAAAGTAGCGGCTGTGCGCTCAGGCCCGTACCAATATGTTGTGCTGGGGGCGCTGTCGGCGATCTGGCCGTTGTTGTCTAGAAAGATGCCAGCACCATTTTCGCAGCATCGCCCATCGTTATTGCAGCAAAGAGATCCATCAGAGCACGGCGTTACCCGAGGTAGAACCCCGGTAGTCTCATCTTTGAAGTTGAAGAGCTGCAGTCAGTGCCATGAACGTTCAAGAGGGAATCTTTCCCACTTACTATACAGACAGATCTGCGCGCATGTCCCAGAGTCATAGGGGCCGATTGCGCATGGCCCTCGTACAAATTTGCTAGGTCCGTCACTGGGTTTATGGCATAGCCTGTTGGACAAGCAAGTGTCGCCCGCGCCGCAGCAAGCGTTGGACCCGGGGCAGCGTGTATTGTTTGGGTACGAGAGCCCGCCGTAGCCATAACAAGTGATGACCCTGCTCGCATGCGCGGAGGGCGAAGAGTTTATGAGCAGCAGGCCCAAGATCAAGGACAAGGCCATGATGCTCCAAGTCGGGTTTTGTGTTGTTGACCAGATTAAATGGAGGGCTACGAGAGCGAGAAGGGGTCAAAGGTGCTGTCCATGCTGGAGAAAAGCCCGGCAGCTGCGAAACGATGCGGACGAATCCATCCTTTCATTTCGTCCCAGCTCAGTTGTTGATCCAGGTCTGGTTGGTCGCCTGTTGTGCAGTTGGTTGAAGCATACTGGCAGAGGCTGAGGAGCTTAGGGATCTCATAGAGTGCGGCAAGAGGGAAATTGTGGCTGGCTCGACTAAAGAAATCCTTGTAGATCCAAGGCATGGGCCAGTGAGAGTGTCAATATGATGCATCATTTGCACCATGGGGTATTATTTACGGCTGCAAATCAACGTAGAAATCACTTGTCCAGTGGGCATGAATACGCCTGCAAACCTGGAGAGCAGCTGACTGAGCAATTGCAATGCTGGAAATTATGCACAAATGAGTTGTGAAGTCACTCGGTGGTCAACTGTTGGTTGGTCGTGTAGATCGGCACGTGAGGGTTTGGGCCGTGCTCCTCAGCTTGGCCGCCACAGTTGATCCCACCAACAAGCCGAGCCGTGTTATAGCGCCAAGTAGCGCCATCCAGAAGTGCCGCTGGCGGGCGGGAATTATGTCAATACTACATGGAATGCTACTAGTGGTCGACGGATCAAAGTTTGTCTGGCTGGCCCGTGTATGCATTCCACCTGGTTTCATCCCTTTCTCTGGCGGGCGGCCCTGCCCTGGAGCTTGAGGCGCAGTCCCTTGGAAGGGTGGTGGTGGTGATGTTGGCAGCCATGTTGGTATAGTGGGAGACGTTGTTCCTGTTTCACATTTCAGAGCCTCTTCCCCCCCTGCATTGTCCAGGCCAGAGCAAAGCCGTCTTGGTGATGGCTTTGGTGGCCATGGTGTTGGTTGTGTGCGAATAGCACTCCACTCCGCTCGGTCTGACGCGTGTCGAAGAAAAAACAAAAACTGGCCACTTGTCGAATATCATACGCAACCAACTCACCCAAGGATGGAAAACTTTGGCTTCATGAAAGGCTACGGCCGTTAGCCTCGTCAGGCGCTCACCCCCTGCTCTCTTTATCCCACCCCGTTGTGATGCCCCATCGTACCTCTTAGACCAAGGGCGGCGCCAATCTTTCCGCCCTGGGGGTGGGTTCCGCCCCATATCGGATGCCCTACTATTGGGCTTGACCCCTGCAAAGCTGCGATAGCGTGTGTGGTCATCATCTCTTCTACTTAACGAAGCAGTTAACATGTTGTCACCCACGCTCTAGCTCCTCTCTCGTTGTGTGAGTGAGTCCGAGTCTGCTCTTTACACTCTCTTCTTTAGGCGGCGGGCATGTTGGCAGCTCCGACATTCCAACTTCACCATGGCTGTCCTGCGCACAAACCTGCGCCCCGCGGCTCAAGCCGTGTCAGCCGTTGTCTTCATCCTCCTCGTCCTGCTCTTCGGCTTTCAATATTACGACTTGGCGCGCTCGAATCCGCAGGTGATAAAAACGGAGACGCCCAATAGGGTCGGCAACCACAACAACCCGACGCTCCAAAACCTGCAGCCCATCGCCCTGGGCGCCCGATATTTTCTCGACTATCCCCTGTCGCCGCCCTACAAAGACATCTTTGGCGAGCTCGGTCAGCGTGCTCGGCTTGTCAGATCCTGGATTGAAGAAATCCAGGCGCAATCCAGCCCCCAAAACGAGGCTTCCGTCGCCAAGCTTGTTGAACAATCCGTGCTGTCGCTGTTTCCTTATCTAAAGCCGCTGAAGCATGATAACTCCGAATATTCACCCCCCTTATCCGATATTCGAAATCGACTTGGCCTTCCGACAAACGTGACCGCCTCGCCGGCGGCTGGCATAGTGATCCCTGCGGGCGACAAGAATCTGCGCTTCGCCTGCCATCTCATCGCATCCCTCACCCGCGTCCATAAGACCAAGCTGCCGATCCAGGTCGTATATGCGGGAGACCAAGACCTCTCC
This sequence comes from Calonectria leucothoes, assembly GCA_002179835.1. Lineage (NCBI taxonomy): Eukaryota > Fungi > Ascomycota > Sordariomycetes > Hypocreales > Nectriaceae > Calonectria > Calonectria leucothoes. Next base: position 348,183 of record NAJI01000078.1, read on the forward strand.
GCAGATGGGCGCCGAAAGCTTCAGGCTGCTGCTGGGAACGGCAAGGCGATTGAGCTCTTGGATGTGCTTTCGGTCTTTGACGACAGCACCCTTCAGCTAGCCAAGGGCGGATGGGCCATCAAGCCGTTTGCTGCTCTGGCAAGCAGTTTTGAACAAGTTATACTGCTTGATGCTGACACCGTTTTCTTCCAAGACCCTCAGGAACTCCTGTACCAGGACCGATATGTCGAGACCGGCGTTCTCCTCTTCCACGATCGATTGCTTTGGAAAAATGGCTTTGCCGAGCGACAGGATTGGTGGCATGAACAGATCAAGCACCCTAGCAAGGAGACTGAGAAGTCGCTTGTTTGGACAGAGCGTTATTCCGAGGAAGGCGACTCAGGCCTCGTTGTCATGGACAAGTCTCGACTCGAGGTCCTCATTGGCCTGCTCCATGTAGGATGGCAAAACTCGCACGATGTCCGCGAGGAATGGACATACAAGATTACGTATGGCGACAAAGAGACCTGGTGGATAGGTTTCGAGGCGACAGAATCAACCTATGCATTCTCCCCCCACTATGGTGGCATGGTTGGATGGCCGCAACCAGCCGAGGAGGAGAAAGCGGAAGACAAAAAATCAAAACGTGATGGCGAGAACGACCAAGAAAAAGAGCCCAAGACGGAAGAAGTCCGCGTGTGCAGTTTTGTCATTGCCCATCTGGACCAATCCGACAAGCCTCTCTGGTACAACGGCGGTCTGCTTAAGAATAAGATTGTCAACCAGACCGAGTTCGAGGTCCCAACACACTGGATGATTGATCAAAAGTGGATCAAGGGCGCGGCCAAGGACCGGATGAGCTGCATGGTCGGGAACAAGTCCCAAGAGTTGACAAAGCACGAGCGGGAGGTTCTGGGCCGCGCTATCGATCTTGCCAAGGAGGTGGACAAGAAATTGGGCTTGCTATAGATGCTGGGCGGGGCGTTATTCCGGTTGGCCAAGGAAGGCCGCGGCTCTTTTCATGAAGATGGAAACATGTACCGGTACATTATGGCGTAATGAGAAATGGTTGTTTTGTATTTCGGCTTGCGGAGCTAGATGATTGGTTCTTTTCTTACCAAGGAAGAAGAAATAAACGGTGGCACCGATGGCGCAGGACTTGCAAACATGCGCGTCTCTAATGTCACATTGCCCTGGAATCTTTTGCAAAGTTGTCATCGTCAACTATTATATTGTGTCTATACTCCTGCCCGATATACGACCACTCGTCCGAGTTGTACTGAGCAGTCTCTTGCGGCATGCTTCTTCTTTTGCCAACGAATTCAGTAACAGGATAAAAAGGTGGCAACAGTACTACTAGTGTATTCCAAAAAACGTCGACAAGACCTTTTTCATGTTATTTTTACACATGTAAAATAAGACCCATTTAGATCATGACATAAAACACAGATTTTGGTCATATAATTTTATTCATCTTGTCTTGGCTTCCAAAAAACAAGTGGTAGGCTCAACCAGGCGACCTAGGAACCAGCCCACCACGGTGGTATATAAACAGTGCTTAATAATCAGTTTGGTCATGCAAATCCCTTCTTCGCTTCAGCTTTATGATGAATTTGGTATCTTTTTTGGGGAAACATTACCACCTGGCGCTGGCAGCCTCGTCCTGCGACATCATGTTTCTCCCACGGTTGGCCAGTTCTCACGGGCAGCTCGCTTCTGATGAGCCAGCGTCGGAGCCCATCTGCGGCTATCCAGACCGGCTTCTTTGATATAGTTGACCTTGATGATTCCGTGCTTGGAAAAGGCGAAATATTTAGCCAACGGGACTGGGCATGGATCTCGTTTTTGTCTTGGACCCAGACTTCGGGCAATTCCACCAGTGATGGGATAGAATTGGTAGGGGAGACAAATTATGTTGTAGAGAGATTGTATACATCCCGATTCTCTACCATATCCTTTCATTTTATTTCTGACATTTAATCCAGAACGCCCCGAGTATATCGATAATGGCGGCTGGGGGACCATCTTTGATTGCAGAAAATGGGAACACACGGGGCAGACAGGACTGTACAAGGACCTTGCATCCTATTATTGCAAGGCTCGCAGGGCCTAGGTCTTTAAGATGGGGCCCTGGTGTTGCAACGCGGGACAAATGAGTTTGATTGGTTTGCATAGATATCTGTAGCTCAATGGCGAGTCGAATATCTGTTTTTAGATTGTGATATCCATAATTGTAGAGCGAGGCAGGGGTAGGTTGATTTAGCAGTGCTACTTGTGCTATTTGCACCGTTTGAGACTCTAGACATTGGAATTCCATTGTGTTTCTAGCTGGTGGTTGACTATTGGCCGAGCAGGGATCAGGCTGTTGCGAGTATGTTTATTTCCTAATACTGATTCAAGAAATGCTGTTGGTTTGAAGTGAATAAATGTAGGATGGCCCAGGACACTTGAACAAGGGTGTGATTGCGTGGATGGTGAGACGGTGCTTGCTTGTTCAAGGGGGCTGATAATGACGAGAGGAAGAGGCTACGCTAGTCTTGGTAAGAAAGGTAGGCATTTTGCAGTGGTGGACATATCCGAGGTTTTCTTCGAAGGTGTATGCCCGTTGGATTGTACGAGGGCGCTGGAGATATCACGAGTAAGGCTTATTGTGTAACATTTATTGAGTTGACCTGGGCCACTTTCTGGATGCCGGACCTCACGGTTACAACTATAACTGCACTACAAATCATTGGCCTCCCACTGCGAGTATGTAATCGGGTAGCAAACCTGAAGTTGGGCGCTGTGCTTCACCCTTCGCTGCGAGGAGTGATTTGACCAACCTGCGGGGCAGAGATCTTGAAGAACACTATAGTTGCTCTGTCAACAATAGGTTTGGCCGTCTAACTTTTAGGAACGTGAATGATGTATGCGAGTGAATGGCGAATAAACAGGCAAGGCACAGCGAGGCTATGCGAGGACCCGACTGGCCGTGAATCACGCATTGCCTGCCAGTGCCATGGGCCCTCACGATAGACCAATCGGAACAGACAACAACTGTCCGCGCCCGAAGACTATTCTTGGCCCTTCATTTTGATGTGCGTATTCCCTTCTGCGCTTGTGTGTTGAAGGACACAGCGACGAAAGATACCAAATCAGCCACAGGCCTCCAGAGCCATTTCAACTCACATCTCGAATCCAAGACCGAGTGTTGCTTACGTCTTGACTAACCGAGAATAGGACCATCGGTGGTGTCAAGTGATTTGAACATGTGGTTGTTTGGCTCTTGGTTGGTTAACAGGGACAGAGTTGGCCTCCGTCTACCAAATTGCGCTAGGCAATCATGTCAGGCCATGGAATAGAAGGCCGTCAACACTATAGAGTCATCTTGCTAGACTTTTGCCCCCTTTTTGTTAGTGCGGCGCAAGGTTTGTTGCGTCAACTCAAGCCTCTACTCAGACATCGTGATGGGTTGAAGCACTAGACTAGGTATAATGATGCCATTTCTACTTGCATGACTCTTTTTAGCAATCGTAGTGAGCAGAGAAACATCTAAATTCTCTAAATTCCGTGGTTGGCTCAACCCCCGGCCCACGACCGGAATGTCGGCTTACAAGGAGATTTTGGTGTCATTTGTTCAACTGGCTGGGCGTCTTCAACGATAAGGGTTCGGACCTGACGCAACACAGAGGGCCTCCGGTGTAACGTGGCAATGAAACCGCGTCAAGGGAGGCCGCGCTTATCACAAAAATAAACCAACTCGCTTTGCAGTTGTGATTCATCGCCCGCTGCTCGCCGGGGTAACACGAAATGTGAGAAATGACCCCAACAAAGGTGGCTGGATGCGAACGGAGTTGCAAACAAAAGGGGCTGCTGGCCGTTCAGTGATTCACGGAATATGTTTTATTCCCAGAATAGCGCCGCGACTCCGACGTTGAGTGTAACGGTTGCATGCGTGTATCACGGCCTTGATGATGTGTTGTTATGCAAGATGGGTTATCCCTACACGCGTTCAGCGAGGCCGGCCAAGAGTCGTGTTTCATTCAAACGCGTTGGTTTTGAATCTGCATGCAGAATTGTTTCCAGGCCGTTTCGAAAGTGCTAACATGAGATTGCCGAGACTAATGAGCTGCCCCCTCCAAAAAAGGTTGATGTTCACTGCAGGTCGTCCATGGAATATCCCGGCTGTCGCAAGCCTCGTCCGGCCATGGCTGGTTCGGCGCACTGCGCCACTCAAACCTCGACAAACCTTGACTACACGCCACGCCACGCCACACTCTGCGCAGTCTTCAGACGGCACGGGATATCGATGCAATGCGCAGGTCTAAAATGTCGGCGACTTTCCTTTCAAAACAAGGCCGGGTTCTGCATACGCTTGTGTGGGCCGGTCGCTTCAAAGACGTACGGTTTGCATGACTTTGATGCGGCCCCAAAAGAAGCGGTGGGTGGGCGGCCCCTTGCCGCAGGAGTTGTATCCACTTGGATGCGTGCGGGAAGGGCTGGAGGAGGAGCTGAGAGATGTGCAGATGAGATGAAGATGGAGGGCGATTAGAAAACTTGGCGGCTGTCCAGAGCTTGTTGCACTGGGCAGGCAATTGGCGTCTTTAATGAGAGAGAGGTTGCGATCATCGATGGAGTCGTCCAGGGATCCCTCGCCCACGTGACGGCTGAATGGCTTCCAGGCCTGGCCAACTTGGGTTTGATGCAATATGGCAGCGGGCGGGAATGGCTGAGACGGGCCCATCCAACGGACCGAGGCGAGGCCTAGTGCTTGGCGACGTTGCCAGATGCAGCTGGAGGCGGCCTCGTTTCACCGCAAGCTGGTTGCAACGCCCGGCTTTTGTCTTGAAGCCCGCTGATCTAGGGGTTTCCGGCTCGCGGTTGCTCTTGACGATGCAAGGGCTCGCGAGTTACCGCCGGCGCTTACGAAAGCCCTGGCTTGAAGGCTGAGCTCTGTTGATGGTCATCGCCAATGTTTGTGGCGGTTGGCTTTCGGTACTAGTGCCGCTTTATGCTCTCGCATGAACGGTTCGCTGACTAACCTGTTTATGAAACGGTAGCAAACGGACGGCTCGGGAAGAAGAGCGCGCGCGTTTAAGTGGAGGATGTTGCTCGCAAGCAAATGGTTCCCGAGTGCTATTATATGTTAAGAACCAATATTTACGGGGATAGATGGGTGGGCGGTCGTATTCTATATATATTATACTATGCATTGGGTGTTTTAAGTTTTCTTCTTCTTGTTTTCTTCTGCTGTTTAATTAATTCAATTAATTTAGATCTCGATCACCCTCGCTCGGCCACTCGCTCCTCCCAGCACGGGCAGCATCCCAAAGCCGGCCTGTGAGGGCCAGTGCCCGGATCCAACTTGGAGGAACGTGGCTGCTGGTGCGCCGAAGCTCCTGTCTAGTCAGGCCAGACACGTCCCGGCCCACGTCTATCAGGATGACGCGAGCCTTGGGCACAGGGCGAAGGTCGGTCCACGACGCGCCGTACGCATCGACAAACACCAGGGCAAACGGATCGCCGCCCAGCATTTTGCCCTGCCGCTCCGCGTGCATGGAGCGGAGCATGGTGCTCTTGACGTTCATCATCAGGTACTGAAACGCGTTCTGTTTGGAGATGACGACGGTCTGCAGCTGCTCCAGGCGCATCATGGAGGGGAAGTTCATGGGCGGGTTGTGCAGCGACAGGCAGCGCAGCTTGGGCCAGCACGAAGCCCAGACCATGCGCTCAGTGTCGGGCTGTCTAAGGGAGAAGCTATCGCCGAGCGAGACAAATTCCTCGAGATTGGTTAGCGCCTGGAATCCCGGCCGCACATCAATTTGCAGCTGGGGGGTTTCCGGCGAGTCAAGGGCGGCGGCCGCCAAGGGCATGTCAATTATGAGGCGCCGCAGACTCGGGGCTACTCTAAGGAGCACCTGGTTGACGACGAGGGCAAGGCGGCTTGCATCATCTTCATCCTGCTCAGCAGCAGCACCGAGCCCGTGCGAACCAGAGGGCCAAGGAGGGCCTCGCCACTGGGCGTCATTGGGCCGTTTTTCATACAGGGCCAGGAACAGGCGTGTTGGGCGACGCGGGTCGTCCGGAGATAGTGACTCCAGCGCGCGGGCGAAAGCACGGGCGCTGGCCGCGTTGTCGATATAGGTGCAGTGGTACCAGAGGAGCTTTGAGACAATCGGAGAGATGGCCCGGGAGACCTGGGCCAGGGCCAAGAGAGTTTTGGTTGTCTCATGGGATGGGGGAAGGATTTCATCTTGATTACTGGGGAGGAAGCAGTCAATGACGAGCAGCATAAGCTCGATGGGAAGGGTTGGAGGAGCTTCCATGGCCGAAACGGGCAAGTTTGGGATTGGAGGGGATGGAGCATGGCATTTGCACGGAGTAGATGGGCGTTTCAATTAATAGTAGTCTGCACTTCCACCGAGGGGTGATCGGGGCCTGTTCCGAGCTTGATGACGTGCGACGGCCAAGACGACGACGTATGCGACGTGGGGGTGGACGAGAGAGCCCGTTTTAAACGGAGGCGATTTGGCGAATGCAAAAAGCGGCGCGAACTGGGGCCAGCTAGCTAGCTTGCTGCAGCGAGGCTTGAACCTTAGGTGGGATGCTGCGTCGATCTCCCATGAATTCGAGTCAAAGACAGTTCAATGACAGCGCAAATGATTTTGGGTCAAACTCTCGGCAGCAATCTTGCCCTTCATTCTATTGTCCATCGTGTGGCACCTAGCAATGGAGCTTCCCCGTCGCCTCGACCAGCTCAGCCTCAGGACGCCGCGTGGAAAACCGTCGTTTGACAATGGCTGCTCTCGAACGAGAAAAAGCAAAATCGCGACGCGCCACGAGCGCGCGACGCGAAAGAAGCAAAACCATTTAATGACAGGAAAGTAGCTAGCTCGGCCCAGACCAGTGTGACGGCATGGGGCCGTCCTCCCAGTGGGCTCCTCTTCGGGGGCGGGGTCCGTGGCCGGGAGCCAGGGCCCTTGCTCCCCAGGACGGTGGTAGCGGGCGTGATTGGCAGACAGAGGGGGGATGTGGTGATTTGAGGTTTTAGGGGAGCGAGGTAACGAATGTTACGGTGCATCCCTTGCTTTGGCGCGCGAGGGCAGTGTGATGTGTGATGTCACATGAATAGCGCCATGTGTTTGGCTGGCTTGCTTGGGGTGGGCTGAGAGAGAGGGAAAAAAAATAGATTAAAAAATTTGGGATGTGAGGGGATAATTGAAACGCGGAAGACGGCGTGTAAGTGCCGATAGGCTAGAACACAATCCATTAACCTCCGACGCGATAGACAGGATGAATGAATGGAGCGCTGGTTGGAGCCCAAGGCAATTGCATCGCGCCCCGGACCCAGTCATGTCATGGCAGACGAGCCAAAGTCGTATGCGCGCGCGCCCTATCATGAAGACAGTGCCCCCTCCCTCCCCACTGGAAATCTCAATAAACCCACTGGGGCAGATCAGCGCTGACCCTCTGGGGGGCAGTAGGACATCGCCGACAGGCTTCAGCTTGCTGCAGCGCACCACGGCACTAACACGAGCGACTCTGGGGCCTGGCAATCCCAGTGGTGCCGGCAGTGACGCTAATGCATCCAGGCACAAAGGCACGTCTCCACCGGCGAGCTCCTGCGCCGCAGCAACCAGGATGCTGCCCCTAATGGTGCCAACCGCAGTAGACAGCTTCCCCCTGGTGGCACGAGAGATGGGGAGCGACTAGCCGAGCGGCCTGGAGCAAGGCGATGTTTGCTAGCGAGAGCAGCGCTGGCTAACATTACGGGGACTCGCTGCTAAGAAAAGAAAGCTTTTTTTCGTAACAGGGTGCGCGTTGGTCTGTGTGTCCCTGTCTGTCTTGGGATTATCATCTCCGCATCCGCAAACCTCCATCGACCTGTCACCCACCCACGCATTTGCTTCCATTTCCATTTCCACTTCCACCTCGTCTCATCCACGCAAGCCTCTACTTTCCCTCTCCCCTCTCCCTTCCATCCAGGTCTCCTCCTCCCCTCCCCTCCCGATCACTTCTGACACAAGGCCCAAGACACTCCTGGCCCTCTCTGTGTCCGTTTTGTCTTTCCCTGGCCCTGACTGACTCTGCCCCCTCTTCTTGTCTTACCACTTTGTAAACTCCTTGATTCATTCCTCTTCTTACGCTTCATCTATTCCTCCTCCTCCTCAGCCGCCAGCCTCTCTTACGCATCCCCCTCCTCCTCCCCATTTGCGACTCAGCCTTAGCCAAAAGCTTGCGAGCCCAACCACTCTCGCAATCCATTTCCGTCTACCTCGAGTCAATCTTCATCATCGAATTCTGCAGCTACTGGTGCCCGAACGACGGCTTTTTTTCCGCCACCATCTCATTCCCCCATATCCTTGCGACCTTCCTGGATCAGCGGTGGCTTCAGAAGCAATTTGAGACAGCAACATAAAATTTTGAGCTTCGTCCGTAACGGCGTCGCGTTCTGGACCCTATACAACAGGTCATTTCTTGTCGTCGCCATTTCCGATCACCGGGTCCATCAAAGTTGCTAGTGGATCGGTACGACGTCACTGTTTGCCCTGGCATCGCCATGAGGTAGAGCTCTGCGGCTGCTCACCACCCACGTACTTGCCCAACCGACATGCTTGGCCTCGTTCTCCTTCATCTGCGTGTCTGACGGGGATTCTTGAATGTGGCGTCAATTGGTGTAAGACTCCGCAGGTCAATGTGACAGCTCGCCCGGCCTAGTCGACTTGAGCGGACATCTTAGACTCGACGTCTCAACCTAACAACTCTCTCTTTCCCCACGGCGGACCCGAGTTTCCAAACAGCAGGCCTGTTGTTGATCTGATCTGCCTTGCATTCGACCCGCTGCCAACTGCAGCCTCTTCTGGTTTAATCCTTTGCATATACGACCATCCACCCACCCACCCACACACAACCATGGACGCTCAGACACACTCGTACGATAGGTCGCGACCTACATACCCACGCACCGCCTCCCGATCCTCAACAAGTACCACAAATACCCGAGCTACCTCGCAAAGCGCTGGCAGCTCAACCTCGCAGGTTGACCCCGCCCAGATGGGCACCCACCGATTTCACGCCTCATGCAAGAGCGTCACCACCCCACGCACTACACCTCGAGCCACGCCCAAGCTGTCGAGAGAAGCTAGCAGCGAGTCGGCTCGGCATGCTACAGCTGTTTCGTCGCTGCTACAGGAACGCCTACAGACTCAGCGCCAAGCCGAGCACGAACGAGCAGCCATGTCTCGATCCATTGATTTGAGCGCCTCCATCGACCTTGGTCGCATTAGCCATGGGTCGCCTGTCAAGGGCGGCGACTTGCGGCGTCCACAGTCCACCACCGGCGCCGAGAAGAAAAAGAAGGGCCTGGGTGTCAAGGACATGGAGACGGTAAGCACAAAGCCCCCCCTAGCAAAGCGGATATCAGCTAACAACCCAGGTTATATCGAGTCTTCACAAGCAAAACTTTGATCTCAAACTCGAATTATACCACCGTCGAGAACGACAGTCGCTCCTCGAGGAGCAGGTCGAGAAGCTGGAGTCGGAAACCGCCCAGGCCGACGAGATGAACGACAAGCTGATGCAAGAAATTGAGAAGCGCGACAAGGCCGTTGAGGAGGCCGTCGCCATGATTGTCATGTTGGAAGACAAGTTGGAGCAATTTGCGCAGGAGCGGGGCATGGTGCACCAGATTGAATCTGAGGGGTTCTACTCTCCGCCCGCATATGAAGCGGCCTACGAGCACCCTGCGCCAAAACCTCAAGGCCCGGATCTGACCAAGCTCGAAGACGACGCCAGGGTCATCACTCGCATGCCTAGCTTCCTCTCCGATCGCAGCGAAACCACCGAGAACCTGCGGAATGTCTACCTCGGTGTCAGGGGCAGCGTTCTCAGCCTTCCACAGGTACCGGAAATGGCTGGCTACGTGGAGAGCAGCCCCGCGCCCGCAAACGTGCTTGCGAGCCCAAGTCTGAGCGTTCTGAGCGAGAGCTCATTCGTCAGCGTCTACGGGCAAAAGGGACGACAGGTGCCACCGGAAGTGGATGAACCCCTTTCGTTGGACGGCGCCGAAGGACTCCCTGGCAAAGCGAACTTGATCAACCGGCCCAAGACCTCTTTGGCTCGGCAGCCTGCCGTTTCCAGCAGGTCTGTGCGGTCCAATTCTCTATCCAACACGCCAAACCTACGCAAGGACTATCAAGCAATTTCAGACATCATCGATCAAGGATCTCCCTTGCAGCAGATTGAACGCCTCGACCCCGCTTATTCCATCAAGAAGGCAGACAGCCGGCCCCAGAGCCGCGACCAGGATACGGCCGCGTTTCCAGGACGCGGCGGCCAAAAGTCTCCCAGGTCACCAAACCACCGACGCGCACGCGAGGAAAAGCGTGCGTCGCTGAGGAGGGTCCTCACGGATGCTCCAGGTGGTGTGCGCCTCAACGATCTGCCCCCCACCCCTGACACAATTTCCACCTCGACGCTGAGGCGTTACCGAAACTCGAACGACACACTGCCCAAGCCGACAGTGCACGGCCAGCGCAGTTTCGGCAACTTTTCGGATGCATCTGGCGATGAGAGAGAGCCCGAGGGAGTCTCACTCTTGGAAGCCTCTGCGAAGCCTCTCGAGCAGGCACGGGAGCTCAACAACCGTGCCTACTATGAAGCCCAGGCTCGGGCGCGGGCCATTCAGCGCCCTCGCTCTGCCGACGAGACCACCATCTCGCACCGCAGAGCCCACGGCTGGGATAGCGATGATGATGATTCGGATGCCCATTCGCTCCAGTCGAGCCTAGATATTTGGATGCGTGAGAGCACCAAACCTGACCACACAGGACAGCAGTCTCCGGATCTGTTTGGCTTCCCTGCAAACGGCAAAGCCCCTTGGAACGCGGAGGCCATGTTTGGCTCCAAGGGCATTGACCCGGAACAGCTGCTTGCCATGTTCCCGGTGCAGCCAGAGATGTTCTCTCAGTCGCTGCCGCCGCCGCCTCCGAACAGGAGGTCAAGTCTGCTGGCTCAGACGGGCGCCAAGCCGAGCCCCCGCCCAGCGACGAAGGCCGGATCATCCAAGCCCAGCCGCCGCACTCGCAACCGCAGGAACAGCGACGACATCCAGATGAGGGCTGCGATGCAGACTCCTGTGCACACTCCGCAGCAGGCAACCCCACAGGCTGCCGAGCAAAAGAAAAACTACCCCCCCATCGTGGGACAGCAGGCGGCTCAGAACCCTCTGACCAAGCTGTTCCGCCGATCGATTAGTCGAGCGATGCCCTCGCCAGGTCCCTCGGAGCCCCCCACGCCTGAAGTGGTTCCTGAGCCAAAGCAAAACTCCAACATGGGCATGCCCTCGTGGGTCAGCCGAAGTTCCGCTGTCGAGGAAGACTTCCAGAGCGCCACTCCCCCGCCCATCATGCGCAACCCACGCCATTCGCGCCACTTCTCCGCAGATCTGGGTGTTCCAGTGGGCGGCGCTGTACCGATGGACCCAACCATGCCGAGCACACCTACAATGCCCGTACACGGTCTCGAGGCTGTGACGCCCGAGCAGAATCAAGGAAGCCCCAGAGTCGCGTCAGCCACGGGTGTTCGACGCAAGTGGCTTCCAGCCTTGAGAGCAGCAGGCTTCAAAACAAGAGCAGGTTAGAAATCTCGCCTGTTTGGAGCATAAAATAAAAAAACAGCACATTAAGTAGTAATATTGCCTTGTATTATACCCGGAATTTTATTGTCGGTTTGGTTGGTTGGTCTGAAAAGGTTCAAGGTACGGACGGGCTCAGGTCTGGTTAGGCGCTGGTAGCATAGATTGATAGCATCAATTAACTCTTTAATTGTTTTGCAACTGATGTTTATTTATGTGGCGATTTCTCTTGGAGATAACTAAGCCCACTCCCAAGCTGCATCCTTCCTCCCGATGTCTAAACCCCCAACAGCTTCTTTGAATGCGGCCGGTGAAAGATCGAGGTCATCAGGGGCGCATCCACCACAGCGGTCGACAACCTGGACCATGACCGAACCCGCCGGGCCCGAGACCTTGATGGAGCGACCGCAGGGCTTGAGCGAGTCGTAGATGGATGTGGAAACAGCAGTCACGAGATCGTCGTCGGAGTTCTTCTCGCCACATGCGCCCAAGCCGGGATTATACCATGTCATGGCCCCGGTAGCTCGCCGATGGAAAAACGGCGCGGCACTAGTCAACGGCAGGGCAAGCAGGATAGTAGCAAGGAGAGACATGTTGATGTCTAGCGCGAAAATGTGCAGAGGAGAGCGGAAGGCTTTTCTGTAACCGCAACCAACAGCGAGTGGATTCGTTGAAAGCAGCAGGCTGATTAGAGCAGAGAGGTAGCAATGAGAGAGAGAGGTCGACTTGGCACAACAAACACACACTTTGATGCCCATCTCATGAGCTCTATTTATTTACTCCCCATTCTCCAGCTTCATCCCATGGCCTTGAGGATTCACAGCAATCTCTCCCCCCGCATCCACCGTGACACCCCGTCGGGATGTGCCCGCAGCTGAAACCAAGCCAGGCCGACGAATGGAACCACAAAGAGGACGACGGTATAACCGACCTCGAAGGCTTCAAGGGAGTTGGTGATGCGATGCGGTGGTGACAAGTGTGGAAGCTCAGCGCCGGAGCGGGCTGGTGCTCGGGGCGGTCCGGGCTAGTGTCCGAGATGAAAAGCTCGTGCCAACCCACTAGTTTAGACGAAGTCGAGAAGATCGGACGAGGATTCTCGATTCACTCTAGGTAATTCTACTACTACGACTGATGTGCTTCTCCTGTTGGAGCCTAAACACATCACCTGCTCTTCCAAACCTGATCAATTCACCATCGTTTTGCATCAGCCGTCAACGAAGAAGCAAAAAAAGCGTGTCAAAGCTAGACATTTTGCGACAGTCCAACCATAACCCCAGTGTCACCTCCCTCCTCCTTTGTGCAACCGGGACGTGTGCACTCTTCACCAAAACTCCTGACGTGTCGGTTTGGGTATACAGAACCCCCCGCTTCCCCTCTTGAGGTCGACGAGCACAGCAGAGTCTAGATCTAACTCGAGAGTTGGAGAATTAGTGTGTGCGCGTGTGGGATAGATTGTGCCACGCAAGGGGTGATGGGGGCCCGAGCCCCTTGCTTTAATGCGAAATCGATCGCGTCTTCCAACGCGCAGTCTCATCCATCTCCGGCTCTTTCCCGGTGAACCGTGTTGAATGTCTCGCCTTCGGGTTGAGCACGTCAAGGATGGGCTGACTTTGCTCAGTATTGAAACCCCCACCACATGCCATCAGTGCATATGGTGATTAGCTCGTAAGTAATTGATGGGAAACTAGCACACAGATGGATTCAGATTCTAACCGAACTTTTGAGACCTGGGGGACTATACGGCATGGGAATTACTGCGTATGTGATGCACTTGCTAGGAGCTCGGATTGGGGTTTGGCAATTAATTGGTATAGTATTCAACCTGGACTCCTAACCCGATAGTACGATAGAGAAAAAAGGGTGGACGCGACTACGCGAGAGAAATAGGCAATGGATGTAAAAAAGCAAGGTTGGCTCATCTCGATGTCATTCAGTTAACGGACAGTCGCTTTCGTGCGGTCACAAAGTAAGCATGCTCAACGCACCCAGGCCGGCCATAACCATAAATGGCTTCGAAAACCGACGTCCCTCAGCACTAGTCCCCCTCCCCCCACCAGCCCACACATACACGAGCTCAATAGCGCCGGTTCCTGGCATTAGACTGCAGCGGCAGAGGAACCCGCGCGCGATGCAACGCGGGGGCGTCAGACGACAGAGGCCGCGAGCTGAGCTCCTGACCGAGGCGTGATGGAACGCTGGGCGGCATCCGAAGGAGGGCTCGTGTTCAGTATGCATGCTGCAGGTCGGAATAAAAGGCCTCGCCCCTCGGAGCTGTTGATGTCGACATTGTCGCAAGCGCTGACGAGGCGTGGCCGCAAGTCATGGCACAGCATCGGACGAGGCGCGCTGCAGCTTGCTCGTCTCCGCAGTTGGCAGGATTCCCCTTCTCCACAGTCAGTCAGTCTGTTAGCCCACGGCGTAAGCATATCCCGGGTGGCGCGAAGCCAAGAAAAGCAACCTCACATCGCCAAACAACTTACACGTTGTGTGCAAACTAATGGGTTGTGTTTACAAACCATTGGAAACAGGCGGTTATGGTGAGCGGAAAGAAACTCATCTATTACACGTCTATGAAATCACTACACATCAGTTGACTTAATTATGTGATGGGTCCTTTGCTGACAATACAAGGGTTCCTGGCATGTCAACTCCACCATGGTTTGGTGAAAAGATCTGCATCACCCCGGTCAAGCTTGTCAGATGGGTCGATGCGCCGCTCGAATCCACTGCATCAGCGGCGGGAAGCCGAGCAAGCGAGTTATTCCCGTGTTTTTCAATCGATATAAAGACAACCTCGGGGCTTGGGTGTCTTCCATTTCGGAGCCATCGCAAGCCGCAGCATCATCAATCGTGAATGGCGGACAAGATGGCGCTCCAGCTCGCAGCAGTAGCACGCCTCCTCCTGGCCCTGTGCCTCTTCTCGTCCCTCTCGCAGGCGAGCGTCGTCCCCACGAGGCGCGACGACCTGGCCGGCTGCCTGGCTGACGCCGACGTTCCCTACGTGTCCAAGAGCTCCTCCGACTGGGCGGCCGAGATCGAGCCCTACAACCTCCGGCTCAACTACACACCGGCCGCCGTCGCCATCCCCACCAGCGTCGCGCACATCAGGGCCGCCGTGAGCTGCGGAACCAAGAACGGCGTGCGTGTTAGCGCCAAGGCGGGCGGCCACAGCTACGGCTCGTATGGCTTCGGTGGCGAGGACGGCCACCTCGTCATCGAGCTCGACCGCATGTATGAGGTGACACTTTTTGACAACAACACGGCCAAGATCCAGCCCGGCGCCAGGCTGGGCCACGTCGCCGTGGAGCTGTACAACCAAGGCGGACGAGCCATTGCTCACGGATCGTGCCCCGGGTAGGTCCACGACCTTGTTTTCTTCTTCTCCGCCCGATTCCAGCCCTGTTATTTTGCTTTTTCTGCTCTCCTCGACTGACATCGGATTCTAGCGTCGGAGTGGCGGGCCATGTTTTACACGGGGGCTACGGCTTCGCATCCCGAACACACGGTCTCACGCTCGACTTCTTGATTGGAGCCAGCGTCGTCCTTGCAGACGGCTCGCTCGTGCACTGCTCGGCCACGGAGAATGAGGACCTCTTCTGGGCCCTCCGCGGCGCAGGCTCGTCCTTTGGCGTCGTCGCCGAGCTCGAGTTTGACACGTTTGCCGCCCCCGCCCAGGTGACGCCCTTCAACATCGAGCTCGACTGGGACGAGGACCAGGCCGTCGACGGCATCAAGGCCCTGCAGGACCTGGCCGACGACGCGCCAAAGGAGCTCAACATCCAGATCTACTGGGCGCCCGGCGGGCAGACCATCCAGGGCGTGTACTACGGCACCGTGAACCAGCTCAACACGGTGCTCAAGCCCTTGCTCGACGACATTGACACGTCCATTTCCGAAGCAAGCACCATGGGGTGGCTTGAGGGGCTAGAGCACTATGCCGGCGAAGAGCTCGACAAGACATATCCCTATGACGAGGTATCTAGTGTTTCCAATCCAGCTGCAGAAGTAAATATGCAACTCGACTAACAAACCACCGCGCCGCAGCACACGACCAACTACAAGAGCGGGCTGATGACCAAGGCACTCACGCTGGACCAGAGGAAGTCCTTCATGTCTGCCGTCTTTGCCAACTCCAACAACGCGTCGGCCCGGCACTCGTGGTTCATCCTGCTCGACGTCATCGGCGGCGCCAACTCGGCCGTGACCAAGGTCTCGAGCGCGGCGACGGCCTACCCGCACCGCGACGCCCTGTTCCTGTACCAACTCTCCGACAGCGGCTCCAGCGGGAGCTACCCGGCCGCCGGCTTCGCCCTGCTCAAGGGCTTCAGGGAGAGCGTCACTGAGGCGATGGAGGACGGCGAGTGGGGCATGTACGCCAACTACCTGGACACGCAGATAGATTCCGACACGGCGCAGCAGCTCTACTGGGGGTCCAACTTGCCCAGACTCCGGAGCATCAAGGCCGACGTCGATCCGGACCAGGTCTTTTGGAACCCTCAGGCAGTTAGCCCGGCAAGCTAGACCGCTGGGCTTTTCTTTTGAATATACACATTATTTCATTCAATTCCTTCGTCTTTTTTTTTTATTTCATTTTTGCTTCTGGAACCCATCCCTGGGCGCCTCTGCTCGCAAGCCATGTGATTTTAGTTTCAATAGTCGCCAGGAACAGAAGCAAGGAGGTTAAAGAGGCTTTTGGGGCTTGTCTCTGATGGCCGTACAAGACAATCTAGACACACCGTTTAGTGGATTCAGACTGTCGGTCAGCTAATGCAGGACAGGTTTCGGTTAATGATCAGGCCATGCCGGGGAAAGAGGAAGAGTTGATTAAACATGTAGGAATATACAGGTCGCAATTGAAATCAGTCAAAAAAAGAGTCTTGAAGAGAAGAATGATGAAAAGAGAGTCACAATGAACCAGCGAACAATCCCAAGATGCCTCGACAAGCATTAATTAGCCACGGCAGACGTCATGGGCAGGGCAACCCGCCAGGGCAACACGACCTCATCTAGAACTCAGGGATCGCTGGGCCCTCCCCGCCATGTTATGTCTCGGAGCGCCGTGGGCATCCATTGTTAAGTAGCGCCGGGTGCCCGCCCATCTCTGGGCAACAGCGACGATGAAAATTGACGACTGGCAGGCGAACCGCATCCGAAACAGCGGCTACAGGCAAGACGGCAATTTGACGCCATGGCCATCGGGAATTCAGATCCAGATCCTCGGGGCCGGTGGCTGCGGCCGCCGCAGCCTGCTTGCGCGGGTGAGTTGAGCTGAGCTGAGTTGAGTTGGCCCGGGGGCAGCCCCAGGAATGGAACTGATGGCAACCAGCTGCTGGGCCAAGACGGCTACAACATCAATATCAACGTCGCGCCCGGCGACAGGAGCAACAGTAAAAGCAGCGGCGGAAGCAGACAGACGCACATGATCCGCGGACACGCTTGCACCGTCTACATCAACACGCCGGCGCCGCTGACCAGACTGCACGGCAAGAGAGATTCGTACTCGTCAAGCGAGCAAATACAACTGCAGCAGCAATACTTTGACTGCAACACGCGCAGCATCCGCGACTGCGACGCCCTCATCCTGACCTACGACGTGTCCAGCCCGCGGAGCTTCCAGGTCCTCTGCGAATTCTGCGCGCGGTGCGAGCTCGACGGCGTCGCCATCGCCCCCGGCACCAGCCTTCCGTGCCTCGTGGTCGGCCTCAAGGACGACCTGCCGTTTCTGATCCGCCCCGACGACGGCCGGAAGCTTGCCAAGCGCCTGGGAGGCCGGTCCGTTTCGTGCTCGGCCAAGATGGGGCGCGGCTTCTCCAACATGCTGGACGACGCCATCGGCCCCGTGGTCGAGGCCCGCGCGAGGCTCATCCACGAGAGCGAGCAGACGCTGGGCGAGGCCGTCCGGCACCTGGCCACCTTCCTGTCAGACCACCGGCCCAGCCTGAGGAAGAAGCTCAGCATGCGCCGCAGCAGGCCGCAGAAGCAGCAGCGACAGATGCAGCTGCAGTTGGAAGGGCCAAGGCCCGTCACGCGGCCCCCGAGGTGCGCGGGCGCTCCGCCAAAGTGGACCATGAGGAACCTGACGACGCCGCCGGCCTGGACGAGCTCGGCGACGCTCCTGGGCGGGTCGTCCGAGGAGGATAGCGACGCCGCCACCCTCGTCGATCCGTGTCCGTCGCAGTACCAGCTGCCCATGGACTTGATAGAGCCCGCGGGCATCGATTGGGGGCCGGCCTTTGAGGAAATCACAAGCCGTCTGGGCAAGCCGAGCCGGGCCCGGTAATCTACACTGCCGCTTACTTGCTTGCTTCTTCCCGCATCCCCCGGGAATACCGGTCATGGTGGATCCTGCCGGGCCGGGGGCCGGGGCCGACGAACAGGGCTTCAGGTGTTGCCAATTTAGGAAATGGCCTTGTTTCTCACCTACTTCTTATTCAACTACATGAGGTGATTTCCCTTTTCTGTCGGGACGACAGGATAGAGGTGCCTTGGTGCACCGGGGAGATGGATGATTGGAATGGCAGAAGGGAATCCGCTTAGGTACGGAACAACGTGTGTACGTCTTTTTAGGGCACGACCGTTTTAGCTTTCAGATTTAGCTACATATTGCACGATTTAAATGGACATTACTTATTCACCCGTCAATGTTTCACCATGCATTTGGCATGCATGCATGAAGAGAGCTGACCCTCGGACGGGGTGGTGTTGGGGTTAAAAAAAGAAAAGAAAGAAAGCGTGCCGCCCCCAAACTAACAAAAGTCCTCGCGAAGCCAATATACTTTTAGCCATGCGGCTAATTTGTTCTGCAGCTCAAGCAAAGACGGACCTGGGTCCTCTTTCGGGACACAAGGGGTTGGCCCAAGTGCCGTAGTTCCGTCCAGCCCTCGGGCGGCCACTAGGGACGTGGGCTCGCCCATCCATCCGCACATGCAAACAATGGCGTTAACCGTGTCTGGAGCGCAAACGGGGAAATCTTGGGGCCAAACGAGGTGGGATAGTGGTGCCCTCTTGTGAAGGGGGGGGTGTCCCTCGGTCGGCGGGATTCGCGGAGAAATTTCTGGCGAGTCGGTTCGCGTAAGAGAGGAGAAAGAAGACAACACGAACAACGACGATCCCGTCGCAGGGATTACATCAGCGCTGCCTGGAATTGTGCACCATACGCGCCTCGCGCATTCTCAATTTCAAGCCCTGAAACCTTTCGCCTGGATGCAAGTGAGATGGCCGGTGACACCTCGCCAAACTAGCTAATGCTACCTTGTGGCTGCGAGCACGGAGCAGCGGTGTGCTGGGAGAGTTTTGGGGGGGAAATGGCAAATGGTCCATCGACATTGAGTGTCATGACAACAATACAACGTATACACTTTTTTTTTTCTCACGTCTCCAAGAATAAAAAAAATACTGCTCCTCCGCGGAGATGCTGAGAAAGCGAGATCTGGTGAATCTCGCTCGTCGCTAACCTTCGGGAATAAGCTTAATTCACGTCGATTAGTGCCATGGGCGGGCGTGAGCTAAATTCGAGTTCACGTCTGGAATAATTCCCGTCAATTTTCGTACTCCAAAAAGGTCTTGCTGACGTGATGGGTTTTCTTATTCTTGGTTTCTTCACCACCCCCAACTATACGCAGGTGGGTGGTTTCCGTCATGGTGGCCACTATTCAAAGACACAGCAGCACCGGCATTGCATCAACCCGAGCACTTTTTTTCCCTCTCCCGTGTTCCAGCTGCGACGCAATCTAATCAGCTGCCGGACGGACCCTGTTTTTTTGCTCGCTTTTCTGCAGCGGCTGATAAGACGAAGAAGCAAAGAGTCCACGGCAACCGTCGACCCGCCCGTAGATCGCAATGCATTGCCGGGCCCGTCTTTCGCTTCGTGCCCGCAGCGCACACCCACTTGGCCTCGCTAGCCGTTCTGCAGTTGTGAATGTTATTCGGCCTTTCCACTTCTCCGCGTGCGCTGTATGTTCAATGCGCGTGCCGAAGATCCGGCCGATTCACCACGGTGCGACTCGCGCCAGGGTTTGGGGGCCGCCGTCGGCTGCGTATGTCTCCATGTGCAGCGCATGACGCTGTCTCCGGCCTGCATCCGTCCCGAGCATCTGGTCTGTCAGTGCAACGCTGATATTCCCGAGGCCCTGTGTCGCATCACATCACAATCGACATGGGTCAGGCAAGAATGAGAAAAAGAAAAACAAAACATCTTTGTGTGACAAGTCAATTCATTACGACCTAATTTTAGGCCTGGCGTCAATCTTTCGTAGATCATGAGGACCCCCCAGTCCATCGATGGCGTGGTCCACCCCGTAGATTGCTATTATATACAAATTTCGTGCGACGTAAATGTTTCACTCAGACCGTGTAGCGGAAAAAGGTGGCATTGTCGCCCTTGTCCGTCTCCAGCTCCTTCTCGGCGCGCGTGTACTCGGAGGGGGCCTTGTGGACCTGGTCTCGGCGCGCGTTCTCGCGGCGCAGGTAGATGGTCATGACCACGCTGAGGACACAGCTCATGGCCGTCGAAGCGAAGAGGGTGGCGTGGCCCGCCTTGTAGTGAGGAAGATCATCCTTGCGGTAGACAAAACCAGAGACAGCACCGCCGAGGTTACCCTGTGTCAAGAATATTAGCGTTGTTTCATGCAATTACGATGAGCAGAGACTTACAAAACCGACGTGCATAGCGATGCCGACACCTCGCTTCAGAGAGCCACCAATGTTGTTGCCGTTCCAGGCAACACCCTGAGGCACGTTGGGGTAGATGCCCGAGGTGACCATGAAGCAGGCAAAGTACTTGGCGCCGTCGCTCTCAGTTCCCCAAAGAATGGCAAAGCCGACCATGCTAGACAAGTTAGCGTCATTTCCCTTGCGCTTTGGCCATGCACCACTTACGCGACGAGACAGAAAAAGATCATGTAGATACCACGCTGGCCATGCTTATCAGCGGCAAAACCACCACCGACGGTGAACAAGCAGGCCACGACGTAGGGCGGGACGGTCATGAGCTGAGCCATCGAGTTGGTGTATCCAAGACTGGCGACAATGGTGGGCAAGAAGATGGAGATGGAGTAGAGAGGAGTGTAGATGCCAATGGTGATGAGCATGTGCACGTAAATCTTCCAATCCCTGAGCGCATCCTTCATGAATTTCCACTCAAACAGGTCGGACAGGACAGAGCGGTCCTCCTCCAGTCGGCGCAAAACCTCCTTGCGGTCGTCATCTGTGAGGAACTTGGCCGTGTCGGGGTAGTCGTACATGACGAAAAATGCCATGATGGCTGATTGGTTAGTGAGGCTCATAAGAAATGTGGCTGATGAACGTACCAAAGATCATGGTGATGATACCCTCAATGATGAAAATCCAGGCCCAGCCATCGAGGTTGCCAAGGCCATCCATCTCCATGATACCGCGAGCCAGGAGGCCACCAAAGGCACCGGCAGCAGTGGCAGCAGAGAAGAAGATGGCCATGCGGAGACCGCACTCGTGTCGCTTATACCACATGGTGATGCTGCTCATGGTTAGCTACGCGTGCCATAGTGTAATACCATGCAACATACTAGTAGGTGATACCAGGGAAGAGACCACCTTCGGCGAGACCCAGAGCCATTCGCACGCCCAAGAGTCCTCCAAAGTTCTTGACTGCACCCATGACCATGGTCATGGCAGCCCAAACGACCATGATGAAGGGAATCCATCGAGACGGGCGCCACTTCTTCATGGCAAGGTTGGACGGAATCTCGGCAGCGACGTAGAAGGGGAAAAAGACGGAGACGGCAATCTGAACCATTAGATTTGGATGCGCGAGGCAAGACGAAGAAACATACATTGTAATCCCACTTTCCATCCATGTCGAGATCCTCCTCGAGACCAGCCAGCTTGGCATTGCCAATGTTGGTACGGTCAAGGAAGGACAGGAGGTAGAGAAGGGCGAGGAAGGGAAGGAGATGAGAGTCCATGTTGCGCAGAAGGCGCTTGGTGGCCTTCAGATCGTAGCCTCCATCATTCTGGTTCTCATGGAGCGAGACGGTCTTCTCGTAGTCGCCCTTGTCCAGCGACGATGAGTCGTTGGCCAGAGGGTCCGTCTTGACGTCCTGAGCGGCGGCCATGGTTGTTCTTGCGAGAAAAAGGCCTTCTTGGTGAATACTGAGTATTCGAGAAGAGGGGGGAGAGGAAGATTTTAAACCCCAAACAGGAGGAATGCGAAGACAGTGGATGCTGGTCAAAATCTCAGTCCATCACCCGGGGGAGCAGGAGCCTATTTGAAGACAGCGGGACGACGATCGGAGTGTATCTTCCCCAGACCGGGGTGGGCAGAGTAGTCTTGTCAATCATGTCGTATCCTTCTCCCGCTCGGCGAGCAAATGACAGCTGCTGCAATGAATTGGAGTCGTGGCTTGCCCATGTCGTGTCAGGGTGTCAGGATGCTCACCCCCTCTGGTACAGCAACCTCACTTCTCACTCACATTGCCCGTGCCTCAGAAGGCCCATGCCCCGGTCCCTGTCCATGCTCCACACACACCCACCGGACCCTGGGAGCAAAAAGCATCCCCTCCGGAGAGGCCAATGACGAGAAATCAAGCAGCTAGAATAAAGAGGGGAAACGAGTCCGAAAGGCCAAATGTCGACCCTTGGGATGCCAAGCATTAGGTGGTCCGGTATCCCTGCCGCTGGCGCCGGCCACAAGATACCCATCCCGCCAAGATCGTCGCTTGGTCGAGACCTCGACGCAACATTCGGGCCTACAAGGGTTAGAATGTGGCCCTCCTAGACCGCACTTATGCCAGTGGCGCTGCTTTGTTTCATTCCTTAAGCCACTCCGGCAGGTGTCTGTCAGGGAAAGACATACGTGCGCTAAGTGTTTGGGAGCCGCCTCCCCTCCCGCCATTGACATCGGAGGGGAAGATCCCGTCTTTGTCGGGACTAAAGCTGCGGCGCCAACCCATTAGCCGCAGTAGGAAAGAGCCAAATAAAGCTCCGGCGACCAGAAAAGCTTGCAAGCTAGCCGTAGAAGCTGCCTGTGACGTGGGCACGCTTGCAATTAAGCTGTGTACTTGGGTTCGATGCAGTGGCTGATCTCAAGCATATCATCGCAAGCACGGAAGACCGGAGAAAATTTGTAGTCGCGGTGAGCCGTCGTATCATGATGGCCCCGGAGCTGAAATGGTGGCCTCATGGACCTTTACAAACGGCGCCTCCTTGCACGAAGTGAAGGCCATCTCGCCTCCCGGCCGCGCCTTGTAACCACCACCGTTCGCAGACCCACGTTTACTGCTGCATGCGGTGCCGTCCATCCCGGTGGTGGTTGGCCGTGTGTGGCTCGTGGTATTCGCGTATCTTGTAGATACGAGGAAGGCTTGTTCAGGTTGGCTCGAGACCCATGTGGGCTCTTGAGCAAAGCCCATTTCGCAAGTTTGGACTCACATGACTTGAGACGACGTTTGAAGGTCTCAGCACTAACGCCAAAAAGCTTTTGCCCTCCAGTCTTGGCCTCTTGGTCCTGACAAATTCTGCAGAGTGTGCTGCTTGCTTCAGACTTGGCAAACCCAACAGCCATGGCCTCGGGCACGGCCAGGCTGTTCGGACGCCGATTGAGACAGCATCAACGATCGGCTATCGTGGTAGCCGGACAGGAACCGGCCCAGCGGAACATCACTGTATTGGATCTAGCCCTGCGACTATCCATCTTGGCTGACGCGAATGCTGCGAGGACGAGGATACTAGGGGAAGTTGTTGAGCGCCACCACGAGGGAAGCACGCGCCTAGAGCAGGAAGGGGGGTACGTGAGGAGGAGGCGCGAATGACTAGGAGGGCAGAGCAGAGGGCGCTAAAGATTTGGAGATGGGGAGGAGAAGAGAAGGAATTTTTTGTCTTGGTGAAGGGGCTTTGGTGTGCGTGTGTGTGAGTGTGGTTGGGGATCTGGGGCCAAATCTGAAGCCATCTCTCGACCCCAGATGGGGCAGGGTCAGCAGGGGCCACGGGGGCGATTTGCGGGGGAAAACACTGGAGCAAGTCTCCACTAAATCCGCTACGGCTGCTGTTTTGGGGGAGAGTCTCAGTGGGCTTCTGCGCCTGTATCCCTGTATCGCTTCGCCAAGAGCCCTGGAGCCCCAGCTGAGGCCCAGCAGTACTTTTGCAGCATTGGGCAGGACCCCCGCACGAGCCAAGCTGCCGCGGCCGGCCACTCAGAGGCCAGCAAAAGCTTGGGTCAGCGGCCATAACCCCCAAACATCAGCTGGTGCAAATGCAATCATGCTCCCACTTTCGCCCGCATCGTCTCCATCTGCCCAAGATTCCAATCTGTCTTCCCCAGACCAGACGAGGTCCACCCAGACGCCAGATTCGCAGATGAGATAAGATGGTTAGATGCCGCCTTGCCAGAGCCAGATGCCGTCTTGTCCTTGTCGCATGGTCATGGCTTGATTGCGCCGAGAAATGTCAACACCACGGATTCCCTCCAGCGGGTGCATGTGAGCGTCGTGTCGCCACGCGCGCTGGCTTACCCCCCAGCGGGGGACACGGCTGCCCCCAACCTCCAACCCAACCAGATGTGACGGGATTTCAACCAGTCCCAGCTGGGTGCGCTAACGTGCTGGTCATTTCGACTCCTGCCCGTCCCAAGGTTGCGCGCATCCCAGTCAGAGCGGGGGCGGTTGTTGTCCACGCCAAACTCTCACCCGCTGGTAATTGCCGTTCTGGCTCCGCTCAGGTGCTAATAAGGTGGCAGATAAGGTTAATTTTCCCTTCTCTCCTAACGTCTCCACCGCTGCTCTGCTCCCCGCAAGCTTCATCGTGGACGCAATATGGACTGTCGTCTGCCAAGTCTGGGTTGCCAGACACAGCCAAGGCGAATGGAACCCCTTTACCGAGACATTTGCGAACCGGGATCCGGATGCAAAAGGCCGCACCGGCCAGAGCGTATACCTCATCTCGCCATCTCGCAGCCCGCTGTTCCCCCATCCCCACTACTCCGCACTTTACCCCAGCCGGCACGAACCCCGGCGCCCAGCACACCCTTCGACAAGGGTTCTCGTTTGCTTTGGGCCTGGTCGCGTCGCTTGGCATTACCAACAGTCCTCTTGGCTATATGTCGACTCGTAAGCCCTGGTTCCCCGGCCGTGACTGGGCAACTCTTTAACTTTGGAAAATGCATGACTAGGGCCCTTCAGCCTATGGCGGCTGCTCGGACTCGCGCTGCGTCGACCGGCCCTGTCCTCGTCACCACGTTTCATTCCCCCATCTAACTCCCCGCGTGCTCCCTGCTCCGCCTCGCTGGCCGTTATTCCGTCCAATCCTGTCGCCCTCTCTTGAGTCATGGATGTGCTTCCGCCCATCTTCTAGGCTGCTTCCTCGACCATGTCGTTGGCTGTCGGCCAGAGGGATGGCGCCGCCACCAGCGCATGCTTGTCGCGACCTACACCAATGTACTGCAACGCAACGCTTGGAGTTTACTACAACGTGGCCGGCGCATGGCACCATGTGGGCGGCGAGATGTGAATACCACGGAATGCGACTCTAATCAATCGCGGAATATGATCACCTTTGCATGTGCTATGTTATGAGCCATCTGTCCGCTTTCGGAATGTAACCACGGTTTGATTGCTTTTGCCGGGTTTGCGTGTCCATGCATCGAATGATCAAGCAGGGCCCCCATGTGACCATCTCGCCTCTTGAATCACATCTCTTCTCCCTCCGGCAACAAACACGGACTCGGAATTTCCCACATTAGAGAATACAGATTGCGGGGAAGATCCACCAGTTCCTTATGGGGCACCTATGAGGATTTGTTGCATTTCATTTTTTCCTCTTGGCTTATGCCCCAGCTGCAGCCAGAACCTAGTTTGCACACCCATTCTTTTCTCCTCTCGACTAAAGTCCTTGGCTATCCTTGGCACACATCAAACTTACCGCTAGTGAAAATTTCCAAGATAAGCACGTTTCTTAGCTTGCGGTTTGGCGGTGTCTCCTCTTTCATCTGACCTGACCTGGAGGGTGCGCCTCTTGGTTCAAACTTGAGACGAACCTTTCCGGACATCAATCCCCTGTGGATGAACTACCATACCAATAACCTTGGTTAAGCTCGGCTGTGGCATTTCCCCAAACGGATAAAAGGAGAAATTTACGTCGTCTTGCCCTTGCATTGTCCACCAAGGTCCCGCCGGCCCGTTCAAGCATGACGCCCACTTTGAAGGAGGCTTCGCGACGCGGCTGATGGCAAGGATGAAACCTTGAGAGTACCTTCTTCGTGAACATTCAGTACTTCTCGATTAGGTTTAAATTTAGTAGTTTAAACGGTTATCCAATTCATCCCAAATCCTGTTTTGCCCTCCAGTTTAGACATGACAAATTGTGGACTGGCAAACTTGTCCCCTCAACGCTATTTCAACGTCCACCATCCGAATCCAGGCCGAGGCGTCCGAAATGAAACCCCATCTCTTGACCATGGCCTTGGCGAGATTCTCTAGATACAGCATGCCAGATGCAACCCCCGCGGCTTCCGAAACATTGCAATGCCAAGCGAAGAATCTGAAAGCCACATGGCCTGATGCACCGAAGACGTTGACACCCACTTGTGCGACACCACCCTCGGACAGATCCTGCCTCGTGGCAAAGATACCGCGAAAAGCCAATAGGAGCCGATTCCCCATTTCAGCTCGCCGCGTGGGCCGACTTTCCCCAAAACATCAGCTTACAGCCACAGTCATATTGACGAGGCGTCGTGTCATTGATCAATGTGAATGAGAAGAGGGAAAATGCGCTTTACATGGGCGCCGAATTGAGGCCAGCCAAGCATGTCGAATGCAACAGGGTCCCATCTCCGCGATACATGTGCCGAAGTCCGCGTGGGTGAACCGAGGGCCGCTTCTTGCAGGGTGTGACCCCTCCAACGATCGAGTTGCCTGCGAACAACCATAGACATTGGCATCGTCATTGAGTATCATCAGAGACATGGCATTGAACTCTATCCTCCCATAACTGTTTGCCCGGTTTTTCGTGCACGGCCCCGATCCACGGGAACGGCCGAAGACACGACTTTACGTCATGCCAGCTCTTCAGCCCAAGATTGATCGTCAACGACTTTAGCTGCGCGATAGGACATTCATCTAGGTTTCGTGAGAGCAGTCCATAGATCATGAAAACCCAGAACCGGAATGGTACGTAATCTCTATTCACCGCTGATAGCGGGTCCTTTTCGACGCGTTCCCGGAGCATCTTGCGCAGCAAAGCAGTATGCCTCATGCGCAAAAAGTCTATTGAATAGCTGACCGTGCTTAAGAAAGCCAAGAGCGACAACTGCAACATGTCGTCTAGCGGGTTCTGGGGTCTCTCGACATTGAGCGGCGCAAAATCCACTAGTCGCTGCCACATCCAAGTGAGCACGTTTTGGTACTCCAGCCCGAGAAGTTTGTTCTTCAGTGGCCGACCACAAAACTCTATGACCTCTCTGATGATAGGTCTAAGAGCCAAACACGCCTGATTCAATGGAAATACGAGTCGCTTCTCAGACAGAGGCGCAGCCTTGACCAGCCTCCATGGCCCGAAAATGGTCGGTGTGCCCGCTTTGATCGCATGTTCTAAATCGGTACGATATATTTTATGCGTCAAGTCGCCATTAGTCTGCCGCAAGGACAGTATTCCACCTGGCCGAACAGTAAGCGCTTTTTCAAGGCCGCGCAGGTGCATTTCCATGCGCGCAACGTCGCCCATCAGGCTGCCGTGAATCGCAAACATGACAATGACAGCGAGCGTTTGGTCGGTAGGAATGGATGACTCAGACAGCTTGTTGTTTACAAGACGTATAGCCTGGGAGAAATGACGCGTGGCCTCAAGGGTTTCGCTCCCGGGTTCTTGGAACATGCTGATATAGGTCGCAGCCATGGCAAGCAGACAATGAAGAACTAATCATTAGCTGGGCCCGGAAAGGTTGTCGAAATTGGCTTACATGCTTGGTCGGCCATATACTCAATCCAGGGAGCCTTTCTAGCATCACTGCCCGGACGACAAAACGCGTGCGGGTAAATGGCGTCGTTGATCGCGGTGAAATCTAGCATGTCAGCAACAAGCCAAGAAACTCGATGGGCGCTCTCACACTGGTGTATGGTGTATCTCATTTCCGGCGTGAACTGCGTGGGGAAAGCAAAGTACTCAAACTCTGTACCGGTAAATATGCTATAGACTTCTTTGCTTGCCATCTCTGGGAAGAGCAGTCGGGTTCCCTCTCTCCTTGGAATGTTTTGATCATCTCCAGCTGGAGTTGCTCGCGGCGCATGCTTCCGACCCCGACCCTGTATCTTCTTGCCCAGGTTCTTGCCTTTCATTACATGTCGACGGATTTCCCGTCGAGTATCGGGAGAGCCTATTGCGTTGTTGTCGACGAATTGGAATACCATGCTTTGCGATGTAGGAGCGTGAGCTCACTATTGAATCTGGCCATGTGAGGGCGCTAAAGTCCGAATCGCCGAATACGTGGGGTTGCGAAGACTAGTATCACCGCCACAAATATGACTAAACAACGTGGAGGAGGGCACGGAAAGTAGTATTTCGGCCATCAAGCCCAAAATTAAATCGACCTATTGTATTCCAATGCGAGATAAATCGAGTATCCTGGAATAGCACTCAAATGTGTTTCGCTCAGAAAATAAGCTATAGGGTAATTCCTGCAGTCACGATGCTATTAGCTTCCATTATCATGTCCTTCATTCATTACAAATGACAAACATGAATCAAGATCTAGGGGGTTTTGAATAGGGAAATGAGATAGGAAAAACTTTTTATCCCACTCATTAGACGGAACCTAGATATCGATATGATGAGATAAATAGCGACACTAGAATTTCGGCCCAGACGGCAGACGCTGACAAGAAAAATGCTTTTAGTTCCTCATAAACTACGTTTCTAGAACTGAGAATTGTGCCATAATTCCCAGGTATATATGTCATAGTATTGTGTTAATATAAGCGGGATTGGAGGCTAAAGATAGTTATATAAACGCTGTGAGGCGTTGTCAGATGCCTGCCCTACCACTGTCTTGACCTCTGTAAATACTTTTATGAGGATATTAGCATGAGTGTGTTGTGAAAGGTTTGCGACTTTTCTACATAATATTGGCAATGACATGAAAAAAAAGAGAAAAAAAGAATGAAGCGACCACGCCAGGAGTCGAACCTTTTTGAGGAGTTAGATGGTGCTGATGGTGTTTGGTGGAGATGTTTTGTACTAACCTGGAATCTTCAGAGAATCGAAGTAGACCGAAATCTGACGCCTTAGCCATTAGGCCACGCGGCCGATGGGAAAGATGGTTCCTAACCAATTCAAGCAGCTTCTCTGGATTGTGGGAAACGCTTCAATTATTGTGGAGGCTCTGCTCCACCAAGGGCATCGACAAGCTCCACGGACTGAAATCACCATGACCCACGAGATCCACTAGGGTCTGTAATTCAAGACTCAAAGTTCGATTCCTCGTACAAATGTATTTTGTATTGATAAATCTTGTAATGGGGGTGCATGGTCATTTCTGCACCGCTGGATATGTAGAGTACAATGATAAGCGCAGCAAGTGCAAATATACTGAGGGAACGAAGTCTTGATGAGCATGCAAGTAAGTAGGATAGACGATAAGATAAATGTATGAGAATGGAAATCTCAAAAATATTGAGACTAATTATCTGCTCTTTATGATTGAAAAGTGTGTGAAAAGTGTCGACCACTGCGAAGGAAGGCCATAGTGATTTGCTGACCTGGCTTACGTGCACCAGCGACTGCGAAAATACACGAGGTCTCAATTGAAGACCAAAGACACTGGCTTCTCAATTTATTCATCTTAGAATCTCATCTAAATCTCGACCTGATGACCCTTGGCCTTCAACGTCTTGATCAGATCTGCCCAAACGCGCTGCTGTGTGGCAGCACCAACTTCGCTCTGCATCCAATCCGGTAGTCCATGTCTAATGCCATGTCAGCAGGGGATTGCACCGGGATCTGGGCCTCGTACTCTTTGATCTCGCAATCAGCTAAATATTTCCCGTGACTATCGGGCCCAGCCACTGCGCCGTGCAAGAGAGTACGGCTTCCTTGCTCTGCCGAGCGGCCAACGAGTTGTCGCATCACGCCGGTTTGTGCCCACGCGACCCAGCCCCCATTTCGAGACAGCTCCGTCGCACACAGACCGGGATTCACCACGTTGATGACGATGCCCGTTTCTGACACGGGAAGAAGGGAGGCCATTTGGCGAACCGCATAAATTTGGAGCAGTTTCGTGAGCGGATATCTGCATGCATTAACTGAAGGGCGCGGGATTGCGCGGGAGCGGGCGGTCACTTACTGGATTTGCATGTTGGTCGTTGCCCTTTTGCTGAGCACCTCGAAAACGTCACCGTCAATTCCTTCAATCATGCCCTTCATTTCGAAAGCAGCCATGCTCGTTACCGCGACGAGATGCGGTCGGACGCAAAACCTTTTGACTGTTTGTTTAAACTTGGGCAGTACCCGAAGCGCCAAAAGCATTGTCGCAGCGACATTGACAGTGAGTGAAGTCTCCATGCCATCTGCCAGACTGAACTTGTCAAGCGAGACGCCCGCATTCTCAATCAAGGCGTCGAGCCGATCCAGTTGATCAATCTTCAAGGCGAAATCCTCTACGGAATCGAGAGAGGCGAGATCAAGCTGCCACACCTCGCCCACGTCTTTTCGACCGGTAGCCCTGCGGATGGCGGCGACTGCAGCCTCACCTCTTTGGATGGGTTGGACTGCGATGATGATGCGCGCTGCCCCAATCTGAGCCAGATGCTTCGCGCATTCGAAGCCGAGACCTGTGTTTCCTTCCGTTATAACATATGTCCCGCCCGTAACGGTTTCTGCGGCCGGGAGCAAGGGAAGTGCCTTGCATTGAGCGCCGACAAAGTCCCAAAAGCTGGACATTGCGATGGATTGATGGTTTTGGGTGGCGAGCAGACGTACTGGTGATGGCGATGCGTGGCAATTACATACTTTGGTATTTATACGGGATCATCTCATGAAACATTCCATTCAGAACAATTTGGATGTTAACTGCGGTGGCGTATCGGCTAAAGCCGACCTACTTACATTTCATCGCCATCATTGCCGCATATGGACGTCTTAAAATAGTCTGGACAATGACGGGTGACTTCCTAATTGGGCAATGCAGATAAGCTCAGGAGCCAGAGCATCATCATCACATTGAGCGAGTCACCACATGATCAGCACAATGAGAATGACATGGGTCATGATCAATACACTCAGAGGACACGGAGGGACAGTATTCGTCACAGGGCTGTTTCCCTCACAGTATGGCCATTCAACTATATACAAGAATACACTTTACTCTACATTACGCTCACAGGACACCAGTGCCAGCCTTGGACTTGACCAACTCGCAGATGCAAGAGGCGGGGTCGGTTCTATCGCGTGTTAGCTCTGGAGCACATTGAGGTCGGGAGAAAATAACTTACGTGTAGTCATAGGGAGGAGTAAAGTCCTGCTCCTGGGTGATGGACACATCGCTGTCGGTAAAGATGTTGTTGCGCGAAACGGCATAGCCATCCTCCTCGCTGTCGAGGTCGGTGATGATGGCGCGCTTGACCGAGATGAACGAGGACTGCTCAACGAGGACCTTGGCGCCCATGCGGGAGTGGATGCCCGACGTGGGAATGTCCTCGTAGCAGCTGCTGTAGACGTGGGCAGTGCCGAAGCGGATCGAGGGAGTTCGGCTGTTGATGTTGGTCCAGTAGTTGTGGTGGTAGGTGACGCGCAGGTAGCCAGTGTCCTGGTCGCCGTTGCTGTCCGAGTGGCCGATCAGGGAAGCCTTCCAGTGGTCGGAGAACTTGGTCCAGCTGACGGTAACAAAGTCGGAGGCGCGCTTGAGGTCAAAGAGGCCGTCGTAGTAGTCCTTGTCGCCAGTGATGCCCTCGGCAGAGAGATCGCAGTGGTCAATCCAGACGTAGGTGGACGACTCAACATCGATGAGGTCCTTGCTCTCTGGGGGGTTGCTCATCTTGAGGTTGCGGATGATGACGTTGGTGACGTCCTTGAGACGGAATCCACTGCCAGTGAGGCCTATATTTGTTAGCAAGTTTCCTTTTGCTATGTGGAAAATGATGACTTACTGGCGGCGGAGCCAGATCCAATAACGGTGGTGTCGCTGGCAAGCTCAACGATGTCACAGCCGCTCAAGCTTCCAGAGATGGTAATAACACCGCCAGCGGCGGCAGCAGACACAAGCTCGGAGCAGGAGGTTACAGTGGTTCCAGTTCCGCTGCCACCACCGGTAGTACCATCACCGTATCCCGTAAGCTCATCGACAGCCGCAGAGCCGCAGGTAGAGCCATCGGTGGAAGTGCCATTGCCACTGGAGCCACCGGTGGAGCTGGTCGGAGTTGCCACCGGGGTGCCCGCGGCAGTTGAAGAGGGTCTAAACGCGGACGTAGCCCTGACAGGAGTTGAAGCAACAACAGTGTTGAGCGTGGTGGCCGCTTTGGTTGAACCGGGAGTAGGCGTCTGAGTGGGAACGCTGATCACCACACCAGGCGTCGTGGGCTCGGCGCCATTTCCGCCAGCGGTAAAATGGCACGAGCACTCCTTGGAGATGTGCTTGGGCTTGAAGGAGCAGGCGCTCGCCCAGCTGGGCAGACCGGCTGTCTCCGTCACGACGCTCTGGGTAAAAGTTGCGCAAAAGGCCGATGCCGTGGCGGCATTGTTGGCCATGTACGAGGCGCACTCATTGGTTTCGGGATTGGCGCATCCCAGAACAACGGGCAAAAGCGAAAGGAGAGTGTATCGATGCATTTTCGTAAAAATACCTGCGGCACAGCCGTTGAAAAAAAAGAATGAATGAAGTAAGTGTAAGGAAAGTAAAGACTGATGCTCTTCAACATTGGAGCAAAGCAGCGCGTGTCCGGCGTTTATCAAGTCGATTGTTTAAATTAAGCAGGGACAGTACGCGTATGAAACGTTCCATTTGTTTGGCGGACTTGATTTCCCCGTCTTAGCATCCATCCCGTCACCGTTTCTCGCCAAAAGAGTGGAGCGAGAGCGTTCGTTGTGTAGGGCCACGATCCATGTAGATGGTTTCAGACCCCGGCCGCGCATCCACTTGACAGGCAATCGTCCAAACTTCCAAGATAAGCCTCATTGTAAGCTTGTTACAGGCGGGAATACTAGCCGTTTTAGGGCCCGATGGTCCCGAGCGATATATTGCACGCCGAGGAGCCGCAGCCTCGCTTTTCTCCACCCCTCGCGGTTGCTGTTTGGAAACGCATTACAGCATGTTCCTGGAATGCAAGATTGTACACGTACTCAGTACTTTTTATTTAAGCACATTTGTAACTGGGAAGCATGAATATGAGTGCTTGGCTGCGCCGATTTTGAGAAGTTGGTTATGCTCGCGGAGCGGATCCATTGTTTCAAGGAGCAGGACGGGGCTGTGGACGGCAACTCGAGTGCAAGGGTGATGATTGGCGGGGGAGGCGTGATTCCGGGTCATCACATCGTCATAAAACGCTGTAAAATATAATTATCGGGCAGGAAACTCGTATTCGAATGCAAGTAGGATGTCTCAATGGAGGGGATTACCCCAGTGGAGAAATAATAACCGTATTCTCGCTTGCTTGCCTCAGCCTGGTTTTGTCCCGCTGTTTATATTTCAGCAGCACCACAGTGTTATATTCCCTTACACACCTTTGCGATTCTCGAAATCACAATGCCATGTTCTCGGAGTCTAGTTTAGAGATGGCGATTTGGAGAAATAATTGAGTAGGCTGTTGCGCATGTGTTTCACGATCAGACGCATGAGAAATGAAGATATATCTCTGAATGATAATTACCTATGTACCGGCATGCGAGATGTACTAGTATAGATTGTTCAAGGTTCTTTTAATGAAGAGAAAGAGAAGAGGATTCTATAGGCAGAAGCTAGGGTAGGCGAAGGGACACACATAGGGACAACGGACTCAACCCCACAAATTGTGGTCGGTCCGTCCCAATCCAACGGCATTTATATCGCGTAGCCTTGCACAGGGCAAAGCCTTCCATCCAATACTTCCCATTCATCGCTTCCAACGCACTGGTGACAATAAAACAAGTCTTCTGGGTCATACTGAGCCTTTACCGATCGAAATTTGGAATAGTAGGACCCAAAGTAGTCAACCCTATAGTCCGGATCGTTGAAGTCGGCCTCGTTCATGTATGCACCAGTGTCAGGGGCCAGAGCCTTCATAGCTCCAACTTTAGTGAAGGTAACATCATCATGCACAGCTTGCTTCTCTTCCTCAGTCATCGAAGAGCTGAGGATCCTGGCAACGGACTCTTGAAAGTACGAGTTTCTCCATGCTGGGATCACACCAGAAAGGGCATCAGTCTCCCACACCCTTCCAGCGCCGGCCATTGTGAGGGTGCTTGCGGCATAATCGCCCTTTTCTCCAGCAATTGTCTCAACCATTTCGCGCACAGCAGTAAAGTTTGACATGGACTTCTTGTCAAACAGTCGAGATCCGGCGGCTGCCATGAGTCCAACGGTGGAGTATTCGCCGCTTTTCGCGTAGTAAAAGGACCAGTAATCGTCGTACGAGGAAAATGTCTCGTTAAAATAAACGCTGCCTTTGTATTTTGCAAACGTGGAACGCAAGGCATTGAATGCCGTCTTGGCTGCCTTCTCAGTCTGATTGAAAACGTGGAACTCGTGCGTGTAACCGGTTGTGTAGTTGTCAAAGATGGTGCTTTGGCCATCGACCTGCCAATGGCCGTAGCCTGAATATCCATAGTCCATCAAACTAGGAATAGCCTGATGAAACTCCGCAATGACGTCAAGGAAGGCTGATGTATTTCCATCGATGGGAGCGATATCAAGGTTCTGAACCCAAACACTTACTTGTGGCCATGCCTTGATGGTTGTAGAGGTGACGACTCCGTAAGTGCCAGCGCCACCTCCACGAATGGCAAAGAAGAGATCCTGGTTTTGACAAGCGTTGGCCACGACGAGAGTACCATTGGCAAGCACAACTTCGGCTTCAAGAACCTGATCGGCGCCGAGGCCAAATGCATGGCTTGCAGGGCCATGGCCGCCTCCCTGCATCCAACCTCCTGTGCTGCAGACAGTTGGA
Source organism: Calonectria leucothoes (assembly GCA_002179835.1). Lineage (NCBI taxonomy): Eukaryota > Fungi > Ascomycota > Sordariomycetes > Hypocreales > Nectriaceae > Calonectria > Calonectria leucothoes. Next base: position 382,872 of record NAJI01000078.1, read on the forward strand.
CTTCCGCCTCCAACAACTACAACTCCATTCGTTTTGGCCTCGGCATAAACCTCTCGCCACATGTAGCCACCCTTCAGCTGCATCGCGGCACCTGCCCAGCTGGACTCACAACCAGTCGACGACTTGAAGGTGGATTGAAAGTTCACGCCTTGCCTGAAGTATCGCAGCCAGACCTCCAAGCTGCCATAACCATCGTTACGGCCCAAGATATCATGACCGGTGCTTTTGATGGCAAGTCGAAGGTTCTTTTCCTGGGCGAATTTCAATGTGGCAGCTATGTCCTCGACTGTCGTAACATTGACAGCATAACGGGGGTTGGTTCCAAGGGAACAAGCGGCCGCCGTGATCGAGTCAAGCGTGCTGGGGTCTGGGAGCGGGCAGGTGATATTGACGGGGTAGTCCAATCCAACAGGGTTTTCCGAGACATATGAAGAGTTGTACCATCCGGCGGTGACGACAGCGCATTCTTCCTCGTTGTAGTCATCACCTGGATAGCATGGCAACGCAACAGGCTTGGTGGAAATCAACTTTCCGGAAACCGTCGTATTCAGCCCACCCCAAGCGTCAGCCGACGGCCAGCAAGAATCATCAGGAGACTAAGATTAAGAATTATCAGCTAGTATTACCTCGAACATGGTAAAATCACACTTACACATTTGCAGGAGGATTTGCACGAGGACCCCGATGCCTCGGTCAAAACGGCCAAGACTGAGGCCACGCCCAGAGAACGACGGAAAAAATTGGCAAAGGCCATTGAAATACTGGAATTACCAACAGTATATATATGATTGCGAATTGATAAACTGCTGTCGGATAATTGAAAAGAAAAAAACTGGAACTTATATACTGTTTTCAAAGCGAAGCGATCGGTCCTCGGAAGCCGATACCGAACTAATCATAGGCGATCTCGGTTTCGCAATCGCATTATTTCAGCACCGCACAATGCCTAAAACAAGCGATCTTCGAATCAATGAGCCAAAAAAGGCTACACGGCACTGTTCAAATTAAAAATACGGGTTCCAGTCGCATATTGAGGTTTACAGCGGCACATTCAAGCCGATCCTTGACCGACGCCTCGCCCCGCCACGTTGGCATCGCCTCTCTACAGGTTTGACGACCCTTTTGCATAGTGATACTAATAAAAACTGGACAAGATGAGTTAGACTCGCGGCCCGATGGTAATAATTCTGTTGAGAGCGGGGCCGCTGGATATCTCGAAATATGGAAAACCCCGGAGAGTGGATGAAAATGATGCGCCTCCTACAAGAGTCGAGGCGAAGAAGTGGCACAAGCTTCTTATCTTTGCGGGCTACACTGCGTTCAGCGTTGTGACTAATTGAAGCTCGGAATCTCCAAGGCAATGGGATATGGAGATTGGGATTAGACTAGATATTTAGCTTGAATGAGGAAAGAGGGAGAAGAGGAAGGGAAGTGTGGAAAGACGGCGAGGGTTAGCCTTTGTCTTCATCCTTCGCAAACATGTTTAGCTCACTCTTCCGATGTAGGGTGGCTGGAGTAAGTGGACAGCCTGCAGATTTCCCCATCTTACAGAGTCTCATTGGTGAATTATAGTTATACAAAATGAAGTAAATTTATTAGCATAATAATTATATTTACGTGGCATGAACTACGCGCATCCATAGCACCCCTTATCATAGAATCTAGTCTTGGACGTAGAAATGTACGACAGACCCAGGTCGCTGGTTCCCACAGTGTAGGGGATGCAAACCTTGGAATCGCTAGCATAGCTGAATCCCAAGCAATCTGTACGATCCAAACACACTTGAGCGCATGCGCCTAGGTTGGCAACAGGCGCAATGATAAAATTGCTCAATCTCCTGGACTGCGCCTGATTGCCAGCCGCTCCAGGCATGCCGCAGGTAACATCATCTCCAAGGGAGGCGGTGGCAACGCAAGACGCTGTCGGGGCTTGGCTGGTGGTTGAAGTCTGGGTAGAGCTTGTCGATGAAGTCTGGGTAAAACTGGTTGATGTTGCGGTCAGAGTGTCGGAGGTAGTGGCAGTCTCGGCCGTGAGAGTGTTGGTTGACGAAGTGGTACTTTGATCAACGGAGGAGGTTGTCTTGGTGGAGGTTTCAAAAGTAGTCTGTATCGACGATGATGACGACAATGAAGATGGGGAAGAAGACGAGGAGGAAGATGAGGAGGAGATTGATGCAGTGTCTAAACATGTGGGACAATCCCAGCAAGCCTGGTCACTCCAGACCATAGTGCCTGTCCTGGGAGTGAATTGGGATTGTGCGAGTGTGCTGCTGATGAAGGCGCACCCGAATGAGCCCCTGGAAGAGTCGTATGCAGATGATTTGCAGCCCTTTATTCTGGCGCAATTGGCAGCACATTGCTCGGCCGAAGCTTGGAATGGATATGTATCCAGGCCGTAGCCCCAGGCATCCTCGTTAACGTCTCCTGCCTGCTTGCAGTGAAGTGAAGCATCGGCCACCGTCTTGAGCGAACAGCCTTGTCCATTGGTCAGTGCGCATGTGCCCGTGGGCAAAGCAGCCGATGAGGTCGAAGCGGTCGAGGTGGACGGCGGGTCTTTGCAGAGCGTGCAGCTCACGCAGCCCATGTCGTACCAAGTATTGTAGCTTGTTGAGTCTTCCAGGAAACCAGACTGGGCGATGGATTTGGGAGAGAAGCGACAGGGCGTTCCAGAATCGATAGAATTCCAAGCATATGCCCCACACTGTTCAGGGTGTGAAGCACAGTAAAGAGCACAGTCCTCTACCTTTGTCTGCTTCCAAACCTGCTGAGTCAACCAGAAACCATCCACGCCTGTGATGCCGCCCAATTTTCCGCAGGTCGAGCCGGCAGCAGGGTTGCTGGCCGTCTGGCAAGTACCCGGGGCACTTGTGCCAGATGGGCATACGCCAATGGTAGTTGACGTGGCTGAGGTGGTTGTTGCTTGTTGGGCAGTGCTGGTAGAAGTCTGCGTGGTGCTGGCGACGCTTGTTGCCGCAACGAGAGGACAGCTGTTGATCATGGTTGTATCGGAGTCATCCACCTGGGACACATAATTAAAGTAGCCCATCTGAGAAGAGCCGCATTCGTTGCAGTTGAGATCATAAAACCCTTGGCCAGGGGGACCAGGATTAACAATTTGCGAGACGCTACCAGAGTACAGTGAGCAGCCGCCGGCGAAGTTGACAGAGTACGACTTGCAGCCATTGTGCTGGGCGCAAATGTCGCGGCACTCCTTGCTGCTGTCGCACACCATGTTGACGCTGGTGGTCAAGAATGGGGATGCGCAAGGTTTGAGGGTGCCAGTTTGGGATTTGCACTCAGCAGCAGGAGTGTCTCCCAGGCCATTAACGCAGATGGAGCCGGCAGGCTGGGCAGGGCACTCCTTTTGAGCGATACAAGAGCGATCATAGGCATAGTATGGGCCTTGGATGCCTTGAGTAGTGCCGAGGTTGGTTTCCAGGAGAATGCAAGTGTTGACGCATTGGGGGTTGCTGGTAAAAGCCGACCATTGAAACTGCTGACATCTGGAATCCGTAAGGCACACTGCTGCGCATTGCTCCATTGTCATTCGAGTGTTGTAAATTGTCCTGTAGCCGGAGCTGGGGTTGTACGGTCTGATGGCACATCCTCGTCCTGGACTACCAGTGGTGCCGAGAGAAGCACAAACTTTGTTTCCGGTTGGCGCTGGAGCTGACGAGGTGGTTGATACAGTGGTTGAGATAGCGGACGAGGATGTTGTGGACATTGCCGTCGACGTGATGAGAGAATGAGAAGCAGGCTGCGTCGACGTAGAATCCGTCGTCGTCAAAACATCAGTGGTTGAAGATATCGTGGCGGGAGGCGCAGCAGTTGGAGCGGACTGGTCCCAAGTAAACATGAGGGAGATGGAGTCGATGTTTTGGGGTGTGACTTGGTCAGAAACAAAGACCTGGTCGACCCAAATCGTCGCGTGGCCTCCGTTTACACAATTGAGCTGAAACTGCAAAAGACCAGACGACGTCTTGACGGCAGCCTGAGCGATCACCTCCTCCCAGTCTCGGGTCGGGTCAGTGGGCTGGGCAAGAGGGAAATAGGGAGTGGAAGTGAACAGGTCATCTCCGTACAAGACATCGATTTTGCAAGTGTTGGCGACGTCGTTCTGGAGAAGGTAGTAGTAAAAGCGGACAGTATAGAGTGACGTGGTTTGCATGTTCTCAAGCTCCTGCTCAATGGCCGCAAACTCGGCAATGTCTCGCTTGGAATTTTTGGAACTTGTGCTGCGGGCCTGCATTTCAACACAGTTGTTGTCCTTGCTGCCGTCTTTTTGATAGCCATGTCCGCTGATGAGGCGAGCCTCGTTTTGGCTATTGAATCCATAGATGCCGTTGCGGAATTCGGGGCTGTAACCTTCAAAGCTACCGCCTCTGATGGCATTGGTTGCGATTATAGGGCCAGTGGTTGTAGTTGGTGGAACAGACCTTGTTACGGTGCTCTTTGTCTCGCTGCCTGTCGCCACAGTGTCTGTGTTTGCAGAGTCCGTGTTTGCGACCGTCGACGAGCTGCCCGTTGACGCAATACCCGTCGATGAGATACCTGCCGACGCAATGCCCGTCTCTCCACCCGTTGCTCGGGTCGAAACTGATCCACCCAATGTGTTTGAGAGGTTACAGCGCCCCGCTGAGACGGTGTCGATGGCGCCAGCGAGCAGAGCCGCCAACACTGTGGAAGAACGCATCGTAGAAAAGAATGACTGGGTGAATGAGCGACAATGTTGCCCCAGCCATTTGCTGAGTACCAGTGCCTGAATATAAGCATGTTACACCCCTGACTATTTTTCGAACTATTGAATCGCGGCAAGACCCGTCTCGTAAACTAGTCAATGGTTCGCCACAGCTAAACGATACTTACCGCATTCCGATGGGTCATTTTACGCTTGCACGGAAGCAGTAATTCGGCTCTAAAGTTACTTGCCGTAGTTAAATTTCGCCCACTTGCACGATCTGGTTCGACGTCTTCAAAAAGAATCGGCAGGTCTATTCCTATATCCGTCTGACGGCATTCAAGTGAAAACATGTAGATATAAGATTGAAAACGCGATCTTTATCACATTCTTTTCGCGTTAGGTCTCACGATTGCGTGCAAATGGAGCACTCAATCCTGGTGTTCGAGAATTTCATGGCCGACGCCAAAAATCAATAGCGCCAGGCTAAAAACAAGCCATTCCGCCACCCCTGACTACCGAGGCACCGCCAACCATCCCCAGTGCTTTGAGAAGTCGGCTCAATCGCCATGGCATTTATCAGGATTTCCTGTCAGTTAAAATCACTCATGGGAAAGAAGGGGCATTGGTAAGTAATGGAAATTGCGTCTAAAAGTGCTGCATAATGATAGCTGTGAATATCCGTTGAAAAATGTCAACCTTGTGCTAGATTCTCAACCATACCCACTGCGGATTCCTCATTTCCCAACCGCATGGATATTTTTGTGTGGATATGCCGGCCTAATGCATACATACACGAATCATGTCCTCCCAAATCTTCAAATTTGCCAAGAACTGCCCGATCACCTCGATTGAGTCAGATTACTGTTACACCCTATCGTCTGGGTTGTTTGAGCCATGCTGTTGAGGATATTGATGAAGATTGTAAGCCGTCTGCTCATTGGGGTGACTAGCTTGGGAGGTAGAATTGCGACGCTCATGTCGCGTACCACGGGTTCGAGACTGGTGGCCTCTTCGGCCTCGTTTATCTTTCCATGCGCGAGTGGCCAACTGTCCCTGTTGATGGGTCTCCAGCTTTTGAAGTCTGAATCCCAAAAGCAGGTAATCCGCCACGACGATGAACTCTTCAATGACACTCATTCCAACAAAAACACCCACATTCCCGCCAATTATCGAAAATGTCTTGGTGTGAAGGAAGTTTGAAATAACAGAGTAGATGATTCGAATGGCGATGAGCGGGAAGGCCAAAGCAACAGCGGTAAAAACTCGTCGTTCATGGCCGGGAACCAACCCCATGGAGCCGAGTGAGGCCATGAGAATAAATATCATGGCAATGAGTGCAATGACATAGAGGACAACGCCGACTTTGCTTGTTGTCGCAGGCTCAATGGTGCCCGACGAAGTTGTTGATGCACTCGTGCCACCGGCGATTCCAAGAATCAAGCCCACGGTGATGATTAATTGAATGAGACGAAAATGTTTGATGGTAAATGTCTGGCTTCCTCCGCTATTAATCCAATCGACACTGAGCGGTATTAGTGAGAGTTGTTTCTTATCTGGATGAAGGCATATACTGACAGTCTCGAGAGTAGGCCCAGTGTTGCCAGGAGCAGCGGAGAAATTCCCACTGAATCGATGATGAGTGTCGCCTGTAAAAGCCCCGTCGAGTGATTGGAGTAGGTCAAAAGTTGGCAGATGGAACCGATGATGCGGATGAGGCACAGGATAAGGGTGTAAATCCAACCCGAGGCTCTGGTAAAGCCATGGCGAGCGCAAACGATGATTGCGATGACCAAAGCAGGGATATAAACAATCAGCTCCGCAATTGAAACACCACCACGTGCATTAAACCCCATTGTGAATTTCTGTTGGGAGGCAAGGCCAAGTAGACTTTTGATGGATGGAATCGATGTGAGGATATTCAAATTGAGGGATGAGATTGCTGAATGGAGATGGTTCTCAAAATTCTTCAATTCTTCATCCAATATTTATACTATAAACTACCTCTATCATCTCGTGGGCCAGTATGGCAGAATCTATTCCAAAACGGGGATGTATTTCGACGTTGGTTGAACATTACCACACAGCAAACTTGGTGAAGCTCAGTGCCAGGGCTGTGCTGATCGCCAGTGGAGCCCGCCATCTCAGCCCCTTGAGCAAAATCAGTCATTCCCGACACGCTTAGCCACTTTTGGAGGGCATTTCGACGCTAACTGGGCAGTAGGGCTGATTTACGTCAGACGAGCCTTCATTTGCATCGTCCTTTCGGATGCCTCTCTGAAGTGGCAAAGAAATTTCCGAACCCCAGATGGCCTGTCGCTTAGCCACAATGGATAGCCGCCGTCGATTAGACCACCAGTTTGGGACAAGGCTGGGGACATGAATCGAAAAGCATGCTCTATTGGGAATGCAGCTCGAAGGAAGACGTAATGCGCGAGTGACAACAACATGAGCGTACAGTTGCACATGAATAGATATAAATGGCCAAGCATTCATTTCCTTCGACATAACATCTAATTCACTTCAATTTTTATTCTGGTTTCTATCCTTTCAATGAGCCATGTTACATTCTCTGACGGCCTCGCCATTTGGCAGCTGGCTTACTACTCCATAACCCTCTTTGCAAGCATCTGGGTTTCAGCACGCCATGGGTTTATGAAGAGCTCTGGTTGGATTTTCTTGCTCATTTTCAGTGCCATCCGAGTCATCAGCTGTTCCTCCCAAATTGCAACCATCACGACTAAATCAGACACTGCGGTGACTATTGCTACGATCACGGGATTGCTAGGGCTGTCGCCTTTGTTGCTGGCGACTCTGGGCATTCTGTCTCGAGTGTAAGGGCTCTACCTCCATTACCGACCATCTTGGCCCTATTGCTTTAAAGATAGCTAATGGGCCTCAAATTTTAGGTACTACTCGATCCTCAAAACCCCATGGAACATTGTTTTCTCGCTGGCCGTTGTCAGAGCTGTCCAAGTACCCGCATCGATAGCCTTGATCCTGTGCATCGTCGGAGCCACCTCGGCAGACAACCCAGGCGAACTGGAAGACCAAGACACACTCAAAGCTGGTGTTATCATATACCTGGTTGTATTTGTCATGTTGTTGGTACTTGTTTTCGGGGCCGCATTGGGTCGACGCATGACGGGAAGAGGAGAAAAAAGACTGTTACTGGCCGTGGCACTTTCGCTCCCACTTCTTCTGATCCGCATCGTTTACTCTCTACTATCCATCTTTTCCAACGCCTCGGACTTTTCGGCAATAAACGATTCGACCTCCTCGACTTTGATCCAGCTGTTTATGGTACGGATCGAGGAGATGCTTGTGGTGTTGGTGTACCTGTGGGCGGGTATTCGACAAGAGTCGGTGCCTCGCGACGAGGATGGAGCAAAAGGGAGAAGCGAGAGGTTTCTTCATCGCGCGGGAAGAGGAGATTTTGGGGTTGGTAAGCTGGGAATGGTGTCACTCGCCGGACATGCCCTTTTTGAATGGATGAGGCCTCGTTCTGCCGATGATCCGCTGGACCACGAACAAGCACAAATGGGAGGAAGTGATTGTAGGGCACCCTTGAGTGTATAGCTCATGGCTATGCCCTTTTGGGCGAAGGAGCAGGGATGCTGCTAGTGCATCACTCGGGAATTCGGCACGGGTGGTGGCTGATCAGATCGCTCAGCCTTGATTGTGGGTGGCTTCGGCATTCCGACACGAACCCAAAACCTTCGTTTTTAATCTGTCACCATCTGTTCTCTCATAATTTTCGGATTTGAGTCTCACCCTTGATTGAAGTCTGTTGTTGGAATTTTTCCTTGCACCCGCTTGAGTGTTGTCGTCATGGTCTTTAGTGGGCGACCGTCCACTGCCTGTGGGCCTTGTCGAGTTTGGAGGCGCAAGGTGAGATCCCTAGCTGAGCTGCCGCCACTTTGCCAACTTGTCTCTGGCAGACAACCCATCTCATCAGTTGAGATGTTTGAATCTAACATGTGATATTCAGTGTGATAGAGTCGTGCCTACCTGCACCCAGTGTATTCGGAAGAACATTGCCTGTTCTGGCTACAGGGATCCATCGAAACTGCGAATGCGGGATGAGACTGAGCGTGTCTCCATGAAGCTTCAACAAGCCAAAAGAAAGCATGTCGCTTCCCACCAGACACCTAGCTCGCAAATTTCTGGAGTATGCTTTGAAATCTCTGAAGATCCAGGATCCTCATACCTGGAGGAGCTCGCAACCTTGTTCACATTCCCAGTTCAGCAACCCGAGACGACTGCAGTGGCATATTTCATGAACACTTATATCCACACTTCTCCATTCGAAGCGTATCTACCAGAGCTTTACACTAACACATCGGCCGGCGAAGCCTTATTATCCGCCACTCATGCCGCCGCATTTGCCAGCTTGGCGTCCCATCACAGAGACGTGAAGTACATGGAAACAGCCAGGGCCAACTATGCCCGGGCTCTTGTTCAAACGAATGCATGCCTGGCGTCACCGAAAGATGCCATCCTAGACCAAACCCTGGCCGCGGTGCTGCTTTTGGGCTTGTTTGAGGCAATTTCATTTCGAGGCAGACAATCTCCCGAAAGCTGGACTGCGCATACGCTGGGTGCAGTCGAACTGTTGAGACTGAGAGGAATGCATCAATTTCAGTCTAAGATTGCGAGTCAGCTCTTTTCGCAAACCATCACAAATATTAGAACGAGCTGCGTCCAACGAATGGTGCCCGTGCCTCCGGAATTCGTCGCCCTACAAGAGGAAGCAGCTTCATTTCTAAATCAGAATGACCTGGCCATTCGTATAGGGCCAATCGTTGACGGAGTCGCAAATCTCAAAGCGAGATCTCCGAAAGCTGTCACTCTGGAAATGGCCTACCAAGCTTATGCTTTGGACCAACAAGCACTTGGCCTCACACAGGGCTTAGAACACATACTAGGCTTTACCATACGATCGAGGGAAGAAATGCCGTCCTGGGTGCTTCTTCCTATGTCTCACCGGTATCCAAGCCATCGAGTGACGAAATTCTGGAACGCCGTTCGCATGTTGCGCTTGTTCCTAAACGACGTGATCTGGTTCGGGGCGGAGGAAGCCAAGGTCATCAAGCCGAACGAGGTTGAGTTCAATGAGGATGATACTTGTTTGATGGAAACGTTGGAAGACCTACAATCAACAGCCGCAAAAAATATATCCGAGATATCTCTGGACGTTTTGGCAAGCGTGCCCGATTTTGCCAAGTCAGACAGTTCCAAGGGAAAGTTTAATCCTAGCGCAAGGACATTGATCTGGCCGTTGATGGTGGTCTACCAATGCTCCTTTCTGAATCCGCAGCACAGAAGTTATGCCATCAAGTACTTGTACGAGTTGGGTTTGGACCTCAACCTCCCGCAAGCTCTAGATGCCGCCAAGATGGCTGAAGATTCCGGATTGGCTAAGGGATCGGGAGTTGCAGAAAATTGGTAAGACGCAACAATCAGTTGCCTGACTACGCTAACACGAAAATAGGCTACATCTGTACCATTTACAGTAGATTTATAGTCGAACTGAACTTTAAGCGCACTGAATTATCCACCTCATCTGCTCAAGGTTTCCATTTTATTTTCCTCTGCTAGCGAGGGCAGCTTCTCTTGCGAGGATACAATTGATGGTTGAGTCAGGGCCTAAAACAATGAAAGTGTAAAACAAAAATTCTGGCGAATCACTTGGATTTTCAAATGTCCACTTTCGTGACAACGGACAATGCTATCCTCGGCTGTCCTAAGTTATCCAGAGTTGTCCTGATCTTTGGTTGCTTGACCGGAGCTAGATGTGGCGCTGTGAGGGTCAATGCTGCCTACGTGTCTTAGTCAGCTCTCGTCAGGGATACTGACCCCGCCAAGGGCGCTAGGACGCCGTACATGGCGTCTTTTTCATGAGATTTAGCACGACGAGCCCACTCAGACACAATGACGAACAAGGGAATCGATTTAACTAATCTCAAATTAATACGGGATGGGGATTTATCGGACAAGGAAATGGTTGTTTTAAACATATTCAACTTGGGCATGCAGTTTAATACGTGGGAGACTGCGGCGGAGGCGGCTGTAATATTCTGGTTGGTTTCTAACTATAATAGACCAATCAAAGCGAAGGGTTTATTTGTTAGTAGAGAGGCTAGGTATATTAAATATAAATAAATAATATAAATATAAGTTATAAAGAGGTATTATATTTAGTCTAATTAAATAGATATTTAAGA